>CM070825.1:2136057-2672981 GCA_036326025.1 Chrosomus eos | reverse complement strand
ATATATATGTTTTAATTATAAATCAGATAAAAAATATATAAAAATTGGTCCCACTTTATATTAAGTGTCTCTAACTACTATGTACTAACATTTTAATTAATAATTTGACGCAATGCATTTATGGTGTACATACATGCTTTTACATTGTAATAAAAAAAATATATATCTGCATGTAATTGCAGCTGTGATTAATTTCTGTAATTACATTCTGTAATGTACTACACTTTTCAATTAATTTGAGTATATTTAGGGTTATACCGGGCCTGGTTCTCACCTTATTGGTGAACAGGAATTGTAGTTTGCAAGTAAAGCTGCAAGTTCCTCCATCAAAGTCAATCGTGCTGGGCTCGGTACAAGCCAATGCCTTAAACCTACCTATACCATCACACCTGTCTCTAACCTTACCCGTATCCACCTCAAAAGCAGCAGTGTTTTGCAATACAATATGAACACAAAAAGTGCATTGTACTATATTTTTATGTAAGTACATAGTAGTGAAGGACACCTAATTTAAAGTGTGACCATAAATGTACATAGTGAAAATAATCTCTTATTTGGGTGACAATTTAGCTGTCAAGTCATTTGTAAGGATTGAACTGACTTCACTTGTGTATAGCCTGTAGACTGCTGCCTTGCCGTAGTATATTGGCTTTCCATTTACAGCAGAAGTTGCTCAGACAACATGAGTATTTCAGTAAATTCTACCAAATTAATGCTAAACTAGTTACAGTGAAGTTCTACAAGCAGCTCAATTGTACAGTGGGTGTAGGTTTACATTACAAGTTTATATTAACAGGTGGGAACTTGGAGATAATGGCCACTGGAGGTGAGGAGGCACGGGCCATGATTTTGGACTCCAGCACTGACACTACCACTGATTCCAACACTGACTCCAGCACTGACTCCAGCACTGACTCCAGCTCCAGCTCTATCTCTGACTCTTCAGATGAGGGAAAGAAGAAAAAGAAGCGCAAAAAGAAGAATGGCCAGAAGAAAAGCAAAAAAACAAAGAAGGAAAACAAAGGCGAAGAGGTCAAACGGAAAAGGAGAGCGAGGTATGGACACACTGTATTTAGTTATGTATGACGTATTTAGGTGATTGTTTTTATTTTAGTGCTTTATACTTGATTTGTTGCATTGTGCACACTATCCCACAACCCAGTCATCATCACTCTTGTCATCTCTTTTTTTGAATGACATGAAATCCACATGTCAAAAGCTTAACTGTTCTGTTACGGTCAGTGTCACTGAATTCTCAGTGAATATCAGTGATGATCTGTATCTAACTTGAATTTTTACTATAGCTTTCTTACAAAGATTATGTAAGGAATTAAGTAAATAAAGACACAACATGTGCTTACCTATTATGGTAATCAATAATTCAATATAAAGAATTAGGGCTGTCACTTTTGTGAAAAAAATCCTGTTCGATTTTGAGACATCGATTGTAAAATCGATTTTCCATGTCTAAAGACGTTTCCATTTTTAACACTAATAGGCAATCCACGGACAGCTAACAGGCATTAGGACGAACGTAAAGAGGGCGCTTGAGACGTGCACAAGTCAGCAATAATTCTGATGATTTATTGGCGTGAAGTTTCGTGCACAATGACAAACAGGAGTGCATTCAGGGATTGAAATTAACATCCACCAACCCACCAAATGCGGGTAAAAATGAACTTTGGCGGGTTACGCTGTCAAATCACGAGCCAATTGGAGTGTTTCTAGGTTTACTCACTTTGCTGGGGAAGTTCGTGTAGCCAAAGCTGCGCGGATTTAGTGCAAATACACAACTCGCGAGTCCTCTTGATATATTAAATACAGCGTATTACACAGAATCTGCACATTTCTGGCTTGCGTGAACACGTCACTAAGCAACAAATAACGGCGCGCTTGTTCACTTGCATTAAAGTAATAGCGAATATTAAAAAGCATTTTGTTAACAAAAAAGACATTGTTATTTTTCAACATCCTACATGTACTGTATTGATCTGTCCACCTAAAACACATTTTTGGTCAAAAAACAAAACCAAAAAAGGTCGTTAAAATCGATTCCCTATTTTCGTTTTCGAAACTTGTGTTGGTTGGTTCAATCGATTTTCGAACGTAAAGTGACAGCCCTATAAAGAATGTTCTCAACAGTATTTACCTCATTGTTTTTATAGCAATACTCATCAATAGTCTTTATTGGCACACTACCCTCACACTACTGACTATTAAATGTTCTAAATCAAAGAATAAGCCATACACCTTAATCCATGTTGTAGCCTTGTTGTAGAAAACATGTGGGTAACACTGTGGCTCACCCTACGCAATATTCACATTATTTTTATTTTATTTTTTCAGTTGCCTCAATCGCAGATGTGGTGAAAAGATATCGGCGTGTCCTCAAACTTGTGCAAAGAGGCTTCAGGATGACCGCAGCTTTCAAGAAAGCTCGTGTTTCTAGAAATGCTGTGAAAGACACTGCAGCAATTGCAGAGATTTATGTGGTAGACAAAAGTGTCCTAGAACAGTTCAAGGGTAAATACACACTTTTGCAACTAGCTCAACTCTGTCAGAAAAAAATTGTTGGTGAACTGGCAGAAAAGATAATTGAAATGAAAAACAACAAACAGCTCATCCCCTTTTCTGCCAAGAAAGACTGAATGAGTTAACTAGGTTGTTGTTAACTAAATGTGAGTTTTTTTGTTTTTTGTGGTTCTACTCTTTATAACTTGACCACCAAGCTAAACCAATTAGGCCAGTGCAACATTTTTTTTTCAAGTATTGAGAGTTTTCTCGTTTTGAAATGCTCAGTATAATGTTTGTCACATAATCAGATGTGATCCTGATACCCTAGTAAAGAATGGGTTGTATTATTTGGAGTGTTTTTTTTTTATTTAATAAAAGTGCATTTTTTCTCTGATGTGCTGCCTATGTTGTTTGTTCTACTTCAGTCAGGTATGCAAAACTGTTCTCGTTTTAAAGGGATACTCCACTTTTTTGGAAATAGGCTCATTTTACAACTCCCTCAGAGTTAAACAGTTGGGTTTTACCGTTTTTGAATCCATTCAGTCGATTTTCTGATATTTAGAAGAATATCAGTAACCAGACAGTTTCTGGTCTCATTGACTTCCATAGTAGGAAAAAAATATACTATGGGAGTCAATGAGACCAGAAACTGTCTGCTTACTGATATTCTTCTAAATATCAGAAAATCGGCTGAATGGATTCGAAAACGGTAAAACTCAACTGTTTGACTCTGGGGGAGTTGTAAAATGAGCCTATTTCCAAAAAAAGTGGAGTATCCCTTTAAATCGTAATTATGTTGCATATAATTAATGGAAACTTGTACGCAATCTGTTGATAGGTTATAGACTTTCTACTGATATCAACTGTTTTTCACTTTAATTAGATAGTCCTAAATAATATCTACTAACACTTAGTGGAGAATGTCTATTAAAGGGTACCTATCATGGCATTTAAAATGTTCCTAATAATGTTCTGGGAGTCCCCAACCACATTTTTACATGCATGCAATGACAAAAAACACTTTTGTTGTCTTATAATATGCATTTATTTTTACCTGATTTGCTCACCGACTCCCTAATGATTCGTTTGACGACTCATTTGTCCAAACCCCTCCTTTGCGTGACGCTAATCGGCGGTGATTGGTCAGATGACCCAGTCAGTTATATTTTGCGTTAGCCCAAAGCTTAAACATATTGATAAAGCACTGCAGTACTACAATACGCTTCACATAATTTCACATATTTCAAAAAACAAAAAAAATGACATCGGAGACCTAGAAGCTGCTGAGCGTAACTCTCACTCTCTCACACACACACGCACGCACACACACACACACACACACACACACACACACACACACACACACACACACACACACACACACACATAAAAGCAACAATTATTAATAGTACTTACAGGTTGTGATTCGGAGGAGGAAGCTGATCCAAATAAACTTGGTATTGAACGTTCCTTCAGTATCAGGCGACTCGCGAATACACCATAATCCACACAGCATTTGTGTTTGTGAAGCGATCGTCATTAAAATAACGCGAACACAGCTCAAGCCCACTAAACATTGGACGTCGTATAGACGTGCAAATCATGTCTATATTGAGTCCGTCGGTCCATGACCAATTCTGGACATCTATTCGACGTCCAAATTAAGTCCACTATTTGGACGTCCAAACATGACCCAACTTGGACGTCATCTTGACGTCCAACATTTGACCTTGAACTGGGTAACTTTTTTGGACGTCATTTGGACGTCTATGACAGGTGCAGGAAATTATTAATATATAATATTTGTTTTATTTACAAATAGGGCCTATTAACATGATCAATACACATGAATACAGATTATTTAAACAAACACGATTTTTTTTATCTGTATGATTATTTATTCATGTTTTTTTTTTACATTTTCTTGTTTTTCTTTTAACAGTTTTCTTTTATTTTAACCTTATCAAGTTATTTGTTTATGTATACATGTATTTTTGCATGTATCTATTTATTTACTTATTTAGAAATGCAATTTGTGGGAAATTATATTTCAGAAAATAATTTCATGGTATATTAGGCCTATCCACCTTATTCCTATCTAAAGAACCAACAGCAGCAAAAAAAAAGTCAAGGACAGACAAAGATAGCTCTCTATCAAGGAAAATAATAAAGAAGACAATAGTTCTCTTACGAGAGTATCTCTCGTACTGCGTAATATCTTACGCTATGGGAAACACTCTTTCCTCGAGATATTGAAGCCAAAAATTATCCTTAATTTTTTTAATCATGCAAAACGCTTTTGCAGCAGCAAGCAGACAAGGGCGAAACAGCTCGCGCGCCCATTGGCTGCCTCGCTGGAAAAGCTGCAGCCTATCGAGTGAAGGCACTGCGTGACGTAATGACGAATGAAGACGCTTCGCGCTCATTTCGTCATGTCCCGCCAGTATAGGCGTGGTCTCACCCTATAAATACCCCTCGATAGCTGTATTTCTCTGATTTTTTCATTCTTCACGCGAAGCTCACGCATCGCGGGATCCAGAGTGAGAAGCCGCGCCGTTGACTTGTAGCCTTCTCAGCGGGACGTGCCATCTTCTGAAGTCGCTGGCCCAGCCGCCTTCAACTGCCGTACCTGCTGCGCTTTCCGGCGTACTATATCCTTTACTCTGTCACTGTGTGTGTGTGTGTGTTTGCTTACGTGACGCAACACCCATTATATGTTCTAAAAGAGCTGCGTCTTTTTAAAGATGCCTTTCTGTGGCTCGTGCCGCTCTCAACTCAGCGATGAGGACCGTCACGTCATCTGTGTGTCCTGCCTGGGTCATGAGCACGCTGCTATCGCGCTCGCGGATGGTGGATGCCCGCACTGCGAACTTCTGCCTATGGCGACTCTGCGGACTCGCCTGGCGTCGTTCTCTGAACCCGCGTCCCAGCCGTCTGTGCCGCGCCGTAAGAAGCGTCGCGCCCAGCGCGCTCCCGAGCCTTCTCCAGCCCGCCAAAGCTCGCCGGTGCGCCCGCCTGCTTCGCCGGCTTCACCTGAGTCGCTCCCGGACGGACAGCGCCCGCCGTCTGCCGCCGCTTCCGTTCCCGAGCTGGACGAGCCTGCCGAGGTATGCTCTCTTGTGGCTTCCGATAGCGAGGATTGGGCGAGCTCTGTGGACCTCCCCCCCGCTGACGTGTCTAGCCAACCCTCTGTGAGGAGACCCGGCATTGAGGCTGAGCTGATGCGTCTGCTCACCCAGGCCGTAGAGAGCATCGGCCTCGAGTGGGAGGCGCCCGCCTTGCCGCCGCGCAACAGACTCGACGGGCGCTTTCTCAAGAAAGACGAAGCCCCGTCTAAGTCTAGGGCCGCCCCCTTCCTCCCTGAGCTCCACGACGAAGTCGCTAAGTCATGGACCGCCCCGTTCTCCGCCAGACTGCGCACTTCCACTTCTGCGGCCTTCACTTCTGTCACCGGCGCGGGAGATAAAGGATATCTCTCCATTCCTCCTGTCGAGGCGGCGGTCGCGTCGCATCTCTGCCCGCCCTCTGCGGGACGGCGCGCGCAGACGACGCTCCCCTCTAAAGCCTGCCGGGTGACTTCATCGCTGCACGGACGTGCTTACACAGCCGCTGGACAGGCGGTCTCAGCGCTGCATACGATGGCGATCTTGCAGATCTACCAGGCCGACCTTCTCCTTAAACTGGACGAGGAAGGCCCGGGTGCGATCAACGTGGCGGATTTACGAGGCGCTACGGACCTTGCTCTACGCGCCGCTAAAGCCGCTGCTCAGGCCATGGGGCGGAATATGGCCTCTCTCGCCGTTGCTGAGAGACATCTGTGGTTGACGCTGTCTGAGATGACGGAAGCTGAGCGCTCTGTATTCCTCGACGCGCCCATTTCCCCTGCGGGCCTCTTCGGATCTGCCGTCAAGGATTTCGCGGACAGATTCTCGGAGGAGCAGAAGACTTCGCAGGCCATGAAGCACTTCCTTCCGAAGCGCTCGAGCTCCGCTGCAGGTCGCTCTAAGCAGCCGTCTGCTCGCAGCTCGCAGCCTCGGCCTGCATCGCCCGCAGCCGCCGCTACACAGCGCCGCCAGGCCCGGGATCAGAGACCGCGCTCTCGCTCTGCTGGACCCGCCGCCCGCTCAGCGCGGGCCTCGGCCGAAGATTGAGCTCAAGCCCGAGGCCTCGAAGCTTTCCTAGCCACTCTAAGAAAGCGACGGTGTTCGGAGCCCGCTGCGGCCGGCTCCCCACCGAAAAGATTCGCTCGTTCAGTTCCTTGCGAAGTGACTGTGCCAGTGTATTTAGCAGTGAAGCAGCCGGTGTCTCAGCCCGCTTGCCTGCACAAAAAAGCCGTTTTCATGGCTACCCAGATAAATCCAATAAAGAGTGTATTTTCTGGTATGCCGGCCACGGCCGATGGTGTTATGAGTGTTGTAAGAATGCCCACGCCCCAGTGCCCATTCCCACACCCAGACACAGCCCGCCACGGTGCGAGGCGAGCACACATAAATCTGACTCAGGTCGATTGTGCAAACAATGTAGCGATTGCGCCCATACAATGCCCGCTCACGCTGCATGCCCCGTGTCCCTTGGTTTCTGTAAAAACGAAACCAACACACAATCTATCGGCTCCGGCCGAAAGCGTGCACAGTGCTGTAGATGTGCCCGTAGGTTTGCGCCCACATCCTCCCGCAAGCACGCCGAATCCCACGGGATTCGCCCCGCTCACTCTCGTTATGCGTCCCGCCATAGAGATTGTGAGCGCGGCCAGACTGCCCGCTGTGCCCAGCGCGCCCCCCGCCTCGAACGCTGTAAACACGGCGTCGTGTTCCCAGGGTACCGGGGCTCTCGAGCCGTTGCCAGGTCACGGCCAGAGCCCGGTCTGCATCCTACCCCTAGCTACTCGCGCAGAAGCGTGGTCGAAGCTACCCGGGGTATCAGACTGGGTGCTGAACACTATAAAGAGAGGCTACTCGCTACAATTCGCACGACGTCCACGCCGTTGTACGGCGCCCGTCGAGACTTCGGTGAAAAACGAAGTATCTCATCTACTTCGAGCCGAGATAGCGAAACTACTGAGCAAAGGGGCCATAGAGCCCCTTTCTCAGGCTCAGAGCGAAGGGGGCTTATACAGCAGATATTTTCTGGTACCGAAAAAAGATGGGGGCTTCAGACCCATTCTAGATCTGAGACAGCTGAACAAAGCGCTTGTGAAGCGCCAGTTCAGGATGCTTACGACCAGGAAAATCCTCGCGCAAGTGCGCCAAGGGGACTGGTTTATGTCGATAGATCTGAAAGACGCGTATTTCCAAATACAAATAGCGTCCCATCACAGGCGATTCTTGAGATTCGCGTTCGAGGGCCAGGCTTATCAATACACAGTCCTGCCGTTCGGCCTGTCTTTGGCACCCCGTACATTTACGAAGTGCATGGACGCGGCTCTCGCGCCCCTGAGACTTCAGGGCATGCGAGTTATGAACTACTTGGACGATTGGCTGATTCTAGCTCGATCACGGTCAGAGCTCATAGAACACAGGGCCACAATGCTCGAGCATCTCGAGACACTGGGCCTGACGGTCAACTGGGAAAAGAGCCTGCTGTGTCCCAGCCAGAGAATTTCTTTCCTGGGAACAGTGTTAGACTCGCTTTCCATGACGGCACGCCTGTCACCGGAGCGCGTACTAAGTATTCAGCGCGTCGCGGAATCCTTCCGCCACGGCTCCATAGTCCCGCTCAGACGGTTTCAGAAATTGCTGGGCCTGATGGCCTCAGCATCCCATGCACTCCAGCTGGGCTTGCTTCGCATGCGCCCGCTGCAGTGGTGGCTGAAAGCACGGGTCCCGCCCCGGGCATGGTCCACGGGCAGGTGTCGCCTCAGGGTCGACCAAAGGTGCGTTTCGGCTCTGGAACCCTGGAAAGTAACCAGCTGGTATCAGTCTGGTGTGAGTCTGGGGACCGCCTCAAGGGTGAAAGTGGTGTCTACGGACGCCTCCACCACGGGGTGGGGAGCGCTGCTCGAGGGCAGACCGTTGGCTGGCCTATGGTCAGAGCGGGAGAAGCTCCTTCACATAAACTGCTTGGAATTGATAGCAGTCGACAAAGCGCTGCGGCGCTTCTGTCCCCTGGTGAGGGGCCACCACGTCTTGGTCCGATCGGACAACAAGTCAGTGGTGGCGTACATAAATCGCCAGGGCGGCCTCAGGTCCGCACGCCTTTGCAGGCTGACGGAACCCCTCTTGGTCTGGGCCCAGCGCAACCTACTTTCTTTGAAAGCGGCGCACGTGCCTGGGCACCTGAATACGGGTCCAGACATGCTGTCCAGAGACAACGTCCTGACAGGAGAATGGTCGCTGCACCCGCAGACGGTCCAGCTCCTGTGGGAAACGTTTGGCAGAGCGCAGGTGGACCTGTTCGCGTCCCGCGAGAACGCTCACTGCCCAGTATTCTTCTCAAAGCGCAGGGACGCGCTGGCCCATACTTGGCCCAGCGGTCCCCTGTACGCTTTTCCCCCGGTCTCGCTCCTGCCACAGGTGTTGGAGCGGATCAGGGAAAGTGGATGCCCAGTGCTGCTTGTGGCTCCGCTCTGGACGAACCAGGCTTGGTTTCCGGTCCTGATGCGGATGACCAGCACTGCCCCGTGGCCTGTACCGTTGAGGAGAGATCTCCTCTCTCAGGCAGAGGGCTCGATTTGGCATCCTCACCCGGAACTGTGGTCCCTGCACGCATGGGCCATCAACGGGTACCCGCTAGCCTCCCAGAAGGAGTGCTAAACACGATCGCACAGGCTAGAGCTCCGTCTACCAGACGGCTCTATGCCTCGAAATGGTCGGTGTTCTCTACTTGGTGTCGAGCCCGTGGCTTTTCACCCGTGGACTGCGGGGTTGAGGAAGTGCTTGCCTTCCTTCAGGAGCTGATGGATAAGGGAAGAACCCCATCCACGCTCAAAGTGTACGTGGCGGCCATAGCAACGTTTGCTAAACCTGTGTCTGGCCAGTCACTGGGGAAAAACGACTTAGTCGTGCGTTTCCTACGAGGGGCTCGGAGAATGAATCCTCCCAGGCCCCCTTCAGTCCCGGCTTGGGACCTTTCCACGGTCTTGGAGGCCATGAAAGGCGCCCCGTTCGAGCCGATCCAGCTGTCGGATATGAGGCACCTGTCCCTTAAGACGGTGTTTCTATTGGCTCTCGCTTCAGTGAAGCGTGTAGGGGACTTGCAGGCGCTTTCTGTAAGCGCGTCATGTCTGGAGTTTGGGCCCAACGACTCAAAGGTCGTACTCAAACCGAGGCACGGCTACGTGCCGAAATCCCTCAATACACCGTTTAGGGCCCAGGTGATTTCCCTGTCAGCCCTTCCGGTTCTCGATGAGGAGAGGGACGCGAGTCTCCTTTGCCCTGTCAGGGCGTTAAGGGCTTATGTGTCCCGCTCGGCTGGGTTCAGGCAGACCGAGCAGCTTTTCGTTTTGTTTGGCGGCCGTTCTAAGGGACTCGCCGCCTCAAAACAGAGCCTATCCAGATGGATAGTGGATGCCATAGCGCTGGCTTACACTTCCAAGGGCCTACGGTGCCCATTGGGTGTCAAAGCGCACTCCACGAGAGGCGTGGCCTCGTCGTGGGCATGGTATAGCGGGGTCTCCCTGCAGGATATCTGTACGGCTGCGGGCTGGGCCTCGCCGTCGACATTTATCAAGTACTATAACCTGGAGGTGCCCGCCCTACAAGCTAAGCTTTTGGCGGTCTGAACTTCGGGCTTATTGGCCGCCAATGCGGCTATGTTGCCCTTACGGGTCAGTGTCCCTACGGGACTTTATAAAGGAGTGATGCTTTAGCCTCTCCTCCTCTACTCTATGTGAGTTATGGTGATTATGCACTAGATGTGCCCCGGGCTTTGCCCCGGGACTCTGGTGTTGGATCCCTGTCCGCACGGCGTTTTGTATGGGGTCCCCATAGCGTAAGATATTACGCAGTACGAGAGATACTCTCGTAAGAGGCTAACGTAACCTCGGTTCTCTCTAGAGAGGGAACGAGTACTGCGTATCTTGCCGTGCGTGAACTATGCTCTGGTTCGCTTCGGTGTACAAAATCAGAGAAATACAGCTATCGAGGGGTATTTATAGGGTGAGACCACGCCTATACTGGCGGGACATGACGAAATGAGCGCGAAGCGTCTTCATTCGTCATTACGTCACGCAGTGCCTTCACTCGATAGGCTGCAGCTTTTCCAGCGAGGCAGCCAATGGGCGCGCGAGCTGTTTCGCCCTTGTCTGCTTGCTGCTGCAAAAGCGTTTTGCATGATTAAAAAAATTAAGGATAATTTTTGGCTTCAATATCTCGAGGAAAGAGTGTTTCCCATAGCGTAAGATATTACGCAGTACTCGTTCCCTCTCTAGAGAGAACCGAGGTTACGTTAGTAACCGAGTACGTTATTAAAGGACTTTGGATTTTCAACGATTTCAACCAAGGAGTAAAAATCAGTCAACGTCACTCTGATTGGCCGAGGCAGCACGAGCACATCATCAGAACCCAACCAATAAACGACACTCTGATTGGCCCGAGGCAATACGACAGGCATTTGGCGCGAGTCAGAAAGCTTCGAACATTGTTTAATGGCGTCCCATCTTTTCAGACCTTACATCTCTACAACGCTGGTGAAACATCGTTTCCTCTAACGTTAGTCTAAATTGAAGGTAAGTTCGGTCAGCCTAATGAAGTCATTGTCCATGTGTACGTCTTAGGTAGTTTGACGTTATTGTCTTAAACTTCACAATAAAGCCGCGAATGGTAAAAAAATAAACGACACCCTTTTTTTGTTCAACGTTAGCTTGCTGCTCATGGTTCGGGTTCAGTTTCGATGTTATTTTAGCTGTACACGAGAGAACATGTCGATTTGGGATGCTAAACTGTGTATTCCGATAGCATGGCATGGAGTTCTGACTGACTAACAATAGCTCAATGGCTAACAACTAGCTTGCGTCCGTAAACGGGGTTGTAGGTGATGTAACCGTCACTCTGATGATTACTGTCACTCTGATTGGCCGAGGCAGCACGAGCACATCATCAGAACCCAACCAATAAACGCCACTCTGATTGGTCTGAGGCAACACGACAGCCATTTGGCGCGAGTCAGAGCTTATGTTCAAACATTAAATGGCGGCACAGCTTTTCAGACGTTAACGGTAAATCGCTGGTGAAACTTAGGTAAGTTTGGGTAGCCTAATGAAGTCAATTGCCATGTGTACGTCTTAGTTTGGCTTTATTGTCTTAAACTTCACAATACAGCCGCGAGTGGTAAAGCAAAAAAAAAAAAAGTGCCGTGAATGCTAACACCCTTGCGTTAGCATTCACGGCACACATTTTTTTTTTACGTTAGCGTGCTGCTCATGGTTCGTGTTCAGTTTCAATCTTATTTTCGTTGTACACGAGAGAATGTCAATTTGGGTACTTTACGGCACGTATACCGATAGCTGCATGGCATGGAGTTCTGACTGACTAACGTTAGCTCAATTGCTAACTAGCTTGCGTCCATAAACGGGGTTTACAGATGAAGTAACCGTCACTGATTATTATACCGTCACTCTGATTGGCCGAGGCAGCACGACAGGCATTTGGCGCGAGTTAGAGCTCAAACATTGTTAAATGGCGGCCCAGCTTTTCAGACGTTACATCGCTGGTGAAACATCGTTTCTTTTAAATTAAACGTAAGTAAAGTTCAGTCAGCCTAATTAAGTCAATGTCCATGTGTACGTATGTTAGTTTGGCATTATTGTCTAAACTTCACAACAGCCGCGAATGGTAACATAAAAAAATAAACGGTACACTTTTTTTAAATATCTTTTTTTTTAACGTTAGCTTGCTGCTCATGTTTTTGTTTAGTTTCAATGTTTTAGCTCAGGGGTTCTCAAACTCGGTCCTGGAGGGCCACTGTCCTGCAGAGTTTAGTTCCAACCCTGATTAAACACACCTACCTGTGCGTTTCTAGTGATCCTGAAGACCTTGATTAGCTTTCTCAGGTGTGTTTGATCAGGGTTGGAGCTAAACTCTGCAGGACAGTGGCCCTCCAGGACCGAGTTTGAGGAATATTAACTGCACTTATAACGGTAGGGCTGTGACGGTATGGGACTTTTTTCTCACTGCGGTGAAGCAAGGAATCTCACAGTTTGGCGGTTAACCAGGAAAAAAAATTACCCGCAGTCGCGTAACACACTGCAGATGCGATCAAGAACATAGCTTGTAAATGATTATCAAGCAGTATTCTTTATTAAATTAACATTCATATTAAACAAATAAATATTAACTATTAATTAGGCTAAACTTAAACTTTTTAATATTTATAAAGCAGTTTTCTTTATCAACAGCAAATTAACATTTATATTAGCCTAAATTGTAAATAACAATAAATAACTATGAATTGTGCTAAACTTAAACAACCTTTTTTAATAATTATTATTAATCCTTATATTAATTATAATAATCCTCATTATTGTACTTTCAAAAATTAACATTTATGTTAATGTGTATAATATTAATAATTAACTATTATTAGGCTTAACATAAATAAACCTTTTTTTTAAAGTGCAAAATAAAAGCTTTATTTTTTAGGTTTTGTGACAGGAAAACATACATAATTAGAAGTAGAGGTCGACCGATAGTGGATTTTACCGATAACGATATTTAGGTTTGACCGTACATGCCGATAACCGATAATTCAACCGATATTTTTTTAAATGGATGCTGGATTAAAAACAAACATAATACTCACAATAAAACAGTGCTGAACTGAAATGTGCTAAATTAAATAAATATATAAATATTAATATATAAAAACTTTATACAGAAAATAATTTAAACATTAAAATATTACAGATTTCAAAGCTATAACCTAGAAACATTTCATAGGTAACACGTTGCAAGTCCCATTTGTAAACAAGTATGTATTAGCTAGTTTTCATGAACTATGCAATATACGTTTTTACTGCATGTATTAATATGAGCAATACAATTATAACTTTATCATTCATGTTAGTTCATAGTACATTAAGGTAATAACAAATAAAATAAGAATTAAAACTCAATTTCAAATGCATTAGTAAATAAAATAAATTGAAATAAACTAACAATGAATAATTCTTCTACAACTTGTATTAATCTTAGTTAATGCTAAAAATGGAATCTTATTGTAAAGTGTTACCATTTCATATAATTCCAAAGAGTCGTGCTTAAAGATAGCCATTAAAATGTAATAAAGACCTGTATAATGTATACGTAATTTAGCCTATATAGTCTCTCACTTTATTTGCTTCTATTTTAGAACACTTGATAATTATCTAATCAAAATAACAAGATGTATTGTAGTGATTAAAAAGATCTTAAATCGAACACGTTTATGATTTGTTTATGTTTCTGTCGGCTGCATGAACATATCAATATTGAGAAAGCAATCACGTCACTAGTTTTAAATATGCAACTTCGTCGGCTAATGAATGCATAAAAGTGACCAGCCGGATATAAAATAATGCAAATAGATGATAACAATTGCGCCATAAAACATTTGGGTCAGGTCAGCATCTAGTCAATATAAGAATTACTTTATAATGATATGGCAATATGTACTTTAGTGTTATGTATTCAATACCGTTTCGCTGACTGTGTTTTAAATGCGAGTCTGAAGTGTCAGCGGCTCTCTCTCTGCTGCGTGTTCTCTCCGTGGTCCGTGCTGCACGCGCCTCACGTGTTAATGTAAACAACTCAGCCAGTGATAGTTTATTATTTGTCCTCTAGAGGCCGCTCTCGCTCTGTATAATGCCAGCTGTCTCTTCAGCGCTCTAGTGCTGTGTAATGACCGCGCGCACTTCTCAGCCGCTTCAGCAACAGATGCAACCCGGAAAAACTATCGGTGTGGATTTTTGCCGATAACGATAGTTCCACCAATCAACTATCGGTGCCGATTAATCGGCAAAACCGATGAATCGGTCGACCTCTAATTAGAAGTTATTATTTGAATTTGTTCGTTTTAAAGTGGACATTTCCAGCTTTAGTCTACATAGGCGATATTTAGTTTCAGTTCTCGTGCTTCAGTTCACAGAGATCATGAAACCGCGCCTGATTGTTTTATTTTATTTGACAAAGGCACAACGTTTTTTTGTTATTTTGAGTTTACACAACAAATAAAAGTAGTTGCTAATAACAAGTGGCTGCTAGATAGTTACCATTCTTTGTTAAAATCAAGCTATCTCGTTTTGGCTCTTTTAGGGGCTTTTACAAAACATTCACTCCGAATATTGTCAGAAATTATGAAAAAAATTTGGTCATTGAACTCAAATAGCATAATGTGCTAGTGTGCTCTAGCCTATATTAGTTTGTAATACTGCAACACTTAAAGGATTAGTTCACTTTCAAATAAAAATGTCCTGATCATCCCGTCCCCCCATCATCCAAGATGTCCATCAGTCGAAAATAAATGAAGGTTTTTAAGGAAAACATTCCAAGATTTTTCTCCATATAATAGATTGAAATGGCAACCAAATATTCAAAGAAGGTTCAAATGTTCCTCAATGCAGCTTCAAAATCCCTTCACGATCCCAGTTGAGAAATAAGAGTTTTACCTAGCAAAACAATCTGCCATTTTGTAAAAAAAAAAAAAAAATGTTGGACAATTTTGAAGTTGGAGAACAAAATGAGTTGTAATTTTTCACAGACAAATACACACAGACAAATAACTTGGATGATGTGGTGCCTGACCTTTTCAACGTCATGACGCAATGTGCGGTGCAGCTCGGAGATGTGCAAGATGGGCATTGGTGGTTAAAAAGTATATACATTTTCCTTAAACAATTTCTTTTTTGATTGAAGAAAGACATACATGGACATATTGGTTGATGTGGGAGTGAGTCAATTATATGGATATTTGTTTTTCTTGAAAGTGAACTAATACTTTAACATTTGTGTGATGGAGAATGACAACTTTAAGGTGTTTAACCCATATTTTCTTCTCATGTGCTCTAAGGAGTGAGGTGTCCTTCTCTTTTGGCAGAAAAACCACTTAAACAAGGTACATTTCAAACAAGATCTTATCCTCTTTCCTTTTGTACAGGCCCCTGTAAAAAAAAACAAAAAAAACAGTAAAACTTAACAAATTATCATTAATAACTGTGTTTACAGATGACTTTCAGATTAAGACAGTGGCGCAAACGCAAAAGAGAACTGGATCAACTGCTCCGTTATTCTGACAGTGACGAGGACATTGAAAATGATTGCAACAGTGTGCCTGGTACTCCAAGTAGGCCTAGTTGTAGCAGTGACTGTGAACCTAGGACCCCAGATAGTTTAATGAGTGACAGTGTTCTTGGGACAGATGATTTTAACTTTGAGACTGATGTGGACTATTGCTCTACTGATTCGGAACAGGAACCAAAAGAAGCTGAAGTGACCAGCTTAGAGGACGAACTGAGACCGTGGGCGTTAGAGCACAAATTGACACACCGAGCGCTTAATGGACTATTGCCCATATTAAGAAAGCAAAGGCACCTATTGCCTGTGGATTGCCGGACACTCCTTGCTACACCACGGCATAACACAACAGAGCCTAAATGTGGTGGCCAGTACAAGTACTATGGCTTAGAAAAGGGTATCTGTCGTTTTTTAAGTCAGATGGAAAGTAAAGATGTGCACCTCACCGTAAACATTGATGGCATCCCACTTTTCAGAAGTAGTGGTGTCCAATTCTGGCCAATACTGGTGAAGTGTGGCCATTTTGATCCATTCATTGTAGCCATGTTTAGTGGACAAAGTAAGCCCCGTCCTCTGGAGGAGTATTTAAAAGACTTTGTGACTGAATACAAACAACTCAAGGACAATGGAATAGTTTTTAAAGGCCAGACTTACACTGTCAATATTGATGCTCTGATATGTGATGCCCCAGCAAGAGCATATCTGAAATGTATTAAGGGTCATACTGCCTATGAGAGTTGTGAAAGATGCTTAATCAAAGGTACTCGTGTTGAGAGAAGAATAGTTTTCTGTGAACAGGAATGCACTTCTCGAACAGATGATTGTTTCGCCAGAGTGGAATACAGTAACCACCAAACTGGAATCAGCCCCTTCATTGCAGCAGGAATTCCTTGTGTCAGCTCCTTCGTCCTAGATTACATGCATGTCGTCTGCTTGGGAGTAGTTAGGCGCCTGTTAATTTACTTGACTCGTGGCCCAAAGGTCTGTCGTTTATCTGTGAGGCAAAAGGATGCAATTTCACAAAAACTAATTGCACTGAGAGGGAAGATGCCAAGTGAATTTGCTCGACAACCGCGGGGTTTGCATGAAATTGACAGGTGGAAAGCCACTGAACTAAGGCAATTTTTGCTGTACACGGGTCCTGTGGTTTTGAAAACCGTGTTGTCCCCCGAAAAATACGAACATTTCTTGTCATTGACAGTATCCCTGTCGATAATGCTGGAGTCAGATGAGCGGATTCGAAATGCCTATCTCCAATACTCTCAGGACCTCATCAAACACTTTGTAATGTGCTGTGCTGACCTGTATGGCAAGACCTTTCCTGTATACAACGTACATGCACTAATTCATCTCAAAGAGGATGCAAGCCACTTCAACTGTTCCTTGAATGACATTTCCTGTTTTCCATTCGAAAACTACCTACAACAAGTCAAGAAACACGTGAGGAGCGGGAGAAGTCCCTTGGAACAAGTGACTAGGCGTTTGTCTGAAATCGAGCAATCAGAAGTGGACAAGAGCCAAAAAAAACCTAAAGTGTTTGTCTCTGTTAAAGAAAAGGACAGTTGTTTTCTTTTGAGGGACAATAGCTTTGCATTTGTTCGACAGAAAAATGCAGATGGGACTTATGCTTGTGAAATTCTGCACCAGCGTCGCACTTCACCGCTATTTCACCAACCATGTAGCTCTGGACTTCTGAACATAGTGTGCATAGGAAATGGTCATGTCAGGATGAAAAATGCATTACTGCAAGAAAGAGATCTGTTCCGGAAGGTGGCCTGCCTCCCACAAGAAGCTGGTGGTTTTGTCCTTATACCCCTTCGCCATGGTCTGGAACACACACATTAAGGTTACTTTTTTTCTTTTTTAAATTCCATCAGAGATCATCATAGCTGATCACCTCTTTCAATCCGTTTGTTTTCTGTATCTTCCTTGGTGACTCCTGCATGTCCTTTTTTACTGCATCCATAAAACTCCCCAGGCCCCTCTGTTTCTCTCTCTCTCCCTCTCTCTCTCTCTCTCTCGCCCGCCCGCCCGCCACAATATTCCACTCACAATGTAACCATCATAGCCCTTACGTGTCCAGACCCTCTCAACCTCTAAACTTTGACCCTAAAATGTTAAATTTATCCTTTCCAGGTCATGTACTCGAGGGCAGTTTGGAGGGAGGGTACCCAAGAGGAGGAGGGTGTAGTTCCTGACTGTTGGATTGACCGAGAAATGAGAACAGTCAGATGGCCACGTAAAATGAGCGTTATAAAAACAAAAAAAGCTATAAAGGACAAAATTATCCCCCAGGATGATTGGATGACATTCTCATTAATTAAGATAAAAATGAGTTCAGGCAAGTTTTTAAAAAAATTCTGTTCATCAAATAGATTTATAGAAAATTAAATGCATTGCCATGTCAAAATATTGTTGGATTCTTTTTGTTTTAAGTTCAATTGTCTAATTTATAGATGAGCGTCGTGAATGTGACAACTACAACCTGACCAGCCAGGCAGAGGACGACGATGATGATGAGGTGGTTAAATCGACGAGGAAGCGCACTAAAAAAGGAATTCCAGAGGGTTTTGTTAGCATGGGTAATATGTTTCTCATTCTCAGATACTTTATACATTTGAAATATAAAATCAATTGATACAAATTGGGCAGAATTGAGGTTTTTTTTTTTTTTTTTTTCAGAATTATCGGATTCAGATGAGTGTGTCAGGGGTAATGGGTTTTCTCCTAAATGAATTTATAATTGCAGTTTAAAAATGAATCAAATTCTTTGATATATTTTGAGATGGATATCCTTAGCTTTACATTACCTCTGTATAGGTGTCAAGAAGCTACCCCCCTTCCCTTCTGCACCAAGGAAGCTACACTCCATTGAGGACACCAGCATGTTTCACAATACTTGTGAGTACTGATGACAACTTGCGTAAATAGTGTGTTGTGTACAAAATTAGTAACAGGCTCATGCATGTATTTTAGCCCATGCAGATGGTGCCATGTCTGGCCAAGTGGAGCATGCGGACAGTGAAAAGTCCACTCCTAGTAAGTTTACCCCTTGCACAAAACATTGCACTGCACAAAGTCATAGTCCATTCAAGATGAGTTCCTCCCTGCTTGTGAAGTAAGGTAATCTCTTTTAAATATACATCATGTAAGTAGTCACAGGCTCATTCATGTGTTTTAGCCCGTGAAGATGGAGCCATGTCTGGCCAAGTGGAGTGTCCAGATAGTCCCAGGGGCAATGAAAGTTCAACTCCCAGTGAGTATTTACTTTTCCCCAACCATCGCGTTGCACAAAGTCGTAGTCCATTTAAGACGAGTTGGTTTTCCCTCTAAATTAAGTGTAGTAATGACCCAAGTATTTCATTTATTAATTTAGTTTATGCAACATGACCGTACTTGCAGTCTCACTCATGTGTTTCAGACTCAAGTCAAACCTTGAATGTCCTTGTGGAAGCCTTCTCTGGCCCGGAGAAATGTGCAGCCAGATCTCGGTGCAAGGATATTTCCGGTGAGTATTCACTTTATCTGTTGCACCAACCTAAAGTCTATTCAGGACAAAGTGTTAAGGCTGATTTATAATTCTGCGTCAGACCTACGCCTGAGCCTCTATGCTATAGACTACACTCTTTTCATTCGCTTCTGCGTTCTCATCGTTGATGTGCAATTACCCATTCAGAAGGGAGCATGTGAAAACGGAGGGAGCTGTTCTAGCAGACTAATCACAGCGCTTGCGTCCATTTAGAATTGATGCGTTGTTACATTTTTGGAGAGGTGCATGTCAGGGTGTGCCAAAGGGTACGCTACACACAGCCTACAATGTAGCTACGACGGGAGGTCGACGCAGACCTATACATTTTTTACTCACTGCTTGAGAATCAAGTTTGGTAATGATTTATTTTATTGGTTTAATTACATGTTTCAGACTTGTCTGGCTTAGAGGGGTGGCGTGTGCCAGTTTTTACCCTTACAATAATTGTACAACTTTGAATATTCTTTGTTTTCTTCGCCCTAAAAAAAGCTAGCACAGCACCTCAGAGCAGAGACCTGTCGACGCCCAGTAAGTATTCATCTCATCACACTTTAAACGGTCACTTTTGTATTTTGTCAGGTCTTGTGAAATGTAAGAATATTCTTTGTTTTCAGGATCCCGTCATGCAGCAAGAGGTCATGCGAGGGATGGCTATCGCTCCAGGTAAAGAAGCAGAACAGGGCACAGTGTTAGTAGTGGCAGGCTCCTTCTGGTTGGTCTTCAGCCCTTATTTTTGTCAACCAGTAGGTCTTAGTATGTTTTTGTCAGTTATTAATGTAATGTATGTAAATGTAAGTGATTACATTTAAGTGTTATTAGGTCCAGCAGTGGATCTACCTTCAGGTCCTGGGACAGTGATTATTCAAGGCCAACCTTCAGGTCCAGACATGATGGGTCACGGCACAGTGATGGTGCGAGGCACACAGTCTTCATATCACTGCTATATTACTTTGTATGTGACTAATACATTGATCTTGTACAGACAGGGCCAGACATTGTGACCGATCCCGTAGTGATGCCCCCAGCCCCCCAGTCAGGTCCAGACATGGTCAAAGGGCACAGCGTTGTGATGACCGATCCCGTAGTGATGCCCCCAGCCCCCCAGTCAGGTCCAGACATGGTCAAAGAGAACAGAGACGTGATGGCCGATCCCGTAGTGATGACCGATCCCGTAGTGATGCCCCCAGTCCCCCAGCCAGGTCCAGGCATGGCCAAAGAGAACAGAGACGTGATGGCCGATCCCGTAGTGATGACCGATCCCGTAGTGATGCCCCCAGTCCCCAAGCCAGGTCCAGACATGGTCAAAGGGCACAGCGTTTAGATGACCGATCCAGTCCCCAAGCCAGGTCCAGACATGGTCAAAGAGAACAGAGACTTGATGACCGATCCCGTAGTGATGAAGCACAGCGACATGATGCCCACAGCCCCCCCTATCACAGGAATGGTGAGTAGTCGCTGGGTTCACACTGCGCTCAATTAGGATTATTTGGTAACACTTTATAATAACTGCATGCTATTAATCATGTCATTCTTTCTTCAGTCGAAAAGAAATTAAGGTTTTTGATGAAAACATTCCAGGATTTTTCTCCATATAATGGACTTCAATGGGTTCCAAACAGTTCAAGGTCCAAATGAGAGTTTCAGTGCAGCTTCAAAGGGCTTTAAACGACACCAGACGATGAATAAGGGTCTTATCTAGCGAAACGTTCGCTCATTTATAAAATATATACAAAAGTTTAAGTTTTATAAGCTCAAATGCTTACCTTGCTCTGTTCTGTGATGCTTGTTCGTGACTCTCCTTTTCAAACTCGTTTATCAAAATGAACAAATCTTTTTTCGTGTCATTTGGTTCATTCAACGAACGAATTGACTCGGGGAAAAGATTTGTTACCAAAAAATTTGTTACCAAAAAATTTATTTTCGACTAAAGACATGGACATCTTTGACATGGGGGTAAATTGTCAGCAAATTTTTTTTAAAAGTGAACTACTCCTTTTAATGATTATTAGCGTGTAGTTATTATAAAGTGTTTCCGATTCTTTTATTCAGGTGGTGATCATGCCTGTTAAACAGTGCACACATTGACAAGAAATCAAGTAATTTAAAGGTGTTGTTTTTTACAACACCACAGCTTTCATCTAAGCACTTTGCAGTTCAGCAAGTTTTGTAGATGTACCTCTGACCGTTATATTGCAGATTTAATACTTATCTTCTAATACATCTGTTAAGTTGCATCATTTGATATCTTCTAAAATTTTTTTTTTTTTTTTTTTCAGATGCAGTGACTGAGACTGGGAGATGGGCCTTCCCATTGCCATGGGGTGGTAAGCATTGATATATTGGCAGTGGAGAAGACTCTTTTAAGAGTACCACCTTCTCTCTTCCTGCACTGTTCTCTCTGTCCACAGAAACTGCTTTTCAGTAATAGGCTTGTTGGTTTCTATCGTGTCAGATGATGACATTTCTTTGGACTTGTTTCTTTCTCCAACACTGCTGTACAAATAACAAACACTGAAGCTGATTACAAAAACAATTGTGAGTTAGCTGAGCTTACTGTTCTAATTGGAGCATTATAATCAACAAATGTGTTTATTATAGTGTTCCAGAAAAAGGTCCTGACCATACTGGTCGACATCCGCCATCGCTTGAAAGAAGCGCAGCCTGCCTCTTCTGCTGTCCACATTGAGAGGATTGAAACCATGGAGGACTTTGAGATACAGGAGCAACGGATCTCTGATACACAGGCCTTTGAAATCCTGGTAGGTTTTACAAGTCTGGAAGTAATGGATAGCCTAGAATAAATTAAAACAGTGCACTTGCACACTGTGATTCCTCTGGGGAGTGTCAGTCAAGTTTATCATGGACTTCTTTCAACAGGTGCTGCAAATTTCAAGAATCGGTGGGCGGAACACCAAGGACTGTGTCCACAAAGTGTTGGACAGGTATCTACAACATTTTTTGTATGTTCTCTTTTGCCTTCTTTAAAAAAATGTTGGAATAGATAAATTAAATGAAAAAATACAAGTTCATAACCAAATGTATTGTGAGATGGACCAGCTGTGCTTGACAAGGAGATGGGTAGGATAAAAGGAGGACCAAGGGACACTGATCAGCTAGTGTAAATGGTTTATTGCATTTGAAATGTTCCTACATATATCCTTGACATTAATTTATTGAAATTTATTTTTCTTTAGGCTCCTTACCAACAGCCTCATGGCCAAATTTAATTTGAAGGGCAAGGGGAAAAGGGGGAAACGCCCTTTAGAGGGAACAAAGGTTTATAGAGCAATAAAAGTTAAGTCCAAGTTTCATGTTGACAAGTCTATTAAAAAAAAAATGTCCTTCCCTTCTGACTGTAAAAAAAAAAGCAATGCCAATTTATCTATCTTGAATTTATTAATCCACAAGAGGTGTTACAGCATTAAGAAACAAAAATGGCAAAGTTGAAAGTAACAGATGGTAAATGATAGTCACAATTCTCTCAATATTATTCCCCTCTCATGGCATAAAGGTGAGGTCATTACAAACTGTTATACCTCTGGGTATGAATGACTTCCTGTGGCGGTCCTTATTACTTTGAAGCTGAAGTTGCCTTCAACTGAAAACAGTCTGCTCTGACAAATAGTTGATGTGTTGTATTATCCAGGATACTCCACTTTTTCTGGAAATAGGCTAATTTTACAACTCCTGCAGAGTTAAACAGTTGAGTTTTACCATTTACGATTTTCTGATATTTAGAGTATCAGTAACCAGACAGTTTCTGGTCCCATTGACTTCCATAGTATATATTTTTTCCTAATATGGAAGTCAATGGGACCAAAAACTGTCTGGTTACTGATTCTTCTAAATATCAGAAAATCAGATGAATGGATTAGAAAAATGGTAAAACCCAACTGTTTAACTCTGGAGGAGTTGTACAATGAGCCTATTTCCAGAAAAAGTGGAGTATCCCTTTAACTAACTTTTATTTTATTTTTTGTGCAAAATTATTCTCAATAGTAATTTCTATGGAGTCCAATGTGTTTCCAAGTAGAGCCTTGTGCGGGACCGTTTTCTTCATCCCGCCGAATTTCTGACCATTACCGCCCGCTCCCGCAACGGATGTTACACTCAATCCCAATGCAGCCCTCTACAAAGCACAAAGCTAGCTTTTGTAAATTGCACAAAGCACAACAGGTTGATACAACTGAACGTTATTAGAAAGTGTTTTCAGTGTTTTAAGTCATTTATAAGTGATTGATTGAACTAATCATTTACAAAACATTCATAAATGTTTACCAAGTGATGTGCTAACACTTCATGTATGTTTTGTAAATTGTTACAAGTCATTTACAATTGAATAGTCATGTTTTGTAAATTATTAATCATTAACTATACGTTTCATAAATGTCAGGTGCCCAGTGGTTAAAGACTCCATGTTTTTTAGAGAAGACAGCTGTCTACAACCTCACCAGTCAGCACTTACACTGCAGTACACACTACAGTGTTCAACACCTGTTATAGATTTATAAATGCATGAATTAATCATTTACATTTTCTGCATCACTTGTAAATGTCTTACACTTCATTCATAGGTTACCACTTCAAGAATCAATAAGGCATAAGATCTACGAATGCTTGGTAACACATTTACAAGCAATTAGTATACACTTTAGATTAGGGGATACAGAAAGTGTTGTAAATGATTTATTCATGCATGTACACACTGTTAAACTGTTACCCGTTTCAAACGATCTTTACATGAATACAAGACATTTACAATACATTCCCCCTCTAATTGCTACATGCATACATAACTTTTTTCTTTTTTTTTTAATTTATTAAACATATTCGTGTTTTATAAATAATTTACTAATTACTTGTAAATAAATTGAAACGGAATTTACAAAAATTCATAAAAGATTACCAAATGATACTAATATTTTATGTATGTTTTGTAAATGATTAGTTCATTAACTAACCACTTATAAACTTACAGACTTACAACTGAACGTTATTATAAAGTGTTGCCAATGGTCAACATTCTAATGCACACATTAAAGGATCCAAGCTTTCAAAAAAAAAAAAAAAAGTACTTTGCTTAGTCCCTTCTTGTAGTTAGCTTAAGTGTTAGTTAACAGTTGCTGTGATGGCTTTGTATTTATCCTGTAATGGATGCAAGGAAACATATTTTTGCTTTCAAATGTGGGGTCTTTGGTGAATGATTGCAGATTGCCTTTGTGTATATATCTAAATTTATTTTTCTGCTTGTGTAGAAGGGATCATGAAATTTGATTCTGCAGCCACAGTGGAGCAAATCAAGTTTCACGTTTCTGACCATCTCAAGCATGCGCCGCAAAGACTGGGAGGTGGAGGATTCGCTGCGCCCTGAGCCAAGACGAGAGGACTTGAATTAAAATTGAAATAAGTTACAATCTAATCATTTGTTCATAATTGTTCTTGATATGTCTGGTGCCCTTCAATTACAATCGAAATATTTGTTCATAATTAAATTACAAATGAATCATTTGTTCATAATTGTGATTTATGTCTGGTGCCCTTCAATTATAATGTAATTATTTGTTCATTAATTAAATTACAATCTAATTATTTGTTCATAATTGTGCTTCATATGTCTGTTGTCCTTCAATTATAATCTAATTATTTGTTCATAAGTGTGCTTGATGTGTCTGGTGCCCTTCTAATGCTATTCAGGGCAATTTATTTTTGAATAAAGATGAAAATGGTGATTATTGAATTGTGATTTATTTGTATGTGTATAATTACTGTTGTACAGTTATAAAAACGACGTCTAATATAAGTAGATTTTACGTTGAAAAGACGTCCATAAGTAACCACATTTGGACTACAAATAGCCCTTACACGGAGGTCCCACAGACGTCCAAATTAGACGTGCAGTTGACGTCGAAAAAAAGACGTCAACTGACGTTTCAAAACAACCCCTTCATTGGACCAAATTTGGACGTCCAAAAATGACATGAAAAAGACGTCACACTGACGTCACGTTGCGCA
Organism: Chrosomus eos; assembly: GCA_036326025.1. Lineage (NCBI taxonomy): Eukaryota > Metazoa > Chordata > Actinopteri > Cypriniformes > Leuciscidae > Chrosomus > Chrosomus eos. The sequence continues at coordinate 2,647,721 of CM070825.1, read as the reverse complement.
GTGGGAGGTGGCTATACTTGTGTGGTATAGTTGTAAATATAAACTCTAGCCACTGAGTCTTCACATGCTTGTCCCTGGGCAGTGAAAAAAAAAGTTTGCTTTTGATTCGCACTTCAGAACAGAGTCTCGTCGACATGTTGTTGTCAGGTTTCTCTGTCTGCTCGGCGCGCGCACTGAGTGGGCGTGTCGAATTCAAATAACTTGTGCAAGTGACGTACGAAAGTGCATCGTTCGTCTATCGATTCATATCAGCGACCCAGAGTCGACTCTTACTTTTGAGAGACAATAACTTTGTATACGGTGAACTTTCATATTTAAAACTTTGCAGGATGTTTTTGTTCACTTAGATCTATGTTACACACTACATGAAAGGTAATTTTCAAAATTCCATGATAGGTACCCTTTAATAGTCTACTGATCATAAACAATATATTTGTTGACAAGAAACAGATAAGCAACTAATCTTTAGTTGACTATCAACAGATTATCTGTCTATTAATAGTCTACTGATCATAAACAATATATTTGTTGACAAGAAACAGATAAGCAACTAATCTTTAGTTGACTATCAACAGATTATCAACAAATGGTAAACTACAGATTTTTTTTTATTCAGTTGAAATAATCATTAATGTGATGCATTTGGGACGCCTATACAGTATCATATACAGATGATATGCTGACATGACAGTTGACTTTCAACTGATAGATTGATAACTTGTTGCAAAATAACATTGAAAGTCAACAGGCACTTTTTTGTAAAATCTGTAGATTAACACTTGAAATGTACCTTATAGTCTATAGGCAGTTAGTTGAACGCATGTTACTTGTCTGTTGAAACAGTGTTGTTGAATGTCAACTGATGCACTGTTGACAAGCTGCTGAATGGCTACTAATAAGTAGTAGAGTCTCAACGAACGGACTATCAAAATAAAGTGTTACCATATTTTATTTTTTGTTGTTTATTTATTTTTATTTTTATAAAATATATAATGAAAGGATTTAAAAATTATAGTTTTATAAAAAACTAGTGCATATATTCTTGTATTTATGATTGTAGACAATGTCTGTATTTAATATCTGAGGAGTGACTGAGGGTCCAGCTATGCTGGGGGTACAGCAGCAGTGTTTGCTTATTCAGCCCGGCTTTTTGGATGTTAGATATGTACTTGTTCTGTAATCAGTGTTGTTGATGATAATACCAAATTAGTAAAATGTAAAGACAGCTATGTTCTGGAGAATAATATACTATCTTGGATATTAGGGATAATTTGAGGGATATTTTGTTCATGTTAAGTCCTTGAAGGAAAAAGATATTGTCTGTTTTATATTAAAAAAAAAAAGTTTAACCTGACAGAGCAGCATGGGTCAGAAACTTAACATTTTGAAGCAGCCTTTATTGATAGACCAGATGTGGTGGTATTGGACCCCACATTGGTCTAAAGCGGGGGACTGAAGGGAGTGGATTGAAATCCACTGCTGCTTCAGTGTATATGTAATGATGAGTAATTATAATCAAGGTATTAATCATTATATTTCTTTCTAAATATTCAATGAGTTGAATATGTCTCTAGGCTTGTGAGATTTTACTTTGTTATAGAAGTTACCAGTATAATTACTGAAATGTTCTTTTCATGTATTCTTTAATGTATGTATTTGATATCTGAATGCAGTAACAGTGCTTGCTTATTTATCCCGGCTTCCAGAAATGAAATAGGCACTTGTTTTGTGTTTGAGAAAGGTCTTCAACGTGTTAACCTAAATTCAGATGCCATTTATTTTTTTAGATATAATAATCAACACACAACACATTGTATGAAAACATGTAAACTGAACATAAGGCAGTTTTTGCATTAACTTGTGTTTTTACTCTAATTTGTTATTAAAAATATAATAATTTAAAAAGTTGTCATTTTCATGAAAGATATTTTACATACATTAAATAATCAAGATATCATTAACAGGTTAAGTAAAATATAATATATAGGCTAACATAGTGCATTTATTTAGTGCAAGAGTTCATTTATAGGAACCAAAGTTGTGGACACTGAATCACTTGCCTGTTGAGGTAAATATAATGCTAGTGACAGGCTATGCTGTTTTATTGACGTCTTTCCGCTGCTGAAACACTGATTGAGCGATTACACGAGTTATGATGCCTTTCAGTAAGTATACTGCATCTTTCAACATACCTTCAGCTGTCCATTCATGTTTATTCTTCAACTGAGTAAGAGATGATGGCGTTTACTCGCGCTCGCGCTGCCGCTTGAATGAGGAGCTAGTACAGCGATCTGTCACGCCACATCAAAGAGCGCCAAAACGCCATTTGTTTGAATTTCGTGATCAAATAGACAGAATTTGAAAGATTACACCTTGCTTATTATCGAAAGTAACAAAACACGGAGCTTGTTATTTGGTGTTAATGGTGATTAGGCAACAAAACTGAATTCGTTGTGTACTGTACACAAGACATGTTGAGGTCCATTGAGCCGGGCTGGGCGGGGCCGGGGTAGCAGCGTGCGGGGCAGGGCCGGGGTAGCAGGGGGCGGGCCTGGGCAGGGCCGGGGTAGCAGGGGGCGGGGCGGGGCGTGTTCGGTACGCAATGAGAGTATCGCGATTCGAATCGTGGTTTCTGTATCGCGGTTTTTCGGTTCGGTTCGAATATCGTTACACCCCTAATAATAATATATATATATATATATATATATATATATATATATATATATATATATATATATATTAGGGCTGGGCAAGTTAACTCATTATTAACGCATTTATGAATTAATGCCGACAATTTTTTTAACGCACGTTAACGCAGTTTTTTTTAAAAAAATTTAAAGTCTGTTGCTCACTGGCTCTGAATACTACACACAGGTCAAACCATGGATCACAGGAGAGGTGGGATGTTGGTCAGCCAGCAAATAACGGACCCAAACAAGCAGTGGAGAGGCTTTGCAGGTTCTCTCAGGTCAACAGTAAGGGAGACAGCGCTCCGCGAGTGAATGACAGGCGCGGATAGTAACCAACGGCTTCTGTGCGCTACGCAGCTGTAGCCTTTTTAACTACATAACTTTACCTGATAGGCCTGCGTTTAGTTTAGCGGGGATGCTCTGCCATGTGAATTCCCTTCTGTTGATGTCCTGATAACTATTTAGATTCTGGAAACTCACAAACAGCGAACCGAGGATCAGTCTCTCTTCCAATGATTTGTGCTGCGCGTCGTGTACAAAAAGTTATAGACAATTCAACGTCGGCAACGGGCGGGCGCGTGCGTGAGGCGAGCATGACCGCAAGTTTCACAGGAACGCACCTGCTTTTCGCTGCACCTTGTGCTCGACCACTTCACCTCACTCTAAAAGCTGATTCATACTTCTGCGTCGGACCTACGCCGGAGCCTCTATGTGGTTTTCATTTATACTTCCGCGTCGTTGTCCACGTTGACGCGCAATTACGGGAGCATGTGAAACCCGGGGAGCGGTTCTAGCAATCACAGCGCTTGCGGTATGCGTATTGACGCGTTGTTACATTTTTGAAGAGGTGCACGTCAGGGTACGCGTGCTACACACAGCCTACGGCGTAAGTTTGACACAGAAGTATATTGGGCTTTACCTCTGTTTAATGTAGCCTAATCTTAGTGTACGTGGGAAACCATGGCATGACCAAACCTAAGCTACTATCAGAGAAGTAACGGTGGTCGACTTATATCTGTAGTGATCATGACCTTTGACTACATAGACTGTTTCTGCTGCTCCCTGATAAAATACACCTGTTAATACCCCCCCTGCGCAAAGTTACCTCCAGATGACGTAGTTTCAACGATGTGCTTGTCCGTCCTATGTCGGTATCAGGAGGGTGCAGACTGTGACGCCAATCAACGTATTTTTCCACCGTCTACCAAACTTCCTGTATCGACTTCCACAGGACTTCTGTTTAAGGGCTAAATGTAGTCCAGATATGGTCGTTGTGGACGTCTCATTTTGGTCCCCTATGGGTGCAGACTGTAACGCCAGACGACGTCTTTTTTTGTCGTCTAATGATCGTCCTGTACTAACGACCAGAGGACCTCTGTGTAAGGGCTAATTGTACTCCAAATGTGGTCATCCCACTGCGCAATGTGACATAGAGTGACGTCTTTTCTTTAATGATGTCGGTGGGACCAAATGTGGTCGTTTGTGGACGTCTTTTCAACATCAAATTTAGTATCTTTTTAACTTCTATAACTGTAGTCCCATGTTTCAAAAAGGTAGAGGACATTTTTAAAGGATGTTATCTGTACCATGTATTTACATTTATGGATTTGGCAGATACTTTTATCAACAGTGACTTACATTGCATTGCATATTTACATTGCATTACACATTTACATTCCGGCTTTCCCTGGGAATCGAACCCATGACCTAAGCGTTGCACTAGATGGCCGTTACACAAGCGCTAACGCTCTACTGCTTGAGCTACAGAATTACACCTTTGTATGTGTCAATTACCACCTTCTGCTTGAGACAATCAAATGCAGTTTTTGGAAAACTATCTTCAATAATTATAAATAATCTGTAGCCTATTCATATGTATTAATCATGTTCATATAAAAAAAATATTGCTTATTAATCATGTAAATTTCCTGCACCTGTAATAGACGTCCAAATGAGGTCCAAAAACATGACCCAGTTCAACGGTCAAATGTTGAACGATAGCATGACATCCAAGTTGGGTCATGGTTGGACATCCAAATAGTGGACCTAGTTTGGACGTCGAATAGATGTCCAGAATTGGTCATGGACTGACGGACCCAATAGACATGATCTGCACGTCTATCCGACGTCCAATGTTTAGTGGGATTGCGGACATCCCATTTTGATACCTTAAAGGTGCAGACTGTGACGCCAAATTACGTCTTATTAGTCGTCCAAAAAACGTCCAACATTCGTTTGTCGTCCAACATTCACTTTTCCTGTGGTGTTTCCTGTGGAACTAGTACCATACTGCAGGCGGGACTTCCTGTATATGCGGACCAATTCCGGACGTCATCACGACGTGCAAACTACTTCTGCTTTAGACCTAGGAGGACTAATGAATCACGTTGAAAAACAATGTTAATATTTAACATTAAAAAATGCATTCACGAAGCTAAGCATGTCAATGATTAATGCCTCAGTCAATCAAACATTTCCCTACATTTATTGTTCATGTCAATTACCTGCACCTGTCTTAGACGTCCACATGGCGTCACAGTCTGCACTGTGGTTCAGGGAACCAAAATCTGACTTCCAAACATGACGTAGAAAATACCTCATATGGAGGTAACTTTGCAAACCTAGATCTTGTCAGTCCTGCACCTGTCTTAGACGTCCACATGGCGTCACAGTCTGCACCTTCAGGGAACCAAAATCTGACTTCCAAACATGACGTAGAAAATACCTCATATGGAAGTAACTTTGCAAACCTAGATCTTGTCAATTTCCTGCACCTGTCTTAGACGTCCACATAACACCCAGAAAATTACCTATTCCGGCATTCAAATATTGAACATTATATTGACGTCTAGGTGGGGTCATAGTTAGATGTCCAAATAGCGGACCTAGATTGCACGTTGCATAAAGGTGAGAAATTGGTCTTGGACCGACTGACGCAATATAGACACGATCTGCCTGTCCAATAGACGTCTGATGTTTAGTGGGCCTGTTCAGAAAAAAACAAAACAAAGAAAACTGGACTCGTTTTAACTAGATAAAATGTAATCCCCAGTGCCAAATAGCTTTGTTTTAATATTTGATTTGATTACATTAATGTTTAATTTGAGATTTACAATTAAACATTTTTTATTGCTACTGTGTAAAGAGAATACTGCTGGTATAAAGCACCTTATTTGTTTAAAGTTTTTGCAAACCACATGTTATTGCACTTTTGTGTATATAGCAGTACATTTAAATCAAAAGTGTGCAATACATTACTTTAGAATTCATTATTCAATTTTGCGCGTAACAATGCGATTAATCGCGATTAAAAATTTTAATCGTTGCCCAGCACTAATACACTCACCGGCCACTTTATGAGGTACCCCATGCTAGTAACGGGTTGGACCCCCTTTTGCCTTCAGAACTGCCTCAATTCTTCGTGGCATAGATTCAACAAGGTGCTGGAAGCATTCCTCAGGGAGTTTGGTCCATATTGACATGATGGCATCACACAGTTGCCGCAGATTTGTCGGCTGCACATCCATGATGCGAATCTCCCTCTCCACCACATCCCAAAGATGCTCTATTGGATTGAGATCTGGTGACTGTGGAGGCCATTTGAGTACAGCGAACTCATTGTCATGTTCAAGAAACCAGTCTGAGATGATTCCAGCTTTATGACATGGCGCATTATCCTGCTGAAAGTAGCCATCAGAAGTTGGGTACATTGTGGTCATAAAGGGATGGACATGGTCAGCAACAATACTCAGGTAGGCTGTGGCGTTGTTTGGTACCAATTGGTACCAAGGGGCCCAAAGAGTGCCAAGAAAATATTCCCCACACCATGACACCACCACCACCAGCCTGAACCGTTGATACAAGGCAGGATGGATCCATGCTTTCATGTTGTAGACGCCAAATTCTGACCCTACCATCCGAATGTCGCAGCAGAAAGCGAGACTCATCAGACCAGGCAACGTTTTTCCAATCTTCTATTGTCCAATTTCGATGAGCTTGTGCAAATTGTAGCCTCAGTTTCCTGTTCTTAGCTGAAAGGAGTGGCACCCGGTGTGGTCTTCTGCTGCTGTAGCCCATCTGCCTCAAAGTTCGACGTACTGTGCGTTCAGAGATTCTCTTCTGCCCACCTTGGTTGTAACGGGTGGTTATTTGAGTCACTGTTGCCCTTCTATCAGCTCGAACCAGTCTGGCCATTCTCCTCTGACCTCTGGCATCAACAAGGCATTTCCGCCCACAGAACTGCCGCTCACTGGATGTTTTTTCTTTTTCGGACCATTCTCTGTAAACCCTAGAGATGGTTGTGCGTGAAAATCCCAGTAGATTAGCAGTTTCTGAAATACTCAGACCAGCCCTTCTGGCACCAACAATCATGCCACGTTCAAAGTCACTCAAATCACCTTTCTTCCCCATACTCAAAGTCAAAGTCAAAGTATCTTTATTTGTCTCGCGAGGAGAAATTAGTTTTGGAAATAAAGAGATTGCTGCAAACAGATTACAACAGAGACAAAACACAGGTATAGAGTTAGAGCAGTTAAAAGACAAAAAAACATAAAACATTAAGGCTACTCAAAGAGCTGTGCAAATAGCAAATCACCATTATCTAAAATCTGCATGTGCAGAAGTAACATCATATCATGTCCATACATAATATTCAATCACAGATATCACGGATGTGCAAAAAGTACATAAAGCATTTAGGCTACTCAAAGAGCTGTGCAAATAGCAATCAAACTTATCTAAAATCTGCTTGTGCAAGTAATATCATATCCATACATGACATTTAATCACAGATACAGTAAACAATACATTAGTAAATTCATGGTCACGCGTTCATCGCTGATCGTTTATGAGCTCAATTGAGAGAGGAACAAATGAGCGCTTATACCTATTGTATTTGCACAGAGGAACCCTGTACCTCTTTCCTGAGCTCAACAGCTCAAACTCTGAAAACAACACATGAGAGTTGTGTGACGGTCTCGGACCTGTCAGCTCCTCCTCCTTTGCGTTGTCTGTTTATTACGTCTCCCCTACAGGTGAGAGGAGCACAGGTGTGGCGTGTTGCAGGTGATTGCTCCAGGACCGCGTATGGTTGTTCCCAGTATCCTGGGTGTTAAAAGCTCTCCAGACGTGGTTGGGAGAGGCCGCCGCTTCTCCTTCTCTCCTGCACCGTTTTGCTGATTTTGTTTCTTTTTGCATGATACCACACATATCCTGATTGCATTTGTTCTTGTTTCGAGTTTTACATTTACACTGACTTTAATTATTTTATTTTACTTATTTCTTGTCTTTAATAAATATTATTTTGAATTCAACTAGTCCGCGTGGTCTCCCCTCTCTGTTGCATGGGCCGGCACGGGCTGCATGTAACAGATTGGTGGCTCGTCAAGGGATTTGAACGTTCGGGATCTGAAACAAACAGACTGGGGGGCTCGTCAAAGTAAGGATTTGAAAAGACATCGGTAAATATATTTTGATGCTTATAACTAGGTTTTGAATGGCCTGGACTTTTGGAAGCTTTAAATATATTAGGTTTGATTTGGAAAGTGCTTTGATAGTTCATTGAGTTGAACGTTTAGTTTGAATCATTGATTGGGAAGACGCATGTGAATTAGTTTGAAAATTTGTTGCGTTTAAAATTGTTTAATAATTTGTTTTTGTTTTGGTGCGGAGAGGAGGAGAATATTTTTGTTAAATTTGTGCCTGGGCTGTTTAAGCCAGGTTGAAGATTTTGCGGTGAGCCATTGTTTGGTAGGGGTGGGTCTACACTGTGCGTGCAAGATTGAGTTTATTGATAAAATATTCGATAAGATAAACATCGGAGCTTTGTGAGTGCCCGCAAATTTTTATTGTTTGTTTGTTATTTTAGTTTGTTATTTTTGTGCTATCCTGGGCAGAGGGCACCGTCGTGGACGCCTGCTTTAACGGCATTTTGTCGGGGGAGTTAAGGCACCGCTGATATTGTGTATTAAAAATCTCTGTCCTAGGGATATGCATGAAGAGGATCGTTGTTTTTCTGTTTTTTTTGTGTGTTTTGTTTACAGGGCAGCTCCATTTTGTCTCGTCTTGATGCACAGTGTTGTGGACGCACTTACCATTTGAAAAGGTGAGCTCGTTTGTTTTTCTCTTTAGAATCTGTAAGAACTGTATGCTGTAGAATTAGTTTAATTTTTATGGCTAGTTTGGAGGACTTTTTTGTAGCTCCATCTGTGGAGGTTCTGAATAATTTGACAAAGGACCAGTTGCGTCAAGTGTGTGAACATTATAACTTTGACTTGGGTTTACCCAGATCAGCGAAATTAGCCCAGATTAGAGTGTCCGTTCAGGCGGAATTGGTCGTTAGGAATATTCTTTCGTCACCTGCATCTTTAATTATGGAGGAGTTAGAGTTCGGTGAAGCAACGTCGACACCTCTTTCAACCGAGTTTTCTAAAATGTCACTTACGTTTGAGCAACAAAAAGCGTTGATAGAAATGCAACAAAAAGAGCGAGAAGCTCAACGTGAGGCAGAGCAAAGAGAGAGAGAGGCTGAACGTCGAGAGAGAGAGGCGGAGCGTGAGGCGGAGAGGAAGAAAGAGAAGCTCAACGAGAGGTAGAGATGGAAAGAATAAAAAGTGAACGTGATGTGGCTTTAGAACGATTGAGACTGAGCGCTGAAGGTAGGCTTTCAGTTGATGAAGGTGAGGGTACTGCTCTTAGGGGGTTTGTGCGTTCTCCTGATATATCTAACATGGTTAGGTTGCTGCCGAAATTCAATGAGAGAGATCCTGATGTTTTTTTTTCTTTGTTTGAGAGTGTGGCTGATGACCGTGGATGGTCTGACTCTGAGAGAACATTGTTAGTCCAAAGTGTTCTTGTAGGTAGAGCACAAGAAGCGTTTATTGCGTTGCCTGTGTCAGATAGGAAAAAATATGTCAGAGTAAAAGAGGCAGTGCTTAAAATTTATGAATTAGTTCCTGAGGCTTATCGTTTGCGGTTTCGTAGTTGGAGAAAAGGAGACAAACAGACCTATACAGAAGTAGCGAGGGAATTGAATGGCCACTTTAATCGTTGGTGCTCTGCCGTGGGAGTCACTACTTTTGAAGAATTGTTTAACTTAATTGTTTTAGAACAGTTTAGAAACATCCTTCCTGAGCGTATCGCTACACGTATATCTGAGCATAAGCTGAAAACCGCAGCGGAAGCAGCAGTTCTGGCTGATGATTTTGCTTTGACACAGAAGTATAGTTTAAAAGAAAACAACACAGGTAAGGTTTATCAGGAACAACGTTTTGGACGTTTTAATAGAGTTTTGGGGTCTTCTTTGGGTTCATTGGAGTCAACTACTCAGAGGAAAATAGATTCACACTCAAATCAGACACACAGAGGTGCTGTGAGTTTTCGCAGAGACTCTAGGTATTCTGCGTTTACACCTGGTGGTCAGGCTAAGAACGATGCTGATGTGTGTCGATATTGTTTAGAAAAGGGGCATTGGAAGAAAGACTGTCCTGTTTTAAAGGGGAAAAGTCAGAGAAATGGTAGTGATGTTGTTAGGGGCGTCACACTTGCTGTATCTGAGTCAGTTATACCTGCTAAAGTTTTGGTGGGGGAGACTGAGGTTAAAGCTGAAGGCGTTGTGGCTTCATCTCAGACATCAGGCCTGAGTTCTGCTGAAGCTAGTGAGAGAAATGGTAGGGCTGATTCAGTTGTAACAGATGGGAGTGGTTACTTTCCTTTTGTTACAGATGGCTTAGTTTCACTGGTGGGTAGTTCCAACCAGGTGCCGGTTAGGATACTTAGGGACACAGGGGCGTCTGAGTCTTTTATCTTGGCGTCTGTGTTGCCTTTTTCTGCTGACTCGAGTACTGGGAACAATGTTTTAGTCCGGGGGATTGGGTTGCAGGTTGTTTCTGTTCCTTTGCACAGAGTTAATCTGCAGTCTGATTTAGTACAGGGAGAGGTAGAAATAGCAGTCCGCCCTTCTTTACCTATAGAGGGTGTCCATCTTCTCTTGGGTAACAATCTGGCTGGAGGCCGTGTCTGGCGTGATATACCTCCCCCTGTAATTGTTAAGAATGTTCCCTCTATTGCAGATGACAGTGACGTTCATGGTCAGAATTTGTCTGTTTTTACGGCTTGTGCAGTGACACGTGCTATGAGCCAGGCCGTTAATGATGATGTTTCCCAGACTAGAGAGTTTAAGTCTGTTATTGTGCCTAATCTACCACCCTCTCTCTCTCATAGTGATTTTGTTGCAGCTCAGAAGGAGGATGTGACATTAAAAGATCTGTTCGTTGGGGTGTTACCACCTGAGGAGTTGCGCAATGCAGTAAGGGGTTATTTGGTTCAGGACGGGTTGTTGCTCCGGAAGTGGTCATCTCACACTGACGAAGGGGTTGAGGATCCAGTATTTCAGGTGATAGTACCAGTTAAGTTTAGAGACTTGGTCCTACAGACAGCTCATGGGGAGGGAGCTGGGCACTTGGGGGTAAGGAAAACCTATGACCGTCTTATGAAGCACTTCTATTGGCCTCGTTTAAAGAAGGATGTGGCATCCTTCATTAAGACGTGTCAGGTATGCCAGTTAACAGGGAAGCCTAATCAGGTGTTAAAGCCAGCTCCACTCTACCCTATTCCAGCTGTAGGTAAACCATTTGAGCATCTGTTAATTGATTGTGTGGGACCATTGCCTCCATCTAAGTCAGGGTGTGGTTACCTGCTGACGGTGATGTGTCAGTCTACCCGATATCCTGCTGCCTATGCTTTGCGAACGATAACAACCAGATCGGTGGTGAAAGCTCTTTCACAATTTATTTCTATTTTCGGTATCCCTCATACTATACAGAGTGACAGAGGATCTAACTTTACGTCACGCATGTTTAGAGAAGTGCTTGAGCAGTTGCGTGTAAAACATCAACGTAGTAGTGCTTATCACGCCCAGAGCCAAGGTGTTCTGGAGCGGTTTCATCAGACACTGAAGTCGCTTCTCAGGGGTTATTGTGTTGAGCTTAACAGAGACTGGGAAGAAGGGCTCCCATGGCTAATGTTGGCAGCACGAGAAGTAACCCAGGAGAGTACGGGTTTCTCGCCTAATGATCTGGTCTTTGGCCATAGAGTTCGTGGGCCTTTAGCAGTTTTACAGGGGGAGCTGAAGAGTCCTGAGTCTCCTGTTAATCTGTTGGACTATGTGAACGGTTTTCGTCGTAGGTTGTTTTTAGCCTGTGAGATGGCGACGGACAACCTGACTAAAGCCCAACAGAAAATGAAGAGTTGGTATGACCGTCGAGCTGAACCAAGGGTCTTTAGTCCTGGTGATCAGGTTTTGGCCTTGTTGCCTATAGTAAACTCTCCTTTCCTTGCAAAATATGCAGGTCCTTATAGGGTCATTCGACAGGTGTCAGACCTGAATTATTTACTTTCCACACCAAATCGTAGGCGTTCTACTCAGCTCTGTCACATAAATCTGTTGAAGTCCTATTATAGCCGGTCTTCAGTCTCTGGGACAGCAGAGTCTAGTGACCGAGTGATGCCTGTTTCTTTAGCCGCTGCTGTTGAGGCTCCTAGGGCCTTGGAGACTCCCTACACGGTGGCAGCGCGTAGTGGTGAGGATATGGTTGGTCCTGATGACGGTATGTTGAAACCTCGTCTGAGGAACTCTGAAAAACTGGGGGAGTTGAATACATTGTTGGGACATTTGCCAGAGGAACGTGTATTAGAACTGTCGTCTTTGTTGTCCGATTTTCCTTCTTTATTTTCAGATACACCATCAGATACATGTTGGTGACGCAGAACCAATAAGACAGCGGTTCTATCGGGTGTCACAAGATAAACAGCGACATTTAGAGGCAGAGGTGAAGTACCTGTTAGATAATGGGTTGGCCAAGCCTTCCTATTCGAGTTGGGCTTCTCCCTGTTTATTGGTCAGTAAACCTGATGGGACATATAGATTCTGTACTGATTATCGTAAATTGAATAACGTCACGAAATCAGATTCTTTTCCACTTCCAAGAGTTGAAGATTGTGTTGATCGTGTAGGATCCGCAAAGTTTGTGAGTAAGTTTGATTTGTTGAAGGGTTATTATCAAGTCCCTTTGTCACCTCGAGCTCAGGAAGTTTCAGCTTTTATAACATCGTCTGGGCTATATTCTTACTCAGTCATGAGTTTCGGTTTGCGAAACGCTCCAGCCACATTTCAGCGACTTATGAACCGTGTCGTATCTGGTTTGCAGGGTTGTGCTGTGTACCTTGATGATGTGGTTGTGTATAGCGAGGAGTGGTCTGAACATCTAGACCGTGTTCGGGCTCTCTTTACTAGGCTTGTTGACGCTCGTCTCACTATAAATCTGGCCAAGTGTGAGTTTGCCCAGGCTACAGTTGAATATTTGGGAAAGATCGTAGGACAGGGTCAAGTGAAGCCGGTCCATGCTAAAGTGGTGGCTGTTGATAAGTTTCCTGTTCCTACCACCAAAACCGAGTTGCGGCGCTTTTTAGGGATGGTAGGGTATTACCGTAGTTTTTGTTCCAACTTTTCTACGGTGGTAGCCCCTTTGACCAACCTGTTAAAAGCTAAAGTGAAGTTTGAATGGACTGTGACCTCTCAGATTGCTTTTGATAATGTCAAGTTGTTGTTGACCTCTGCTCCAGTTTTGATGGCACCCCGTCTAGATCAGCCTTTCCGAATGCAGGTTGATGCAAGTCATGTGGGGGCTGGTGCGGTGCTCCTGCAGAGTGATGAGAAGGGGGTGGACAGGCCAATATGTTATTTCTCAAGAAAGTTTAATTGTCATCAGTTGAATTATTCAACTATTGAGAAGGAAACATTGGCGTTAGTTTGGGGTCTACAGCAGTTTGATGTATATTTAGCTGGGGGTGCTGTTCCTATCACTGTTTATTCAGATCATAATCCACTGACATTCCTCCACACTTTGAAGAGTCCTAGTCAGCGCCTTATGCGCTGGGCTTTTTTACAGCCATACAATTTGGAGATACGGCATATTCGGGGTGTGGACAACGTGATGGCTGACGCTTTGTCCCGTGCTCCGGGTGGGCTGGAGTGAATGTCTTGTCTTGTCCCATCTTTCTCTCTTCCTGTTTCTACACTCTCTTTTTCTGCCTAGTCTCCTTAAATGTAGCTTTCCAGGTACCGGGATTTGCTGGAGTTCTGGGATGAGGAAGGTCGATTGGAGTTGCTGGGGGGGGGTAGAAGGGGGTTGGGGCCCTGTGGACAAGAGTTATTCTGCCCCATCTATGTATGCGGATGATCAATATCCCAGAACTAAAGTTAAGTGCTCTCTTTTAGATATAGAAATCTTTTTACAAATTTAAAAATTGTTTATTTTGTTGTGTGGGGGTTTGAAGGTTTTTGCAGAGGCCTTTTAGGGGCCTCTGTTTTAAGGGAGGGGGTGTGACGGTCTCGGACCTGTCAGCTCCTCCTCCTTTGCGTTGTCTGTTTATTACGTCTCCCCTACAGGTGAGAGGAGCACAGGTGTGGCGTGTTGCAGGTGATTGCTCCAGGACCGCGTATGGTTGTTCCCAGTATCCTGGGTGTTAAAAGCTCTCCAGACGTGGTTGGGAGAGGCCGCCGCTTCTCCTTCTCTCCTGCACCGTTTTGCTGATTTTGTTTCTTTTTGCATGACACCACACATATCCTGATTGCATTTGTTATTGTTTCGAGTTTTACATTTACACTGACTTTAATTATTTTATTTTACTTATTTCTTGTCTTTAATAAATATTATTTTGAATTCAACTAGTCCGCGTGGTCTCCCCTCTCTGTTGCATGGGCCGGCACGGGCTGCATGTAACAGTTGTCAGATATAATGATTTTAGCCTGCCTGATCATTGTCTGGTCAAAAAGCTCCTGCGGGTTGAGGGGTGCCGATGTGCCCATAATTTTACCTGCTGTCTTGACCAGGTTAAAAATCTGAGTTTTTGATTTGACTGTTAAATTTCCAAACCAGCTGGTGATACCATACCGAAGAATGGACTCTATTGTTGCTCTATAAAAGATTAGCATAATATTTTTACAGACCCCAAACACTCTAAGTCTGCGCAGAAAATAAAGGCACTGATGAGTTCTGGTACAGACATCTGCAACATGTGTGCGCCAGCTCAGGTCATTATCAATAAACACTCCTAGGTATTTAAAGGATGTCACCTGCCTAATGTCATGACCATGGATGGTCACAGGGGTCTACCAACATGTCCACAGTTTTGCTTGTATTGATATGAAGTTGATGTGAATTTTATATTGGATTGGCTCAGAGCTAATACAATCATTAGTATACAATGTAAACAGGAGAGGTGAGCTAACACACCCTTGGGGGCGCCAGTGCTGCACACCGCTAGATCAGACAAAGAGGAGTTAAACTTCACCTGCTGTGGCCTGTTTGACAGAAAAGAGTGATACCATCTAATTAAAAAAGGATTTACTTTTAACTGAGTTAATTTCTTAAGAAGGATATCTACCTGGATTGAATTAAAAGCAGAGCTAAAATCAACAAAAAGCAGTCTAGCATATGCAACAGGACTTTCAAGGTGCTTTAACGTTAGGTGAGTTATTGTTGATATAGCATCACTTGTACTACGTTTTTTTGTATAGGCGAATTGATATTTATCTAAATTTTGTTCCACAACTGTGTGGAGTTTCTCTGTCATAAGCCTCTCTAAAGATTTAAAAACATTGGAAGTAATGGCCACTGGCCGATAGTCATTATTCTCCTGGGGAGATGCCTTTTTGGGTACTGGAATAATGATAGATTTTTTCCAGAGGTTTGGTACTGTACATGTATCTATAGAAAGCTGAAATAATTTATGCCAAACAGGTGACAGTTCTTCTGCAAAAGTTCTTAAAAAAAAATGCAGACAGGTTGTCAGGGCCTGTTGCTTTAGTCGTCTGTGTATTTTTAAACACCTTAGTAACAGTGTGTGGTTCAATTAAAATTCTATCCAAGTCAACATTACAAAATACATTCTCTAGCACTGAGTGATACATTCTCCAGTTTGTTTTTTAGTTTGGATTGCAGAGAAGCATTGGTGGTAGCGGTAGCTTGGCAGCTCTTCTGATGCGCTGTCTAAGGCCGCCTCTCCTACCTCGTTTCCTGGCCTTCCTGCCTCGACGGAGGCCCGGTCCATGGTGCTGACGTAACTCCCCAGGCACCTCGTGTAGCAGATCAGTTGACGGTAGTACTCCGCTGTCCCGCACTCCCAGCAGCTCGGCCCGGCTGTACATTAGGAGGCCGCTGCCGCTGGTTAACCCGTTAGCGGAGCTCTGGACGATTTGGCCAAACAGGATTAGCCATGCCAATGCTAGCGGTGCCATTCTCCTTCGATTCACTTTGCACACACGCAGCGTACAGTTCAAAGCACAAATGGTATCCAGCAAATTTGCACACTGAGTCCGCCGGTACAAAATATAAAAAACGGACATAACAGACGACATAAATAAACAAAAATGCAGCAAGAGCCCACCTCCATGTCGCCAGCAGAGCAGCGCCATAAACTCACCTTTCTTCCCCATACTGATGCTCGGTTTGAACTGCAGGAGATTGTCTTGACCATGTCTACATGCCTAAATGCACTGAGTTGCCGCCATGTGATTGGCTGCTTAGAAATTAAGTGTTAACGAGCAGTTGGACAGGTGTACCTAATAAAGTGGCCGGTGAGTGTATATATATATATATATATATATATATATATATATATATATATATATATATATATATATATATATATATATATTCTCGTGACTCGTAAGGGGGTAGTTTAGATCAGTTATTAGTTACGAACTCGTCAATAGACTACTGTGGACTTCGACCGAAAACAGGAAGAAAACACAGGTATGTGAGCTGGCTGAATAAACATAATTTTTATTCATATCTTTCACATCTACTGCAGTCAGATTGACCGTGTTCACTCTTAATAACACCACTCACATGGCTGTGCACTTGTAATGACACATTAAGGATGTTAAGAGGCTAAAAGCAGGTTTAGAACTTGCCCCGTTTAAGTCAACAGGTTGCGAATTTTAAAAAGAGGATAACACGGTGTAGGAAACACCGATTTTTGTCGTTGTTCTCTGTACTGACAGCACTCCAAATGTACAAAAAAATGAGCTCAATGTTAAAATTGACCGGAGTTCTCCTTTAAAGCGGAACAAACATCAGAGCAACTAATTTGTTTCAAAGCAAACACACTTTGCCCTAGATTACGTTCTGCTTGAAGGAAATCTAAGTTTGAATTTATTTAATTATTTGTTTCAAATAAAGAAGATATGATACATTTTTTATTAAAAGTATTGAGAATTTGTTTTTTTATCTACAATTTTGATAGAATATTTAATTATACTAGAAGGAAGGTCTGTAGTTTTATTACCAGTTAACAACTTGATATTCCGATTACAACAGGATCCTGCTTGGAGACAGGTGTTTTATGACCCCATTCCCTGATCCAAATCCCAGACCAATTACAATGCAGCTCTAGCCAGGACAAGGGCACACAATGAAATAAACTTTGGGCAACTAAAGGGTAGATTTCAGTGTCTGAAAAGCCTGAGGGTTGCACCTGACAGGGCCTGTGACATTGTATGTGCCATATTACACAACATTGCCAACATCAGGAAAAATAAAAATAAAACGTTTCATTAAATGTTTGAGATTATGAGATTTTGAAGGAGTTACACCGGACTCACGATCATCAAGGTGCCAGACAAACAAGACTCAAGATCTCAAAAAATAGATATCCTTTAAGCAAATTTAATCACCAAGCTTTCGGTCAAATGACCAACCTCAGGGCATACAGACAATAAATGTAACAATCAATTTAACTGTGTTCAAACACACCAGGACAATCAACAGTGATTACCAACACCTGTGAAAGCCAGGTAGGAGAGTTGTAGTCCAATGGTGGGATTTGTAGTTTATCTTTAACCTACATAGGTTATCTTTAACGTACTAAACATAGGCCTAAATAAACTATACAAATCTGAAAATGGTTTAGAATGACAAATGACAAATTAAATGTATTAGTGCTAGTTATTAGTCTATTTTCCATGTTTGATTAGACAGATCTGTGTAATTAATGGCTAAAAAATCATGTGCCATTCCAATTATTTGTCTTTTAATACAAAGCTTTTAATTATGGCAGTATTAAATTATTTGTTTAATTCTAATTTAGATTACTTCTTATTTATTCTTATGAAGACTGATTGATTTAGTTTACCCCTAAACGTTAATTAATGCATTAACTATCAAACATGTACTCACATGTTTAAGGCTGCTGTTATTCATGCATGAATCAGTGAGACTCCTGTTGTAGTTAAGGATCGCTCTTCATTGGTTCATGATTAGTTCATATATTCACTAATCATGAGTTAATGTTGAAGTAATTCAATTCAATTCAATTCAAGTTTATTTGTATAGCGCTTTTCACAATACACATTGTCTCAAAGCAGCTTTACAGAAAGTGCATTTCAGAAATGTACAAAGAAAAATACAGTTAGTTAATCATGTATAAATTTAGGCATAACATATCGCCGGCGTTGAGTCGTCTCTCCACAGGCGTCGAGTCGTCTCTCCACAGGCGTTTAGTCGTCTCATCACAGGTGTTGGGGCATCTGAAGTCTCTGTGAGAGGCTGGATACAAACTGGAGCTGACGAACGCTAATTACCTCGGGACTAGCGTCCCGAGATAACAGCAGAAAGACAGATGGGAAATAATTAGCATAGCTGATGTTCATAATATTAATGCATTCGAACTGATTCAGAAGTAGTATAAAAGGTAAGCATTAAGTGAATG
Source organism: Chrosomus eos (assembly GCA_036326025.1). Classification (NCBI taxonomy): domain Eukaryota; kingdom Metazoa; phylum Chordata; class Actinopteri; order Cypriniformes; family Leuciscidae; genus Chrosomus; species Chrosomus eos. The sequence continues at coordinate 2,629,260 of CM070825.1, read as the reverse complement.
CTTGGTTAAAGAGATGCGTCTTTAATCTAGTTTTAAACTGGGACAGCGAGTCTGAGTCTCGAACAATATCAGGAAGGCTATTCCAGAGTTTAGGAGATAAATGTGAGAACGCCCTCCCTCCTTTAGTAGACTTAGATATCCTAGGAATGACCAGAAGCCTCGAATTTTGTGATCTTAAAGAGCGCGATGGATTGTAGGGCGATAGAAGGTCTGTTAAATACACAGGAGCTAAACCATTTAGAGCTTTATAAGTCAGTAGTAATACTTTGTAATTGATACGGAACTTAATAGGTAACCAGTGTAGAGATGATAAAATTGGTGTTGTATGATCATATTTTCTTGATCTAGTAAGAACTCTAGCGGCTGCATTTTGCACTAACTGTAGTTTGTTTATTGAGGATGCAGGACAACCAGCTAATAAAGCATTACAGTAATCTAGTCTCGAGGTCATGAATGCATGAACTAACTTTTCTGCATCTGAAACAGATAGCATGTTACGTAGCTTAGCAATGTTTCTAAGGTGGAAAAAGGCTGTTCTTGTAACATATGAAATCGAAAGTCAAGTTGCGGTCTAGTATAACACCCAGGTCTTTTACTGTAGTGGATAAAGTAACAGGACATCCTTCTAAATTAAAGTTGTATTGTAAGGGATTTTGTGGGTAGTTTTTTAGACCAATAAGTAATACCTCCGTTTTATCTGAATTTAGTAGCAGGAAATTACACGTCATCCAGCATTTTATATCTTTTAGACACTCTGTCAAGTTAGATAAGTTAGTGTTTTCATCTGGTCGTGATGAGATATATAATTGAGTGTCATCAGCATAACAGTGAAAATTAATTCCATGTTTTCTTATAATATTACCAAGTGGCAGCATATATATTGAGAATAGCAGAGGGCCTAGGACAGATCCTTGCGGCACTCCATAGTCTACTGATGTTATCTTTGATTTTTCCCCATTTAAACAGACGAAATGGTAACGGTCTGATAAGTACGATCTAAACCAGCTTAATGCCTGTCCCTGAACACCAGTGTAGTTTTGTAGTCGATCTAAGAGTATTTTATGATCTATAGTGTCGAACGCAGCACTAAGATCAAGTAGAACTAGTATTGAGATACAGCCTTGGTCAGAGGCTAAGAGTAAATCATTTGTAATTTTAACTAGCGCAGTTTCTGTGCTATGATGCGGTCTGAATCCCGACTGAAATTTTTCATAGATATCATTTTCTTGCAAGAAAGAGCACAATTGAGCGGACACAATTTTTTCTAGTATTTTAGACATAAATGGAAGATTTGAGATGGGTCTGTAATTTGCTAGGTTATTTGGATCTAATTGCGGTTTCTTAATGAGAGGTTTTAACCCTCTGGGGTCTGAGCTGTTTTCGGGCTCTTTCGGTGTTTTGGTATGCCCTGACATTTGTGCTTATTTCAGCTACTTAAAACATACCATTTGCCAACATATAAATTTGCTGTATTCAGCACAAACTCTGCTACAATAATATGTGAGCAAAATGGATGTACATGTTTGCATTTTATAGAAAAAAAATAATATGCGTGGTTAGTACGTTTTGGGAAAAAAAAAATGTCACCGCAATAAGGCCATTTAACACATACTGAATAGTTGAAAACAATACTTTTGAGTTACTATTCTTGTAGGCTAGAACTTTTACTTCAAAATGAAGTGAAAATCATTCTGACCACTCTTTCAGAAAGATCAATATAACGATTTGAATTTCTTACATCAGTTTTTGGGTCATTACTGTTGTATGCGTGGGAGTGTTAATGCCCATGAATATTAATGTGATTTACACCTGGGGAGACTAAAGACACTCCCCCAATGTGCTAATGCCCCATCAAGGTGCTGTGAGGCAGCCTGAACTAAGAATGATTCGCTGTATAAAAAGTTAAAAAGAACAGCATTTATTCAAAATAGAAATCTTTCCTAAGAACATAAAGACTTAAAGTCATTCATATCACTTAACACTTACTTTCAAAAAAAAAAAAAAAACATAAAAAGACCAAACTTGTTTTTTTTTATATAAAAAAATATATAAAATATTGCTTATATAGTGCTTATATAAATAAAAAAAAGTGCATTCAAAGAATCCTAAAAAAACTATCACAGGTTAAATTAAGCAGCATAACTGTTTACATCATTGATTTAAAAAAAAAAATTATATCAGAATGATTTCTGAAGGCTGATGGTGACGATGTAAACACAACAAAACAAAAGCAAAAAACTGTTAGCACATTATCCAAAGTAAACTGATGGACAATTATGATTATAGATGCACAATGTATCTGTTGATGGACAGAGAAACATCTATTGATGGGTAGACTGCGTCACCGCGAGTATCTGTTTATGGCTCATCGACCGCACGCATTTACTGATACACTCAATGAACGGCTGTACCTAATACAAATAAATCATCTCTAGTTAACTAGTAGATCATTAATTTAGTCCGCTCTTAAATAAGAGATCTAGAGCTAAAATGTTTTGTTTTTGAACTCAAGCTGAGCGCTCGTGTCCTGCTATCAGTGTCATGGATACAGTCTCTTGTGGCGGCACGCGCACGCAGTCTTCACTCGCTCTTAGGACGTGCTCTTCAATCTATTGCCATTGCGGACACTATTCATTCCGGTGAAATCACAAAATAAAATGCACACAAACGGGTGTCGTATATACGTGTGTGCTTGATATAGACTGTAACCACTGATGAACATATTCGGTTTTGATGAGAGAAAAAAATATGCCGGGGCAGATTCGAACCCGTAACCTCTGACACGCTTGGCAACCATCTAACCACTCAACCACAGAAGAACTCAAACAAAACTCGCAGATCGATATATTTCACTAAATCATTATAACCTAAGCAGTTATTTAAAAAGTTTACACGAGCGTATAGGCCTGCTACAGGAATGTTGTGTTGAGGTAATTACTAGGCAAACTATAGTCTGAAAATGCATTTGAGCTCTATGATCAGAAAAGGAATTACTTGAATCCTCGGGGTCAATTCGTTCTTCAAAATGGAACGTTCTTCGTCTGAGTTTCAAATTCCACTGAGAAAAAGGTGAATTATTCCCATTTGTCCATAATCCTCTGAAGGAGTAACGTTAGCGTGCTTCCATCCCTAAAACGCGATGAACTATCTGTGAATCTCTGATGAAGAATCTGTGTTTGGCATTGATCGGGGGGCGTGCCGCGTGTGATGCATAGATTTACCATGTCAAAAGCGCTGGGGGTGTGGCGGGCTGACCTAATTATTTAAAAATGAAGGGAGAGCGAAAAAACTGTAACCCTCCTTTGTTTCAAACGGATTACATAAACTGTAAATATATTTTTTTTAAATAAATTACTTCATTTAAAAGAAGAGAATCTCAGCTTCATAAAGAGACATATCTCGTATCTCTGTGACAAGTATTGAGAGAGTTACAGTTAATATTTCGGACGCGTTTCAGAACGGACCTCACTGACAGAGACAAGTTAAAACGCGCATCATGTTTATTTTTCTTTATTGGACGAAAAGCACAACACTTTGTTTTTATTGTGAGTACCCACAAAAAAATAGAAACTTAACAGGATCTAATGATGTACAACACTTATATTTAAGATCAAAATCAACAGAGTAATTTAATTCTCTTTTGCACTGATAGGGAAAATATCCAGAAAAACGCGTGGACGCGGTTTTCGACACCTAAGGGTTAATACTGCCAGCTTGAATATTTTTGGAACGTGACCTAAAAATAATGACGAGTTAATAATATTGAGAAGAGGCTCTTCCACTACAGGTAACACTTCTTTAAGTAGTTTAGTGGGTATTGGATCTAATAAACATGTTGTTGGTTTAGATGCAATGATAAGTTTATTTAGTTCTTCCTGTCCTATAGTTGTAAAGCGGTTTAGTTGTTCTAGAGGGGCCATAATTGAGGCTGAGTCATAAGACACCATAGAGGATTGTACATTTACAATAGTGTTTCGGATGCTTTCTATTTTCTCATTGAAGTAATTCATAAAATCATTACTACTATATTGTAACGGAATATTTTGCTCTGGAGATGTCTGATTATTTGTTAGTCTAGCCACGGTGTTAAATAAAAACCTTGGATTATTTTGGTTATTTTCAATTAGTTTGCGGATATGCTCAGCCCTGGCTGATTTTAGAGCCCTTTTATAACGTGACATACTGTCTTTCCACGCGATTCTGAAGACCTCTAAATTAGTTTGTTTCCATTTACGCTCTAAGTTACGAGTTTCTCTCTTGATAGCATGCGTAGCACTGTTGTACCATGGTGTTTTAGTTTTCTCTCTAACCTTTTTTAATCTAATTGGTGCAACAATATCTAGTGTACTAGAGAAAATGTTGCTCATACTGCTAGTCATTTCCTCTAGTTCATCTGATTGTTTGGGTTTACTGAGCAGCTGAGATAGATCAGGTAAGCTATTTGAGAATCTATCTATAGTGGTTGGAAGGATTGTTCTGCCTGGTCTATAACGTGGTGCAACATGACAAATTTCAGCAGTGCGTATTATGCAAGTTACCATGTAATGATCAGTGAGATCGTCACTTTGCGGTATAATATCTATATAGGTTGGATCGGTTCCATATGATATAATTAAATCTAGTGTATGATTTAGACGATGAGTGGGACCACTGACGTTTTGCTTCACCCCAAAAGAGTTTAATAGATCTGTAAACGCAGCCCCTAACGCATCATTGGTATTATCTACGTGTATGTTAAAGTCGCCAATAATTATTGCTTTATCAACATTGACCAATAGGTCTGAGAGAAAGTCTGCAAAATCTTTTAGGAAATCAGCATATGGCCCTGGAGGTCTATATACGGTAGCCAAGGCTAGAGATAATAAGGATTTCTTTCTTACATCTAAGAGCGTAACATTTAGCACAAGTACTTCAAACGAATTAAACCTATGACAAGTTTTCTGAGTAACATTAAGAATATCTCTATAGATTGTTGCAACACCGCCGCCACGACCGATCAGACGGGGCTCATGCTTATAACAGTATCCTGGTGGAGTAGACTCATTTAGACCGAAATAATCATTTGGTTTAAGCCAGGTTTCAGTAAGGCACAGAACATCGAAATTATTATCTGTGACCATTTCATTTACAATAAGCGCCTTAGGTGTGAGCGATCTAATGTTTAGAAGACCTAGCTTTAGAAATTGTTTTTGTTCACTGATATTTAGATTTTCTGGTTTAATTACAATAATATTGTGTTTAATAATGTTTGGCTTCACTAAGCGAGGAACAGACACAGTTTCTATATGTGGCAGTATGAGTTAGTCTAATGAGCTGCGTTCCTTGGGTCACTCCCCGTGTGAAGCTCCGCCCTATAAATAGCGCGTAATCCCTCTGACACCCTCTCTTGCTCATCGGTGACAGGAAGTTGTGTTGTGCTTCCTGGTCTCGCTCTCCGTGGGCAGTGTTGTGCTGCGCTAACAGGTAGGGTGGCGGCTTTGCTGTCTCCGTGCGAACATTGTTTCCTGCCGTCTTGCTTACTGGTACTATGTGGTTGCTTGCGTTCGTAGATCTCCGGTCGGATGGACGAACTTTCATCTCGTCGTTCAATTCATTGAACCACTGAACACACTGCATTATCAGTGCCGTGGGCACTCGTCGAGCTTTCTCCCTCGGTTATATGTCTGAATGATGGGTATGTATCTCAGATGATGTGGGATTTATATCTGGTTTCTTATTAATTGGGGGTTAATAGTAATTTTTCTTTGTGTAGCTAACAGGAATGAGGCCAGTTTAACCGGAGATCATCAATAGCTGCACAGGACCGATTCGCTGGCTGCTGTTTTGTCTGCCGTTTTGCTTTGTGGTGTTCTGTCTGCTGTTTTGTTTTGTTTCGCTTTTGCCGTTTCACCTGCGGCTATATCGTGGATTTTTGCCCAGTCAAGGTGCTGTTTTGTATACATTTCTGTGTTTTATCTATGTCTCCGTCTAGCATATGGGCCACTTTGCCCGGGCCACTGCCTTGTTGGTGTAAATAGCGTACCAGCGGGTGGAGTAAATCGCTGTACGCTCGTCTTGCTATCACGGCCACTGGGTAGTTACGGCTGTCTGGCCAAAAGTATGTGGCATTTGTTCCATAAGTGCTATTGTTTTTATGACATCTGAATAGCTCAAGGGGTTGGGGCTTTATATTATAATTTTGCTGATTTGAGGAGTTTGTTTTCTGGGTTTGTTTTCTTTTGGTTTGTTTGTTTTGTTTTTGATTCCAATTTAGATTAAAAGTGTTATATTTCATTTGGTTTATTTTTCTTTCCTTTTTTTTATTTACTGGGTTTGTGTATATATATATATATATATTTATCAGTTTTCTTTATACTGCCGTATTATAACCATTGTTGGTTTTGGCAGTCCTTTTGTATTTTGTGATAAGTGTATGTTGGTTTTGATTTTCTTTTGATTACTGAATTAAGAAACATTTATTTGTTTATTTTTCTGTGATATTTCTACTGCCTCTTTAGAGCCATTGTTGGTTCTGGCAGTCATTTTGTGAAGTTCATTTCTATTTTTATTTTCTTTAATTACTGAATTGCGAACGTTTATTCGTTTATTTTCTTGTGATACGACAAGTATTGATTTGTTTGATTTCTGTATTTTCTTTTGGTACATCTTTGTTGAAAGAGTGTGTTTGCGCATTTTCTTTTGTCTTTTTCTGTTACAGTAGCTGAGAGCCGGTGGTGGTATTGGGGTCGGGGTGGCATTATCCCCGTTTGGAGTGCTGTTGACTTCCCTGTTTGCATTGGTGTTTATTGGGGGTGTGTTTGTGTGTTTACTGGGGGGTTCCCTGGGATCGTTTGCTGCCTTTTGAATCCTTGGCCTCCATCTGTAAGCCTCAGCAATTTTGTTTCTTTCTTTTCTTTTCTTTTTTTTCTCTTGTTTTGTGTCCTCTGCCCTGAGAGATGACTGTTTTAAACTGTTAAATTATTTGTATTAATAAAAGTTGTGCCTTCAAAGTCGAACATGGTCTTTGGCTCTATTGTACACGTACCTGTGTGTCTTTAGCTGTGGGACTTATAGATCTTGAGTAGAAAAAAAATCATTCTCTGGGTGAAACTCCCAGGGTGGCGTAGTCGGTGTTTAGTCTGTCCTGGTGTAGAGCGCCACATATATAATGTTCTACATTGGTACTTATATCAATTAAGTTGGGACAGCAAAGACTATGATTTGGACTTTGACTTACTAGTCAGATGGTGTGTAGCGTCTTGGAGATGTTGTCCGACAGAACAGCCGCTCCGACTCTGCTGGGGTGCAGGCCATCAGGACGGAAGAGCCTAGGTCGCTCCCAAAACAGATTCCCATTATTTACAAAGAGCAGTTTCTGTTCATTACACCATGACATTAACCATTCATTTAAAGCAAATAATCTACTGAACCTTTCTTGTCCAAGTCGGTAAGTGGGAAGCGGTCCAGACACGACGATCGTTGCTCTAGGCGATGTGCTGCATACCGTCTCGATCAGGCTCCTGTAGTCCTTCTTCAGAACCTCCGTCTGCCGCAGCCTGATGTCATTTGTCCCCGCGTGCAGCACGACAGCTCCGACGCGCTCGTCACCGTTCAGGATCTCGGGAACCTGCGCAGCGACATCAAGAACACGAGCACCAGGAAAGCAGTGAGTGCGCACCTTACCTTTACCCGAGGTAGCACGGACATGGCGGACCATGGAAGTGCCGATGATCACGGCGTCGTCGCGTTCCGACTCGCGAAGAGGGGAGAAGCGGTTCCGGGTGGAGATCTCGAAGACCGGGAGGGGCGGAGAGGTTCTTGCTCTGGTCCTGGCTCGTGTCGTGACCCAGGGTGCAGGAGTGATTGAAGGCAGAGATGATCGCGTCCTCCTGGGCAGAGAAACGCACGGAGTAGACGAAGTCGGAGTCAAAGTCAAAAAGTTACTAACCACTGACTTGTGAGCATCGGCGCGTGATGTTTCAAGCGCTGATCGCCGATCTCGCAGCTCGGCTTGCTTCTCCAGAAGAACACGAATCTGCTTCTCCATCCAAGAAAATCAAGGATTAATGAATCAATTCGACGGAGCTCCAAACACAAACACAGACCGCACGCGCATGTGCTTATGCCCCGTTGATGCAGGCTCTAAGCACAATCAACGTGTGTCTGTACTTTCAGAGAAGCTTTCAGAGAAACGGGTGTAAAAGATGAGACGACGCTCGATAGGCGTGAGGCCACGCGTGAAATGCTAGCGGGCTAAAGGCTAGTAGCCGAGATTCGGAAAGTTGGATCTAAGTAGCGATATCAAAGCAATCCGATTGTTTTTTACAAGGAATATTATCGAGGATAAGTAACTACTAATTCAGGTATTAGTGCATGATTATTCATGTCCTGTTATTGTAAAGTGTTACCGATGTATTTGTTATAATTATATCAAGCAAGGTAGATTTATGTTGTGCTTCAGAATTTGGCCTTGTCAGAGCATTGATGAGTTGCAATATGTTTAATGAAGCACACAGTTCTTTAAAACAATCTGAAGTCCCTGAAAGCCAGTCCCAATTTAGATCACCCATAAGGATGAATTCAGAGTCATTTAATTCATGTAAAATATCTGAAATAGATATTTGAAAGCACCTTTGCGGCAGACGGGGGTCTATAGCAACCAACAACAGTGATCTAAGAATCTTTTGATACACCGACTTTGATGGCCAAGACCTCAAACTGTTTAGCTTTAGTAATTGACAGAGTTACAGAGCTAATGAGCTTGGATTTGACATACATGGCCTTTACCCAACTGATCAGTTCTATAGCCTTTGTAACCATCAATAAAAATTAAGTCATCACCAACTTTCTGATAGAACCTTTACATCAGCGTTTGTCGTATTTGCCCAGATCTTGGTCATATCCATTTTAGGGACCAGACTTCTAACATTTATATGTACGAAACCAAGGCCTGATCTACTTTTGAAATCTGAGGAAGTGGGTAGACATTGCACAGGTAGTAGGCCCAAGATTTGACTGAACATTTCCAGATAACAACAATAACAGCATCACTATAAATTGCAGTTTTAGTTTAACAGTAGATTAATTATCAGAACCACTGTTACCTTCAAACTGTGAGAAAGAGTCATCTTTGACAATAAAATAGTCAGATAACAGCATTAGATTCTGAAAATACAGGACTAGTAAATCTTCAGTTGATGAAGTTGACTGATTGTCTGATGATGTGACAAGGAATTCTCATGAAAAATTGAGAGTTGCCTGGAGTGTATCAAGTACAAGGATTCACTCTCCATGCTGTGCCCAGATGGTACATTTAGACCTGGGTTACAATGAATAAGCATCAGGGGCCGTATTCACAAAGAATTTTATCTTACCACTACTGTAAACCCGAACGTTCAAATAAATTAAATATATTAAGTAGCGTATACTCAAAGTTTTAGAAAAAGTTCTACTAACTTAAATATTTCAAGTTGGTGTAACATGGTCTTCATTTTGAGTAATTTTAACTAATATTTTTTGAGTAAATGGAACTTTTTTTGTGAATAAGTATAACTTAAAAACATAAATTAAATACAACTTAATACAATTAAGTAATTACATGCTACGAATGATAAAGTCCTGTTATTTCTATTGTTTCAAATAGGAATGATTTAAAAATGAACTTAATTTATATAAAATACAATAATAAAATACAATATTTATATAAAATACAATAAAATCTCAAAGTGCTTAACCAAATAAGTAAAATCGATCATAACAAATAAATTACAACCATAGCCTATAATACAATTTGATTGGGGCAAACTGAAATGCATTAGACATTAGTGGAAGACAAAATGTATTTATTTTATTTATTTATTTATTGTATTTTTCTTGTCATCAGTTTAATGTAGCCTATACATTTTTTATTTAAGTGTTGAGCAGCTCCAGGGATCATTTTTCATTCCGAGTTAATCTGATTCAACATCCGAAGCAGAAGGCGGCGCTAATGCATTGCACATACTACGCTGATTGCAATCCTAACCGCTCTGTGAAAAAAAAAAAAAAAAAAAAAAAAAAAAAAAAAAAACAGAAGAACATTTTGCACGCGGGTGGCGGGAAGCAACCAACGACAGAAGGCCTGCAGAAAGCTACGTGGCAGCAGTCAGCATCATTGGACTTACAGTAAGTTTTTAGTGTTAATATTTATTCACTTTTATATATTTTATACATTTGTTGATGTGTTTGTCTCAGAGAGCATTCCTTCACTAGCTTAACACGGGAGTCTTATCTTGACGGATAGATCTAGGAATCACACGCTCATTCCCTTTTTAAAGGTGTGTCCCAGCTAACAAGGGACGTCCCCCGGACGTTCCGAACGTCCACTTACGTCCGCATTTGGTCCGCTTTGTAACGTTCGGTGTGGGATGTTCCGAGGACGTCCACTTACGTCCGCATTTGGTCCGCTTTGTGACGTTCGGTGTGGGACGTTCCGAGGACGTCCACTTACGTCCGCATTTGGTCCGCTTTGTGACGTTCGGTGCGAGACGTTCCGAGGACGTCCACTTACATCCGCATTTGGTCCGCTTTGTGACGTTTGCTGGTTTGTGTTTCTTAAAATCCCTAACTTGATAATGGATTTTATGCAGAAACCACGTTTTTTTTTTTTTTCTTTATAAAGATTGACTATGATTTTACTGCAAACAAACCATGGTAAAAACTAGAAGAAAAAGCCCCGGCTAACTGTGGTTGCTGGTTTTACTAAAAATAATAAAGATACTATGGAAAAAATGTATTTTCTTAATACTGGGTTACTACTAAATATTCTGTTAAAATGGCCTTCATAATTATTCTTTGCAGATTATATTACAAAGAGACAACTAAACCAGTTTATGTGTACTATAACAATTGTACTGATTTTAAAATGATCAGTAAAATCTGATACCATGTAATTGTTTACATTAAATAATTTCCCCCACCATTACCATGACTTTTAAACAGTCAACTTAATGTATGCTTCATAATGTAAATCACAGTGCACATTTTCATGCAATAGTCAAATCAAGGTAAAACAAACTTGACTGTACAACTACAGCCAAAATGGAAAACCCTTTTATTATTGCTAAAGGTTCAAAATGTAAGCAGAGTAATGCAAACAGACATGCAGATCAACAGTCGCTGAATCAGATGAAAGCAATGACTTCAAGTGCAGAAGAGGCCAAAAAGGATGGAAACAAGTCCAATCGCTGAATTACTGGAAAAGAAAAACAAAAAAGATACAGGTAAGACATACTCGTGTAATCTTGGGATATATCACATTCTACAACCATAATTAAAAGTCTATTTTACACAGACAAACCGTTGGTCAGGCTGCAAAAGGTGATTTAAGCCATACATCTAAACAAGTTGTTCCAAATTTGAGGTTGATATCTCAGAAAACGTAGCCTAGGAAAACCCAGATAGACTTCTGGCACATTTGAGCAGGGGTGCCGCCAGAAATTCTGGGCCCTATGGAAACCAAAATTTCTGGGCCCCCTACATTTTTTTACAGATAAAATTTAACCCAATAAACATGCCCAGTATAATTTAAAAAAGATACTTAGCACATTGTGTAGCGGGACCTCACTCTTCAGGTGGAGCGCAATTATAGAAATGCCACCACCGGCTTAGACCTGACTACGCCACCCTGTTTACCAGGGAAATATTAACCCTATGGGTTTAATGTTTTACACCCAAAGACACACAGGTATGTGATTGTCAAAGGAAAGCCAGAGACGTGGATACTAAATATACAAAAGTTTTATTTAAATACTCACAGCCATTAAAAAAAGAGGACACCAAGAAAGAACTGGGTCATTAGCATTCATCACAAAAGAGACCAACAGATTAAAGGAAGCTGAGGCTTAATGGCGGACACATCTCAGGGCGCACCAGGATCCTATATAACTCTCAACACCCCGTGCACAAGCATCCACACACACACTGCAATCCAGTCAAGCACGGCACTCTGTGAGGAACCCACCACCGCACGTAAGGGTCTGCTAGAGGCCTGCCTTAAAGCCTCGGCTCCTGCAACGAAAATGAGAATTACTACTGGTCTCAATACACACAAAACACTTTCCCAAATATACACACACAATAAACATTTAAACAAAATTAGTCTTTCCCCATTTAAACAGACGAAATGGTAACGGTCTGATAAGTACGATCTAAACCAGCTTAATGCCTGTCCCTGAACACCAGTGTAGTTTTGTAGTCGATCTAAGAGTATTTTATGATCTATAGTGTCGAACGCAGCACTAAGATCAAGTAGAACTAGTATTGAGATACAGCCTTGGTCAGAGGCTAAGAGTAAATCATTTGTAATTTTAACTAGCGCAGTTTCTGTGCTATGATGCGGTCTGAATCCCGACTGAAATTTTTCGTAGATATCATTTTCTTGCAAGAAAGAGTATAATTGAGCGGACACAATTTTTTCTAGTATTTTAGACATAAATGGAAGATTTGAGATGGGTCTGTAATTTGCTAGGTTATTTGGATCTAATTGCGGTTTCTTAATGAGAGGTTTTATTACTGCCAGCTTGAATATTTTTGGAACGTGACCTAAAAATAAAGACGAGTTAATAATATTGAGAAGAGGCTCTTCCACTACAGGTAACACTTCTTTAAGTAGTTTAGTGGGTATTGGATCTAATAAACATGTTGTTGGTTTAGATGCAATGATAAGTTTATTTAGTTCTTCCTGTCCTATAGTTGTAAAGCGGTTTAGTTGTTCTAGAGGGGCCATAATTGAGGCTGAGTCATAAGACACCATAGAGGATTGTACATTTACAATTGTGTTTCGGATGCTTTCTATTTTCTCATTGAAGTAATTCATAAAATCATTACTACTATATTGTAACGGAATATTTTGCTCTGGAGATGTCTGATTATTTGTTAGTCTAGCCACGGTGTTAAATAAAAACCTTGGATTATTTTGGTTATTTTCAATTAGTTTGCGGATATGCTCAGCCCTGGCTGATTTTAGAGCCCTTTTATAACGTGACATACTGTCTTTCCACGCGATTCTGAAGACCTCTAAATTAGTTCGTTTCCATTTACGCTCTAAGTTACGAGTTTCTCTCTTGATAGCATGCGTAGCACTGTTGTACCATGGTGTTTTAGTTTTCTCTCTAACCTTTTTTAATCTAATTGGTGCAACAATATCTAGTGTACTAGAGAAAATGTTGCTCATACTGCTAGTCATTTCCTCTAGTTCATCTGTTTGTTTGGGTTTACTGAGCAGCTGAGATAGAACAACTAAAAAAAAACAGAAAATACTCAAAAGAAAATAAAGACACTAAACAAGCAAAACGATTTGGAACACTAGAAAAAAAACACCCCAGCCATGCGATGACACGTACTGGAAGCCAATTGTCACACAAAACACTTAAGCTGGGCACACAGTCTTGTGAAGAAAATTGTTATAATAAAAAAAGAATCCTGAGATAAGCAGCAGCGTCAACCAGCGTTGCCCACCAGGTCGTATTAATCCTAAAATACAAACAAACATTTATGATACAGTACAGAAAAATGGACGCTGCACAAAATGGATGTTTCACGTACCTTTCGTTCATAAGCCGACGCCCATCTACACCACGCCGGACATCACCATCCACAAAGCACGGGAATGAAAAAGGGACATGCACAGGGAGCGCGGCCGCCGCCCGCAGCCCACACGACGAGCTATCCCCACCACTAAAACCCGCACAGTTATTAGAACACATCGCAATCAAGGTGCCAACTAATTTGCCAACACACACACCCACGTTACCTCAAAGTATCAGGAGAGACGGGACTGCAAGAGAGACATGTAACAGGAAAGCTGGGGCCGCCAACAGCCACGAATTATCCTGAAGCTCAAAGCGGAAGCAACGCCGAAGGCCAGAAGGGGCGGTCCCCGAGCAATGACGCGACTCAGACGGCACCGCACAAGCAAGGGTGAACAATCCCTTTTTATACTGTCCCTCCTCTTCGTAATTGGCCCTCCGTACCCCCCGCACATCAATTTAATTATAGAGCTACACTAAGTCCACTACAATCGCATAGTTAAAATGTCTAAAGATGAGTACAAAGCCTACAAAAACAAGAAAAAAATATAGAAATATGTACTTGTTTACATAAAAGGGAGAACATTTATTATCTCAATTGCTGACTCTGCATCTGTATAAGTCAAACACACACACGTAATAACCATATTATTTGTATTGGCCTATTTAGTTTTCTTAATATAAAATTAAAATATATATTTTGTAAACTCCTTATAGCCAATGGTTACTACAGACACATGTTTTATTCAATTTTATATTTTTTTTTTTCTGGGGCATTTTATTCACATTAAAAACGTCAAGTTTGACAGCACCGATCGTAGCAGCAGCACTGTCACTTCACAGAACACACGAGTCGACACACACAAACTGATTTTGAAATTTTTGAAGCGTGTAGATTACTTTTTGTTTTTTAAAGTTATCATCATGTGGCGAACACAGTAGATAAGACGTGTTTAGAGGCTTCAATCTTCGTGAAGTTTCGCGCTCAGGCTCACCTTGTTCGGCTGAGACGGGGACGGGGGACGTGTGTGTGCTGCCAGCAGCCGCTGAATCTGTGTCTACGAGACATGATAACCCCGGAGACAGCAGATATGTCATTATTGTTGGATGTTAATCATAATTCAGTAATTATTTTACTACGCTAGCTAGATAAAAGCAGGTCATGTAGCAACAAAAATAAGTAGCCTAACTCTGAAAGTTTTGGAATACAGGAATAGGGCAAGCTACCTTTCTTTTTGAAAAACTGTGTGACATACTGTCGAGTTCGGCGTTCTGTCTTCTCTTCTTTCTGTTTTTGATGCCCTGACTTTTGATGTGACACTTTTGCGTGTGTCACTGTCTGCACTGCATCATAGCAAGTGCATAAGCAAGAGACGCTACACTAGCGATCGTAGCCCGTAGCGCAGGTGGAATGAACCATTGTGAGGGGGAGGGGTGTGACTGAAAACAGTAAATACATTATTTGTGGGCCCTAGCACATTTAATGTATGTATAAAAAATAGAAAAGAAATAAGAAAAGAAAAAGGGAGTCAGATTAAAAATGGCAGTTTATTAAGGCTGTCACTTTATGTTTGAAGATCAATTGCACAATCGATCGGACCAACCAACACAAGTTTCGAAAACGAAAATAGGGAACCGATTTTAACGGCCTTCTCTCAGAGCGCATCCAGAACGTTACAATACGCCCACCCTCCCGCAGCGAACGCACGTGTCAGAGCCTGCAGCTGTGTGAATATATATAATGATGACACATAACAGGAAATTATACTTCTGCGTAATGTGTCTTTTTACAACAAAAATGTGAAAAGGCGAAATTTGTTTGACATTTCTCATCGTAAATACAGCCATGTTGAAGCCTGCAGTAATGTTTTTCATTGATGTATTTGTGTGTTTTCTGATGAATGGTAGTCTAAGATTAGGGTAGGATGAAGGGGTACATTAGCCATACTGAATTTAGGAACAGTTAATTCACTCATTAACTATCTCTCCGGTTTCATTTTATGAAGTTAATATTTACAGAACATTGCTGTAAATATAGTCATTGCTTTCTACGTTATGGGAGCAGTCTATTTCCCTCCTAAATCATTCATTTGTACATACACATCGTAATTATTTATATTTCATGCTGGTTGGAATTCTGAACAGACTGCAGACCTCTTTGCGTGATCACGAAGGTATAGGCTAATGGCTGAATCAGAATTTATAAGCAAGATCACGGGAATCAATAGCCTAATACAGCTCAGTTGTGCTAAAATAAATATCATGAGACGTCCATCATCAGATGAATGACATGGAAAAGTTAAGTTAGAGCCGCTAAAGCCAGTGCTACTACCCATGCGAACATGAACAATAAGCTTTTCCTTCCAAAAACATAGCCTAAAACTTATCTAAGTGGTCACCCTGCCTCTCCAAATGCAAAACTGACATTAACAAAATGCAATAACAGCTTAAAAAGTACTTGGGTGTGTGTTTTATTTTATATTTACCGTTTAATAATGCAATCGCTGCTGTCTGTCCATAGAAGAACATGACAGCCCGCGTATGTTTTGGAACTATTGGGGCTTACATGAACCACGTGACAGCCGTCGCGGCGACATCAAAGCGTGTCGCAACTCTCTCTATATATGACTCTGGAAACGGCAAATGACTCGTTTCAAAAACAATTAATTTCATAGACTCAAGAGTTGACTCACTATTGAAAGACAATAACTTTATATACGGTGCACTTTCAGATATAGATCTTTGCAGGATGTTTTCATTCACTTAGAGCTATTACACACTACATCAGGGGTAGGGAACGTCGGTCCTGGAGAGCCACAGCCCTGCAGAGTTTAGCTCCAACCCTGAAAAAAACTCTCCTGATATGATCCTAAAGACATTGATTAGCTGGTTCAGGTGTGTTTGATTAGGGTTGGAACTAAACTCTGCAGGGCTATGGCTCTCCAGGACCAACGTTCCCCACCCCTGCACTACATGAACAGTCACTTTCAAAAATACATGATAGGGGCTCTTTAAAAGGGATACTTCACCACTGGAAAGATGAATGTGTTTTTAAATTGGGTAATTTATGTAATAGAAATTATTTTAGAATGTGGTACCTTCTAGACTGAGAAAATCCAGAAAATGTTTTTTGGCTCATGTGGATGAAAGACAACAACTCCCAGAATGCACTTGCTTCGCTGCCCTATTCGGTTGTTAAGTCGTGACGTAACCACTCTCTGATAATACGGTTTCCGGGTCCAACCCGTCCCGTGTTGTTTAAATAGATCGAAGTTTAAAAAAGCAAGTGACATTCAACTGTCATTTTACCGCTTTCCCGAGATGGTCCGAACTGCAGAACATGCAATCCATGGGGAGGAGTCAGATCCAGATCCAACTCCTCCCACCTTACATATACCTCCTAAACCTACCCAGCTCTACCCCCTGATCCCTAAACCCACCGCTAAACCTACCCAGCTCCAGCTCCACTCCTTAGATCTGGATCTGACTCCACCCCCTGGATCTCGTGTACTGCAATGAGGTGCTACCGGCTTTCCCTGTGACCAGAAAGAAGAGGAAATGACTGCAGTTGAAAAGGTAAGTTAAAAATCTTAAACGAATGAAGATACTTTCACCGGCAAGGGTGCCTCACTAAAGGAGGATGTGATCGTAAATAAATAACCAGGTTCCGCTATTGTTATTGGATCTGGTCGTGCGGAGCGAAACCACAGGTAAAACCTTGCATGACCATTGTATAAAAAAAATGCCTAAACAGAACAGGCAAAAAAATAGTGACATACACCGGTATTGTGGTATATTCAAAATTCAGTTAGTTTCGGTAATTGAAACGTTACAGATTTTACTTTGGTTAGTTTGAGCTTAAACTAACATAAAACATTAACTTTTCTGTTATAGTGTTGTTGTAGACATTTTAAAAGTCATTTTCTCCTAACAGATATCATAAGGGATTGAGAATATTCAATGTGTAAAAGTATATGTGTGTACGTGCTGTGCGTGACGTTTCAGGAATATATGGGACAGGACCTCTTGATTTAGGGATGGTCAGATTTGGCTAGTTTATTCCAGTACCAGTTTGTGTCCTTAAAGAGTAACTAAACACTAAACCAACTTTTTTTAGTTAATGGTCTGTAAGACTGGGGCTTTATTAGTGCTGATCATTGATTCAAGTAACTTTTTTGACATTTGGGTATAAAGTGTTTTAATTCTACAATATATGGTGTAAAAACGTCTGAGTACTGCCCTCTTCAGGTTGAACGGTGGCTACTGCAGTTGAATTTTCCTATTGGATGTTTGCGGTGGTTCGTGATGTAAGAGGTGAGAGCTGATGTAAGCAGATTCCAGCTAACCACGCTCCTGGTACGAGCTACCACGCCCTTGGCAGTGTAAAAACCATCTTGTTTCGTCAAAACCACTGTAGTGGGTCAGGAGTTGGAATTGAAAGTATTGAAAACGATCAGGATAGAGTATTTAACTGCCCTCAGTTCATCCCCTCTATCTCCGCTAGGCTCCGCCCACTTTTCCAGCATTTTCAGATATTGCCAGTGGGTGGAGTCAGGCTCTGACCAGGGGTTTAGTTACCCTTTAAGTAGAAACTGAACAGCAGTGGGGGCCTTATCTGAGTGGGGGAAAGGGTAACTGCTGTGAGGAGGAACCTTGAAAAGAGTATAAAGGCTGTCTCATGTCTTCCTGGTGCGCGTCACTCACTTCACAGGGTAACGGCTGTGATGGCGACTGTCGACCTATTCTTGCAAGAATACATATTTCTCTTTTTATTAATTTGACTCTGAGTGTCTCTTACGCAGTGATGATGTTTAACAGAAGTTTTGCCACTACAGTGTTGCTAATAATT
Source organism: Chrosomus eos (assembly GCA_036326025.1). NCBI lineage: Eukaryota > Metazoa > Chordata > Actinopteri > Cypriniformes > Leuciscidae > Chrosomus > Chrosomus eos. The sequence continues at coordinate 2,610,864 of CM070825.1, read as the reverse complement.
TCCGGTGTTCTTACCAGACGTGTGTTTACAAATGCACACAAAAAAAGATAGTGATAAGGTGTCAAGTAGTGATGTGGCAGTTTAATGTGCTTACCTACAGCTTCATCCTTCAAGCCAGGAAACACTATTACACCAGGCACTTGAACACAAAAACAGAGGACACAGTAATGAGCATCAATTGTTAGGTTGTGAGAATTCGCTCTCTAAACAATTTCCCCATGAACTATGCATGTATACACAGAGCAACAGCCTCAACATTAGCTGCAGGGTCATCATCCTCATCCTGGATGTTAAATACATTAATCCCAGAACATCTCCTGGTTGTGAGGCAGCATCCATCATGCTTCAGCTGGACACTGGATCCCCTCTAATCTCTCATCCTTTTCTTCCAATCCAGACATTCTTCACAAGCAATAATTTACCTGCATGTTATAATCCCTTGACCCGATTAGGGGTGTAAAGGTATACCGGTATATCACAGTATCTACTACAAACACACAAAACTGTGTGTTAAGGTTGATCAAAATGTATCTGCACTTTCAAACACAAAAATGGGCATTCCGCAGGGCTCTATACTTGGCCCTTTGCTCTTTAGTCTCTTTATAAATGACTTACCTCTGCACTGCTCAGGTGCCAGTTGTCAGCTCTATGCGGATGATGCAGTTCTTTATGTACCCGCAAAGTCACCTGAGCAGGCTGCAGCTGTACTGTCCACTAGTATGTCTGACATTCAACAGTGGCTCTTTCAAAATCAGTTAGTTTTAAATTTCTCAAAAACAGTTTCCATGTGCTTTTCCATTAAAAAAATAGATATAAAAGGAAGATTTAATATTAAGTTACAAAATAAAGAAATTAATCCAGTTACAGAATTTAAATATCTAGGGTTAGTTTTAGATCCTCAACTTAAATTCGAAAAACATATAAAGAAAATCCTAAAAACATTACAAAGTAATCTCAATTGTTTTAAATTAATTAGAAGCTACATACCAAGCCAGGCAGCCCTGCTGTACATGCATGCTATGATATTTTCTCATATATCATATTGCATGACAACATGGGCACAAGCCACTCCCACTGCAATCAGACGCATAGGTTCTATATATAATCGAGCAATAAAACTTTTGGATAGAAAACCATTACGTTATCATCATTGCAGTATTTTCAAGAAATATAATTTAATGAATTTTGATAGCTTTAGCAATTTTTCCTTTCTTAATCTAATTTATAAGTGCGTTAATCATTTAGCACCTGAGCCACTAAGTACATTTATTGAGAGACAGAACAGCATCCGAGTCACTAGGAGCTGCACAAATCATGACTGCAAAATACCATACTGCAGGACCAGTTTTGGACAGACGACCTTCTCTGTAAAGAGTGCTAAACTCTGGAACTCATTGCCTTTCGAAATCAAGACTGTGCCTGACTTTAAGATGTTCACTTCCAGGCTTAAAAAGTGGTTAAAAATAAACCAAAAGTGTACTCATTTTTAATTATTATAAGAGTTGTACATGATATGTATGTATGTTTATATTATTATTATTATTTTTATTTTATTTTTATTGAAGTAGATAATCATGTAAATTTTATTGTATAAAAGCCCCTCCAGGGACAGGAGTTGAAAATTAGCAATAGCTATAAACTTTATATGCAACACTTCAGTGACATGCTTGGTCTTGACACTATGTTTGTTTGCATTGTCCCTGTCAAATAAATAAATAAAAAAAAAAAAAAAAAATTAAACTGAGGGGCATACTCCGTGCACTACTGGCCTTCACCAAATTCCAAACAAGTTGACCTATTATTATCATCATCATCATATGTCCAGAGTGAGAGCGGGAATAAGACATTTATGTATAGAAATGTATAGAATCCTCCTCGTCAGTCATACTAAATAACTGAACGGAATTAACCTTTGTTGGTAGAAAGACGGTGGTGGAAATAGACGAGCTCGAGTTGACTTCTTATTGTTTTATATAAATTAGGCGAATTTTGTAGTTAATTGTTTGACAAGTTAGTTATCTCGTTTGGTTTTCGTTATAGGACAAGTTACAGTTACCATATATTGTATTTATATTAGTTGTGTACAGTTTGATAAGTTCAATTTAGGTTTTTGTAGTTTTTTCTTCTTAGATTTAGGGTACAGTTAAGTTGTGTGTATATACGGTTTTTTCGTGTTTGTTTAAAAGATTAGTTTACGCCGTTTGTTTGTAGCTATATTTAGTATCATTTAGCTGCTACTTATTTGATTTCCGCGTCGTGTTTAGGTTAAGCTTAGGATTTTTGTAATTTTAGTTTTTTTTAATTCAGGTCCATTACACCACTGTCCCCACGAAAACATAGAGTTACATTTGTGGTAAGTACGTTAAATGTATTATTATATTAACCTTTCGTTCACAGCTAACGTTATACGCTGCGGGTGAAGTGCGTTAGACAAGTTACATCTCGCGCGCGAGATCAAGCAATGCAGAGCTCGCGACGCTCAATCTGTCAAAATAATTGATTCTTGAATAAAAGAAAAGCTAACATTTGATGTAGTTGTGATTAAACACATAATAAACGTTTTAATTATGAAACGTCTTACCTTTTAAAAGTGTTTCTGTACCCGCAGTCTTCAAGCGATACGTCTGCCAGCCGTGTGTGTGTGTGTGTGTGTATAGGCGGATATGGCTCAAGTTCCTCATGCAAGTTCCTGTTCACCTGTGGGTTTACTGTTGAACAGCACACTATATGCATACCGCCACCTATAGTACTGGAGTTTAATTAAAATGAGGTCTAGGGTTGACTGTGCAAACACACTGAAAAGTATTTATTTAAGCGGACCATAAAAACAATAGGCGCCCCAGTGCAAGTAGCTTTTTGGTCAAATCACAATAATAATAATTCCCCTTTGTTTGTAGAAAGATGTGGTTCACTTCATGAACTTATCACTAAGGTCACAGTTGGGTGTAGACTGTGCAGACCATTGATTCAGTCTGAATTTATGTATAAATACTAGGGCTGTTAAATGATTAATCACAATTAATCGCATCCAAAATAAAATTAAAAATGAATAATACTTCTCTATAGCATTTATTAATCTTAATTCCAACATTTACTCTTACATTATTAAAACCAAAAGTTGTATATATATATATATATATATATATATATATATATATATATATATATATATATATATATATATATATATATATATATAATATATATTAATTTATGTTTATTTCTATTTTTTCAGCCAGTATACTTCTTGCAAATATGTCATCCAAAAAGGTAAGTTCAGAACCAATCAAGTTATATGATCAGGGCTCCAGACTATCTTTCTTCACTAGGAGCACAGTGACCCCCAACTGAAATTTTTTCAGCCACAGGTCAGACGAATGAGTCAATAGTTCGCTTGCTCATTGCTCAGACGAACATAGCAGGTTGTGATATTAGTCTCGGTCTCCTCCTTCCCACGCGCGCTCGGTTATCTCTAGGACCCTCCCCCTCCACACATTAGCCACTTACAGTGGCGATTCTCTATTCTTATCACACTTATTGGTCTGCCACACATTCTGGATTCATTGATAAACCCCAGGGACAAATCTACTGGTCGTACGTGCAACTGGATTTAAAATTAATTCGCACACTCAAACTTTGCTCGCAAAACGCAACCATTTGGTCACAGTCTGGAGCCCTGATGGTTGATACTGGTAGTTTGAGGGGGGAATAAACAGATTAAATCTACAAGTTTACTGAAAAACGTAATTTATTGGATCATTGGCAGAGACACCAGTACAGTAGCTTGATGACATCCAAAGAACGTAGGAGGCAGTACAACAACACCTGGGCTAGAGTGTCGAGGGCACATAAGGCAGCAGCAGCCAACAAAGAAACTGTCAGTTCAGTTGAGATGGCCAGCATTCCTGAAACTGACAGTTTTAGTCACAACCAGCTCTTTGAGGAGGAAAATCCTTTTTTTTCAGATCCATCCCTGTCAAGTTCTGAGAGTGAACAAGACAGTATACCCATGCTCAGAGAACAACTTTCAGAATGGGCATGTGTGTTTCAAATTAAACATAATGCTGTGGATGCTCTGTTAAAAATACTTAAAAAACATGGACATGAAGAACTCCCCCAAACTGCAAGGACACTCTTTGGAAACGAGAACCACCATGAGCTTTCCAACATAGATGGTGTCGAGAGTGTAAAGTTTAATGTGGCAGATCAGCTCTCAAAACATCTGAGCAGATATCCTGCATCTGTGACAGACCATCTGCAGTCACTTGACATTTCAATGAATGTTGATGGGCTACCACTATTTAAGAGCTCAAACATATCCCTCTGGCCAGTTCTCTGTTCCATAAACCTGTCACCTGTATGCATTTTCCCCCTCTGCATAGCCACTGCTGCATCCAAACCCAAAACACTAAACTTTGTTAATGACACGGTTCAGGAATTGGCAGAACTAATCCAGGATGGTCTGACCTGGGGAGGCAGATGCTTAAACATCCAAGTAAGATGTATTACCTGTGATGCTCCAGCAAAAGCTATGGTCAAGTGTGTAAAGCAGTTCTCTGGATACTATGGGTGCGATAGATGCGACCAGAGGGGATCCTGGGATGGTCGGATTACATATCCTGAAACAAATAACCTGACTATGAGGACAGATAAATCATTTAGGGAGTGCTGGCAACCTGAACACCATCAAGAAGAGCAGATCTCACCCTTCTCGGTCCTCCCGATCGACATGATCAAATCCTTCCCCATAGATTATATGCACCAGAGCTGTCTTGGGGTCATGAAAAAGTTGCTGCTTTCATGGACAAGAGGTAGAACAGATTTCCGGATGTCATCAGGAGATGTGACCAGTGTAAGCGAGAGGCTGGTGACACTAAAGAAGTCCATTCCTGATTGTTTTGCCAGGAAGCCAAGGGGTTTGAAGGAAATTGAACGCTGGAAAGCAACAGAGTTCAGACAGTTTGCTTTATATACAGGGAAGATCGTTCTAAAGGGAGTTCTCAACAATCAGCTGTATGAACACTTCTTGTGTTTCAGCACGGCTCTTTGTATTTTAGTGAGCCCAGACCTTACAAAGTCACAAGTACCTTATGCAAACCAGCTGCTGACATATTTTGTGGAGAGAGGACGGGAGCTGTATGGAGAGACATTTTTGGTTTACAATGTCCATTCCTTGCTGCACCTTGCAGAAGATGCCCAAAACTTTGGCAGCCTTGACAGCTGCAGTGCATTTAAATTTGAGAGCTATCTTCATCAGATGAAGAAAATGGTACGCTCTGGGAAAAATATTTTGGCACAAGTTACAAATCGCCTGGAGGAAACATCAAAGTCCAAGATGGAAAGCAAGACAAACTTGATGTCATTCAAGTACCCAAACAATGTGTTTGTTTTAAGCCCTGAACAATGTTGCGAGGTGGTGTCAGAAGAAGTAGACAACACAGTGTTATGCAGAGTGTACACAAATCTACAGCCATATCTGATGACACCGTGTGATTCACGTCTCTACGGACATACACGGCTAACATTAGGCATTCTCAAATGCTCTGCTTAGAAAGACAGTCACTTCAGAGGAGGGCATTCATTGTGGAGGAAAACTATGGCACCAAAATTGTGGTGTCCATTCTTCATACTTTCTAGAGCGTGACAATGATGAGAGAATGACAATTTTGGTGAAAATACATACTTGAACTATTCCTTTCGTCCCCTGAGTCTCTACATCTTTCATCCCTGAGTTTCCGCCTCCTGAAGCTCTCTGAGTGTCTAACGCCTTTGGCTTCATCCCTGAGTGTCTGTGTCCTGCTTTGCCCTCTGAGTCTCTGCCTTCTGAAGATTTGCTCCATGAGTTCCTGCCTCCTACAGTCTTCTAGTGATTTGCTATCCAGCGCCATTAACTTGTGAAAACCTAGATGTTTCCATTACAACAAGAAACATCATTGGAAAAACATAATTTAAATATGAGGTTAGAGAAAGTAGCCAATAATTGTCTTTTAATAGGTAATTGTCAACATTCAATTTGTGTATTGCAAGCTGAACTTACAGAGTTATCTGAATTTTACTTACAGGATTATCTGCGCTACGTAGTACTAAATTTCATTGAGCAAAATGAGGTTGAGGTAGCACCATCCTCGTGGCTAGAGTGGATCGATGGGGTAAGATTTAGACAAAATATATATTTTTATAATACGTAAATGAAAAACATTAAAACAAAGTCAACTATATACAGAAAACATTAAGCAAACATCCTTGTTTCTGTCTGAAAGGTACTGTTTTGCTATTGGCCAAATTCAAATGTTGGGACCAAAGTCCAAAAATGTGCCATTCGGGATGAACACTTCTGGACTAAATAAGCAGTTAGAGTATTTTCTGACACAGGTTAAGTATAAAAAAAACAATCCCAATACTTTCTTCAAGCTCAACAAATACTGGCAACCATTCATAAAATATAAATTGTTTATATAATGTATATTAAGCAAAAGTTGAGCTATTTTGAGAACAGACAGTTACAACCTGGCAAGATACCGGGCCCAAAAAGCACTGGAAACCTCTCATGTTGAGGAGTCTGATGAAGACACTGTACGAAAGATCATCCCACCAAGACGATTTAGAGGTATTCAATCTGTGATCTGTAAATAACGTAAGGTTTGTCACATTGAAAGACAATTTCAGTTTTAACTTTGTTTCTTGCAGAAGAAGAAATCCAGCCCAGAAGAGCACAACAGACACAACACTGTACGTATAAATACACCATAAAACAAATGAAGTTGAAATGATCAAGGAAAGACAAAGTGCATGTAGTCTATACATATTTTCTTTAAATGATCATTTTATTTTACAGTTCAGGAGGACAGTGAATCATCACAAGGTGAAATCAGTATGTTATTGTCATTGCATCCATTATTAAACATGAGGTTAAATATTGTTAAATGGTTAAACAGCAGGGATGATGACATGTTGCATCTGTTTCTAATTGATATCACAACTTATTTCTTGCCCTATTGCTTTTGATCCTGAAGATGAGATTTCCAGCTTGAGAGCAAAGAAAACCAAAAAACGGTCAAGATCAACAGCAATTAGATCTGAGTGTAAGTAGAGGGTTAAAAAATGTAACCGTTGAATATTTGATTATAATAAAATGTTAGATAATCTAATGAGCAATTTCTATGTTGTGCAAAAATGACCCAATTTAAGAAAGCCTACACATTTAGAAATGTAAAAAAAAAAAAAAAAAACTTTCAAAGTTAAGTTAATAATAATCAGTGGAGGAATTAGAAGAGCTATGTGACAAGTTAAAGGATGCTGACCTTCGAAAGAAGATGGTAGTGCCACAACACAAGTAACTGAAATTCTTTAAAAACAATCCATTCTTGTGATTAATTGCTGATTTTTGTTGTTTGTAGATTCGATATCTGTGTCTTCAGAGTGGAGGCACCTTGGGAGATGGAATAAGAAGGATGTTAAAAAAAATTGGAGATAACTCCTTATGGAAACATTACAGCTACAAAGGGAGAAAGGGAAAGCTTAAATTTCAGCAGCTCCTAATTAATGATGTGATCATACGTAAGTTTCAAAACCTGCCACTAATGACTAATATGTATATCTGTGTCAATCCACAAGATCTCAGTATTTGGAATGTAAATAAGTTCATTGTAAATGTATAAGTTGTTAGTTCTCAGGGCATAGCATTCAGAGCATGGTCTTTTTTGAAAACAAGCGTTTTTAATATAACTTTCAACATCTATCTGAGTGCAAGTTTTAATACCTGTGATCTCTGTATTGAATCAAGGTGCCTGCAGTAAAGCATATCCACACCAAAAAACCCAGAGTGTGGAGGAAATGATTGCTGTGACCCTGAAACATGCCCCAGATCGTGCAAAAACAGCAAATCAGGCAAGTGCATTATAACATTTAATTCTAGCAGTTATAAACAGATAGATATATAGATAGATAGAATATTATATTTTTACCTGTTTGTCAGCATTATAGCTTTTGGGTTACACACTTTAAAAAATGGATTACCAAACGCGTAATGGATTTCCAAATGTTATTAACAAAAATATTATTTTAAAATTATAGTTACTCAGTAAAAAAAAAATTATAATCACCCAGTAGAGCCTATTTTGTATTTAATTGTTCTCCAGCTGTAGTGAATCCAAAACACCAAACATGTTAAGGATGACTCGTTTTCACCCCTGGCAACTAAAAAGAGGCAAGCATTATCTGACTATTTTTAAGTTAGCCTACGTAGGTAAAATTTGAATTTCGCGTAAACATCATTACTAATCTTAAGAGTTCAGTTCTGTTTAGTTTGTGCTTAGCTGACAAATTTGCATTTTTTTCAGAAACCATGCCATAATAATTTATTTATTATTCCTTCGGATGAGACGTTAAACCGAGGCCCTGACTCTCTGTGGTCATTAAAAATCCCATGGCATTTCTCGTAAAAGAGTAGGGGTGTAACCCCGGTGTCCTGGCCACATTCCACCCATTGGCCCCTGCCAATCATGGCCTCCTAATAATCCCCATCCACTGAATTGGCTCTATCACTCTCTCTCCTCTCCAACTATAGCTGGTGTGTGTGTGTGAGCGCACTGGCGCCGTTGTACTGTGGCTGCCGTCCAGGGCCGTCGCCAGAACATATAGAATGGGGGGGCATTTCATTTTCATGGGGGGGGGGCACACTTTTTATGATCTACAAAAAAGACAGTCACAAAAACAATAACATCCCCTAGTTTAATATAACTGAAATAGACCAAATTCTATATTTAAACAACAATATTATATATTGTCAAACACAAAATATTAAGTTTCTGATCATAGGCGGAGAGTGAACCAACAACATGATATGCGCTTAATTCCCCTTTAAAAACATTAGCAGCTATATGCAGGATTTGGCATGGCAGAAAGCTCGCAAAGAGCGCCTATTTTATTATCTTTAAAAAGCGGTTATACAACTTCATCGCGATCTCACAAAGTTATAGACTATCAGTAAAGCTGATACACAATAATCGCTCATTTACATAGCCTAACTGCTTATTATAACGATAGGATTTGCACGCGGGGAGAACTAATCCACTCACCGTTCAAAACACCGGAGTTTAGCCAATATTCTTTTATTACGGAGAAAACTGATCCTAGACCAGCATTTATGGACAGCTTTTCCCTCTAAAAGCAATCAGAAGTATATGGAAGCTTGTTTTCGCCACGGAATAAAAAAAAATTAAAAGATATTTGCGACTCTTTATCTCACATGGGATGGATTTCTCTCAATTCAGAGTTTTTCCTCACAATTCTGACTTTATAACACGCAAATGTAACTGTAGCTATATCACTCAACTCTGACTTTATAACTTGCATATTGATTTTATATCACGCAATTCTGTTAAAAATTACCTTTTTTTTACGTGGAAACAGTAGGCTGTTTTTAGCAGGCAAATGAATCAGAAAATTCGACAAGCGATTGGCCAGGGGAAGGTAAGCCTTGCGCAGAGCCTTACACGCTCCGACTAATTTTCATATTTCTGAAGACAATGTGTTATTTAAAATTACAGGATTAGTGCACCTGTGTGCTAAATGCTGCTGACGACATTTCGTTATGGAATACGTGGATACGTTTTTTTGCTCTCAATATAAGTTTGCTCAATGACCATATGATTAGGGGGGCACGTTGTGTCATCTGGGGGGGCACGGCCCCCTAATGCCCCCCCTTGGCGACGGGCCTGCTGCCTGTCGCATCATCCAAGTGGATGCTGCACACTGGTGCTGGTTGAGGAGAGAACCCCTGATATGATTGTAAAGCGCTTCGGGTGTACAGAAGTACATATGAAAGCGCTATATAAATGCCTCATTCATTCATTCATTCATTCATTCAATTAAATGCTGCAGTGCCAAGTAAATGTGCTCTTCAATAGAGTCTGAATCAAATATCTTTTACTAAATTTATATTATATTTCTTTGGGAAATAGCACAGTACGATAAACAACACATAACCATATATTATTATGTTACGGTACTTTATTTGTTTGACTACTGGTTACTTTTCTCCTACCTCTTTTTGTCGAAACTTCTCTAGCTCCACTCATCTCTGGAAATTTCTTCCACTGAAAGAAGAAAGTATAAACCAAAGAAAGTATAAGTGTTTCTGATCACAAACCTAAGATGCAAAAAAAGATTAAATGCAAATCTTATTGGCATCTGTGCTCCCCTTTACTCATCTGCTCTTCACTCCTTCCTTACTGCTAAACGGATGTTTACATTGATGGAATAAGAAGGATGTTAAAAAAATTGGAGATAACTCCTTATGGAAACATTACAGCTACAAAGGGAGAAAGGGAAAGCTTAAATTTCAGCAGCTCCTAATTAATGATGTGATCATACGTAAGTTTCAAAACTTGCCACTAATGACTAATAATATATATCAGCCCCTGATGACAACCCCAACGACGAAGAAGAAGAGCTATATTCTTCTTTGTTAGATTTTATTTGCAGTTGGCAAACAAGCTGAGTGATGCGCGATGCATTACCGCCCGCCACCACGGTAATAGAGCTTTTTTTTGCTCCAGTCAAAAAGACAGAGGAAATTAAACAAAGTTGAAGTTATAAAAAAATAAAAGATTCGAGGCTTTTGACAAAACATTTCGAAGCTTAAGCCCAATGTCACATATGCACAATGATACCATAAACCGTTAACGTTGCCAATTTTCTGTGCTTATTTCGTTATGCAGGTTAGAGGCCAACGGGAAGAATTTCCAGCGGAGCGGCCACACCTGACAACCAGACCCAGACGAGACAACAAGAACAGACACACACACACACACACACACACACACACACACACACACACACACACCTACCTTTAGGCTACGATTGTTCTGTTAAATAAATATATTTTGTTCCTTAATATTTCTCACGTGTCTGTTTTCTTTGGCTTGCCGAAAGTAAAAGCAATTATTTAATAAGAATAACGATCTATTAGCCTATTAAAATAATATTTTTATTTCATTAATATATTATTAAGCAAAAGTCCCCTAAACGTCCCGAATGGCCGCTGGTGGTCCTGGGAACGTCCTCTTGAACGTCCGGAGGACGTCTTCCCGAAAGTCCGGGGGACATTAAGCGGACCCTACACGGGGACGTTTGGGGGGACGTTCGCACAGGCCATTTAGGGGACGTTCTGGGGACCTTTTTTTGTTAGCTGGGGTGTTCACACCGAACGCGAATTTAATTATTTGCGCGAGTAGATTACATACAAAGTCAATGCAAAGACGCGAATAGACGGCGCGAATGACGCGAAATAGGAGACGCGTTTGCCGCGAATGTTCAAGCGTCTAACTACACGCGTATTCGACGCTCTATTCGCTTTCGGTGTGAACACACACTAGTTAGTTATCAGGTCCATTATCATATTAAAAGAGCATGAACGGGCATTATAGGGCCTATTTAAGCTCAAACTACAGTTCCTACACTGACACAGCAAGTCCGCGTTCTCTGTAGCTTCTAGGGACATTAACAGAACACCAGTCAACTGCCCGGGCCGCCGTCTTGTGCTGCGTCGGTTTTAAAACAAACGACCTTGCAGAAGGCACGCTGCTTTTCATGACAAATATTAATAAGCTAAAATCTCTTACCAGCTTTAGTTTGTAGAAATTGCATTATTGTTAATTAACCATGCTGTAAATTTCCAGTGCTGCTACTTTACAGTAATGTTAATTTAGCTTGATGCTTTTTAGTAGCTAGACACTTTGGTGATCAAATTAAAAGATCATTAATAGGGAAAATATAAAAATGGAAGTATTTATAATGTGACAGTCTTTGAATGCTTTTAATTGTCCCGTTTCAGATCAGTTAATGCATTTTCATCTCTGTTCCAGTTTCAAGAGTTAAGAAAGAACACTGGAGAGGTGATAAAGATACCAGGTAATCCAATGAATGTGAATTATTCTATCTATCACCCCTCTTTCCCTCCTCTCCCCTTACCCCTCTAAATACCAATAACTTAAAAAAAAAATCTCAGACAATGTTTTAGTGTGCTGACCTTAAATAAGACGCACTCCCACATATCATTGTTTATTCGACTTGCCTGTTTGAACAAAATAAAGCTTTTTGCTGTATTTAAAGGGATAGTTCACTTTGAAATAAACTTTTGGTATGTTTTAGCTTACCTCAAGGGCATCCAAGATGTAGGTGTCTTTGTTTCCGCAGTAGTTTCAATTTTGATGTTTTTAGGTCAAACTGTTCTTGTCTGTCAGTCATATAATGCAGGTCTATGGTCACTCCATCAAAGAACATGCACAGAGAAGTCCAAATGAAACATGATTTAATGACTCGTAAATGTAAGTACACATTGATGGCCTAAGACAAGAAACGAGCGGTTTGTGTGAGAAAACGAACAGTATTTAAATCGGTTTTACCTCTTGTAAACACAGCCACGTCCAAGTGATCTGAGGGCATGGAAGCTTCGGTCTTTTCCGGAAAGAACCGGAAGTGATCTCTCGCGCGTGTACGTCACTCATACAATTGTTTTTTGTTTTTTTTTATTGTTTTCTTTTACGACGGGTTAAACATCCCGGATAAGCGCAAATTAGTACCATTTTAATTAGCTGTCTTACCTACAATCTCTGTTCTGTGTAAACAATGAGTGATGTACACGCGCGAGAGATCACTTCCGGTGCTTTCCGGAAAAGACCGAAGCTCACGCGACCTCAGATCGCTTGGACGTGGCTGTGTTTACAAGAGGTAAAAACGATATAAATACTGTTCGTTTTCTCACACAAACCGCTCGTTTCGTGTCTTAGGCCATCAATGTGTACTTACATTTACGAGTCATTAAATCATGTTTAATTTGGACTTCTCTGTGTTTGCTCTTTGAGGTGGACCCCGTAGACCTGCATTATATGACTGACAGACAAGAACGGTTTGACCTAAAAATATCAAAATTGAAAATACTGCGGAAACAAAGACACCTACATCTTGGATGATGGATCATATAGCACAACCTAGCAGTTGTACAGAACAGAGTCAGGGGCCTGTGATATTTAAATGCCCTTTATGCACATTTCAGCAACCCTTTTCTGAATCATGTGAACAGGTTATTTGAGGACATATGTTCTGATTGTTCAGTAAGCTCTTCAGTATATACAATTCTGTTTTTATCTAAATAGGAAATCCATGACATCCAAATCATGCCCGCTACTGTTCTCCACGCCCTTCCTGTGTATCTGCGTGAGGACGTTTCTGGATTTTTCAGAACCTGCACAGTGAGTCTCCTTAAGTCACTAACATATTCTACTGTGTATTATGTAAACATTAGTGGTGGGGGAAAAAATCAATTCTGTTCAGTATCGCGATATTTTGCGCACGCAATTATATCGATACAGTAGCTCAAAGTATTGCGATATTTAATTATAAAATTATCTGTTTTACTTTGAGGAAACCATTGGAGAAAACCTTAAAGTTTACTCTGATCATTTACATTTGCGTATTACATCCACAAGGTCGCGCTTGTTGCGGTGCTTTGTCGTCGGGCATTCAACGGCAAATTCAAATTGTACATGACGCTCCGTCTTTCAAATCGAAAGTGTGGATAAATTTCGGTTTTATGATTATTTACAGGTTTATGTTACTCTGTCTGCTTTATGTTACTCTATTGTATTTAAATAAGTTATGTGCTGGGAGCTCAGTGAGCTTTGTTTCTTATTAAATATGACCTGCTCGTTCCTGTCTGTCAGCGCGTTGTCGTCCTCTATTTTTTACTGCATGAGGGTTGAATCCAAAATCGCTCCCTAAACCCTCATTCCCTAAGTTAGTCCACTAATACTGTTCACTTAAAGGAGTGAATAAAAACGAGTGAGCGAATTCGGACAGCCGTTGAGCAAACATAAGCTATAGTTAATGCAGTGCAGTGTGGGTTTTTGCACTTCAGTTAATATGTTAATATGTTCTGATAATGTTTACAGAATTAAATGTGACATTTAATTAAATTGAATTGAGCAGTCTTATTTTCCTCATTTTTTGTAATGCCTTTGAATAATATGGGAACATGAATCGTAATATTGCAGAATTGAATCACAATACTTGCTTTATCGCAATATATTTAGAATCGCAATAATATTGAATCGTGGCCCAAATATCGCAATACTATCGAATTGTCACAGTTTTGCCAATTCCCACCCCTAGTAAACAGTACATCAAAAACTAACATGCTTTATTGCGAGGAAGCTCGTGCATGAGAATTGACGTCATGCATAGCAACGAAGACTCACTCTTAGTTTAGGAGTTGTCATTTTTCCTTACTAAGAGTAGGTCTGAAAGGCGTTGTGAATAACGTTTAAGAGAAAACTCCTAGCTAAAATATTTTAGTGCGATTTAGGAGTACTCCACTGTAAACCCGAATAAGTTCCCAGAACTCAAAAAATTTGAGGCAATCGATTGCCTCAAATTTTTTAAGTTGATTAACTTAAAGGGTCATGAAACCCCCCTCTTTCAGCTCAAGTCTAGCTCACAATCTTTTTGAAAAATGCAACTTAAATGGGCGTGGATGCTGTGAGAAGGGAGGGAGTGGGTGTGGTTTGGCCATCACTGTCATAGCCAGTGGCCCATGCATATCGACTGTCACTAAAAAGCAGTGGTAAAACGTGAGGAAATGCTAGATTTTTTTTTATAGCTGGCAAAGTTAAAGTCTAATGAAATACACTGACACTTTATTATTGTCCTTTCAAAAGTAACTGAATGCCCTGCTACATATATTAGCCTACTACAGTAATCGTAATTCTATTTTAAACATATTAATGTAGACTACATGTATAATTATAATGTCATTATAAAATATATAGTTGTTTATATAGACACTAAATGCATATATTTGAAAATAATTAATTTTCCGCCTAAAAAAACAACGTTCCGTGCATAGCCTAATATCTACGCGCCCGCTGAACTCCCATAATAAAGATGGCTCTGTGAGGACTTCTCATTTTAGACACACACACACACACACACACGCACACATACCTCTGAAGGGATAGAAAAGTCATCGGGACTTGGTACCGCATCACTCGCAAGACGCAACCTGCATTAATTGGTCGTCAACAAGGCGAAGTCCACCATTCTCTCTCGAGAAAAATAATTGCGGCAAACGCTATAGTTTAGATGTGTCCGTGGTTGATCAAACCAACCGCCCGGAGCCAGAGTTTAGCCCTGGCAGCATCGCGGGGAAACATATTCAACCCACTTGGACTTTTGCACCACGAAAACAAACACTGCGTCCCATGATTGTCTCTCTCATCTAGGCTACTACGCGATATCACAGTTTGACATGTCTGTTATTGGAAAGATCCACGTGGTGTCATGAATAATTAAGAGACAATGTCTTCTCATAGGATATGAACTCAGTCTCATTAACAATTATGAGACACCGATGAGTCATCAAGCACTCACAGTGCACGGCCACGTCACAGCCTGTGACGTGGACACGATAAAGATTTTAAACCCGGAAGACGAAAAAAGCGGAAAAAAACTAAAATGTAACCATTTTAACCCTATTATTAAATCTAACAGATGCTAAATTGTCTTCAATGGAGTTCAACACACATACCTCTGTTAAAATCTCAGAAAATTTGGTTTGGGGTTTCATGACCCTTTAAAAGTCACAATTTTCCAGAACTTAAAAGGTTGGATTACCTGCTACTTATACCTTTTGATAACAGTTAAATTAAAGTGCTCATTTAGCTCAACTCAAATATTTGCAGTTAATATGACTTACAGTTTTCTGTTAAGGCAACTCAATTATTTTCAGTTATTTTAACAAAGTTTTGAGTTTTCACAGAACTTTAAAAAATAAGTACACAACCACACAATTTTGTGTTGACAAAACTCAATTTTTATTGGTTTGTGTTGTCATTGTTTTACGTACACATAAGTCAAATATGTTGAGTTTGTTTACTTAAAAACATGTGACTCAAAACTTAAAATTTTAAGTCCAAAGATGACCACGGCCTCATTTTCAAGGATGACAGAGATTCTCACAGGGTTGTAGTGAACTGGACTTGTGTCATGGTCACTGATGACAGTAAAGGAGGCCTACTGCAACACCATCAAGCTCTGGCTCAGACTCATCCTGAATGGATGAAAAAGAGACACTAATCACAAACTAACACATGGAATTTAGGACTTGCCTTTGTTTCGTTTACCTATACAGTTTTTGTGTATGGTCTTCTTTCTCCTCACTAAAAAGGAACTGTATTGGCATTTTATGTAAGACATTTACTTTAGCTTGGATTCAGTCTATCTAACACCACTTAGATTCTCCGGTAATTTGGTGACTAGTCAACATCGACTCGACTTTGATGTCATAACATTCGACTTGTTATGAAAAAATCTTCAAAAATCTGAAGTCGTTCAACCACTTGTGTGCAGAACATGGATCTTATATTTTTCACCTCTTAGAATGAGACCCAGGTCTCCCTTGTAAAAGAGGTATTGGATTTCAATGGGACTTGGTTAAAGAAAGATATATTATGTCAGCACAGTGATTGGTTGTTAGATGACAGGGCCATCATGCGGAACATTACACAGACGCAACAAATCATGGAATTACGACATCTAAATATGTCTGTGTCCTACACAAAATAATAATAGTAATGTCATCGAAATGCATATCATGTTTTTGCAGGCCCCAGTGAAGTGTAATTCTAAAAAGGCAGAGAGAGAGAGAGAGAGAGAGAGAGAGAGAGAGAGAGAGAGAGAGAAAAAGTCGTGAATTAAATGAAATTAAATTAAATCAAGGTAGCCTAATATGAAAACCGCCACTTGCCTAGTAATGAAAAACGACACTTGCCTTAACACTTTTCATTAACACATTAATTGACATCCTATTAGCCTAAATAGACTACTTAAAGCAAGGAAATTTTTCTCCTATTGAAGTAATGTAATAGTTGAATGACAATGGATTATGAACTCGCCAAAACGGAAA
The DNA here is from genome assembly GCA_036326025.1 of Chrosomus eos. Lineage (NCBI taxonomy): Eukaryota > Metazoa > Chordata > Actinopteri > Cypriniformes > Leuciscidae > Chrosomus > Chrosomus eos. The sequence continues at coordinate 2,593,901 of CM070825.1, read as the reverse complement.
AGAAAGCCCATAACGGACGCTTGGACGCTTGAACATTCGCTCGAGTTCAAATTTTTCAACTTGCACGGAAGACATTCGCGGCAAACGCGTCACCCAATTCGCGTCATTCACAACGCCCGGCGCGAATGATGCATCTATTCGCGTCTTTGCATTGACTTTGTATGTAATCTACTTGCGCAAATAATTAAATTCGCGTTCGGTGTGAACACACCATTACTGCTGCTGGCTCAGTTGGTGCTGAAAAAATGATAAATGGGAAATTCGGCACTGGGATATCAAGCAAAACACATGGGAGAGGATTTGTTTGCAGATCAATGCAGCATTCCCGCTTGTGTCGCGGACCGCGGACGACTGCGAGAGGTGGTGATATGCACTACAATCCTTTGTGAATAGGTCTTAGTGAGTTAGGAGTACTCTCGACTTCTTTTAAGCTGTCCCAGACTTAGGTGCTACTTTTAGGGCTAAAATGCTTCGTGAATTACTCTAGTGAAAAAAATTAGGAGTCCTAAAGTTAGGAGTGACACGCCCATTATTTTTAGGAGTTGCTCCTAAATTCGCCAGTTATGAGCTACTTTTAGCCTTAAAATTCTTTGTGAATACGGCCCCAGAATTATAAAGAAAGACATGATGCAGAGATGTTAGTCACCACCTTCAACTCGAAAAGATTAGATTTTCCTTAAAAAAATAAGTGATAATTTTTATACAGTATGGAAACCCCTTATTAATTATTTTAATATACAGCAATAATTACCTTAACCCCATTACTACTACTACTTCCTCCCCCCACCCTTTTTAATTTATTTTTTTATATCGTATTTTTTATTTTCGTATATCATTACTTGTGTTAAATTATAAATTGTTTACATAAGAATATTACTGCACACTGTATCTGCAGAGTGAATTTTGATGGAGTTTTTTTTTGTAAAAAAATGTAATAAAGAGAATTAGGGATGTCCCGATACCACTTTTTAACTACCGATACCGATGCCGCAGCTTTGGCTTTTGCCGATACCGATATTAATCCGATATTTTTATTTTATTCTTAAACTAATAAAAAATATAGCAATTTTCTCAATTAGCCACCTAAAATATACCTCCTATATAGTCCACAACAACAGTTGATTATGAAAGATTGCCACCCTTTATTCAAACACTACAAAAAAAAAAATATATATATATATATATAAATGAAAGAAAATACAGGTACTTCAGTACTTAAAGCTAGCTAGCTACCAACAGGTTTAAAGTTAAAACAATTTAAACAGCAGCATTCTACATTGTAAATACCAGTACAGTTTTTGTTTTTTAAATCAAGTAGAATTTCTATAACTGTGTGTTAAACTGATTATCACTCTTGTGTGTGTTAAACACAATCTACCTAATAGAGACAGCTTCATTATAAAGATAAACAACAAATCCCCAAAATATATGATCATAATCTATGACAAAAATACTATTATAAACTAGATTAGTGGATAATACACATTGCTCTTTTTATTGTTGTAAAATACATTCATGAAAAACAAGATAACAAAAATGAAAAAGATAATTATTTTAGATATAGCTAAATCTGCTATAAAATTGAGACATGTTTTAAGTGTATTGCACAGCTATTTAATGAGGCAGCAACATTAATAATTAATAATGTTAATAAGCTTTAATTGCGACACTGCATTATGATATGAAAGGCTCCAATACAGTGCACAAAGCGCTTATGCGCATCCCGAGCGGAGAATGATGCGCTTGAAGCCACGTGGAGTTACAGCACGCAGCGCGTCGAGTCCGCTTTGAAAAGTTCAAAGCACAACGGAGATACATATTGATGGACAGTGTATTATACAGTATCTATCTATGCAATCGTTTATTGAGCCTTTTCTTTTAACAGTTTTAAATTTCAGTTACTGTGCGCGTGAAGAACAATTATAGTGCTCTCTGACTCTAGTGTTGTGATCAAACCGACAGCGTCCGACACCCGGTAGAGAGTAACACGATTGAGTTACAGGCAGCAATACGTCCAGCAAGATAAAGTTGTTCTATGCGAAAACATAGACCTTTATCTTACAAATCAAGTATAATAGTATTAACATTGAATCATCTTGAAGATAGTTTCATCATTGACTGTAACCGAACGCGACGCGTTGTTTGAATGCTGAATGGAGAATGACTGACAGCCGCGAGAGGGAAAAGTTTACGTGATCTTGAATTTAATGACTTAAATATTAATTTCTCTCTCACATAATGGCTTCAGAACACTTATAATAGAGTGCACGAAAACGTTATGGTACTTTAGAATGTTTTTGTGCCTTTTGTGGGGCTTAACAATAACACATAATAGTATACCCACAATATCGGATTTGGACGGCCTCGCTGTCGATGTCTGATCGATACCCGATCCCGCAAAAATGGCAGTATCGGAGCCGATACCGATCCTGAGTATCGGTTCGGGACATCCCTAAAGAGAATGTAAAAAAAAAAAGAAAATACATGAAGCCAACTTATCTGCTGTTTTATTGCGGACAGACGAGTGACAGCCATTTTACAATACAAATTGTTTCAAAGCATCTTTACAGAGATAACAGGAAAAGTATGTTATAATAGTATTGTTAAATTCAAAATTAAATGTTAAATGTCCCCAACTAAGCAAGCCAAAAGCCAATGGCAACAAAGGCGAAGAGAGGCAAAAAACGCAACAGTGGCAAGGAACCAAAACTCCATCAGGTGACAGAATGGAGAAAAAAAACAGTCGGGGGGCCAGTCCTCCTTTGGCCAACGAATAAACAGTGTATGATTATGATTTAGGCAGCATAATGTCAGGAGTCAGATGTAATCAGAACTTTCACGATATTTATCCTGTTCATCTGATTGGGTCGGGGTCATCACGCCGGTGTGGAGATGAGTGTGTTGAGGTGTCCATGGCATTCAAAGTGTTGATGGGGCTGGCACTTCAGGGATGAGCCATCGTCGTGTCCATGTGATGGTCCTTCCTTAGATCTGGATATGGCCTGGATCCGGCAGTTTGCGGTAAAAAGTGTCTGCTAAATGACTAAATGTAAATGTAAGAATCAAGCTTTAAGGGACCAGTGGATGGAGTTTGTTTTTCCAGAACATCAACACAGTTGTAAAAGTGATTTCGAGGATGATTTTCTAATAAACAAGGCCCAGTTTGAAGCCGGATTTGCTAATCGTTTAGTTCTCAAGGATGCAGCAGTCCCAACACTAAAGGTTAACAGTCTTGCGTTGGAACCGCAGGCGGTGAGTAGAACTGCTTCAAATATCTGTGTGTGTCCATCAGTGCGCGTGTAACTTAAGCACAGCAAGTAGGCTAAACAACATGATCACGTATAGTTAATGTATCTATGGAACATGCGATGTATGGTGTGTGTTTGTTTAAATACATTTGTTGTAGGTGTATGTTTGTTTATTGTAAAACCAAATCATGTCTTCATAAACCACGAGTAGACACACAAATGTTCTAAAACTTGCGCATGACATGGTGTTCGTGATTATTTAGCTCCGCCCACACGGCACGCCTCCACCCACTCAGCTTTTTCCGGAAATACTCGGTACAGCCTATCTTTCTTTTAAAAATATAATAAAACTAAAGACTTTTTGGAGATATGATGGATGCAATATTACTTTATAGGTACTCAAGATTAACATGAGATTGACTGAAACTGAGTGTTTCACCCCCCCTTTAACGTGCAAATAATTTGTGATGCAAATTTGTTGTTATTAAACGTCATTGCGTGGTGGCCTGGAGAAACACACGACTCGTTCGTTCTGCAGAATAGCTCTGTGGGTGTGCGTCTCCAAGAAGGCGCTGTTGAGGATGGCTGGCTCATTGGTGAATTTAAGGCTACAACATGTTTAAAATGCTATTGTAGGGCTATGTACAATTACTTAAAACTATTTCATCATTAGGTGATCAAGGTTACCCGCTAAAGCCATGGCTAATGACCCCCCTAACCAACCCGAGGACCGAGCAGGAACAGGCGTACAACCGTGCCCATGCGCGCTCAAGGAGCACAGTTGAGCGCGCAATAGGCCTGCTGAAAGGACGATGGCTGTGTCTGTCAAGCACGGGAGGGACAATGCAGTATCAGCCAGAAAAAGCATGCAAAATCATCATGGCTTGCAGTGTGCTACACAACTTGGCCATCAGACAGGGCATCCCTCTGCAGGAACCCCCAAGACCAGATGGCCCTATGCCCGATTCAGTGCCCCTGCCACCTTCTAATGCCGCTGGCATTCAGACAAGACAGAGGATCATACAGACATTTTAGGTAAGTCTGGCCATTGGTCGAGTGCAGAAACATTACAGCGATTTCATTTTGTGTTTTGCAGCTTCGTGGAAACAAATAACTGAAAACACATTAGTCAGCGGTTTATGGTTTATTAGCAATTGTATTTGCGCAAGAGGCAATCTGTTTCAGAGACTCGTTGATTTGAATCAATACATTCGTTATGTTGCTCAGTTGATCCTTTAGGTCATTAATGGATTTTGTTGTTTCCTCTTGATTTTGTAGCACCGCCTCACTCAGCACTCTTACATACGGCGCATGGAAGGGGCAATGGATGGGCCCGGCTCCTCAAGCTCCTCAGGCACAACGGGTGTCGCTATTAAGGAAACACATGTTCACATTAATTTAATTGAGTTTATCCTATGAATGATTTCATTAAAAGTTTACAAATTGAAATAAAATGTATGCAAACACAATATCCTATTCCAGTTGGTTTATTTTACCCAGGGTTTCCGCGGGGCATTAAAAAGCATTAAAAGTCATTAAATGGATTTTGTGAAAATTAAGGCCTTAAATGGCATTAAAAGCATTACATTTGATTCCTACAGGCATTAAAAATGTTGATAGTTTTGAAGAGAATTTTATATCAATTTATTTGAATATAGCCTTCATATGTCGCAAAATATGTACGTTAGTGTGTGATAAACCTATTTTTTAGCGTATAGTAACATTGTGGTGCGCGAGCTGATCATCAGAGAAAACCGCGCAGTGGATTGAGCGCGCAGCGGCACAGACGCGCGAGCTGGTCGAGCATCTCTTTAAACAGACATCAGTGAAAGGTTTGTAGTTTAGTCGGATGGATGTCAATGGCAAAGAAAATAAAACAAGGCATGTAGCTTATTATTAACGTTAACTGATGAGAGAGAGAGCGCAGTTCTGTTGAATGTGATTGCTAAATCGTTCACTCAGCACGTGTTATTTGGATGACAACTAAATCAAGTAAAGTAAAACATGACCTGTTACCTGATTTATGTATAACGAGTGATTCCCTACATTATTACTGGATGTTTGCAGTCAATAAGTTCCATGAATGCAAACATCCAAAGCGCGCACCCCGCAATTAAATCAGCGTCTCAGCGCGCGAATACTGAATTGAATTGTCTTTTACGTCTTGCGCTTGTACGGAGGAATTCACACTAAATTATGTAAAAACGCCCATATTTGCGAGTATCCTAGTAAACAGTCAGGTATATCAAGTGAACGTAGCCATGTTCAAATGGGGCCCGTGTGTTCGGTCTTAAAGGGGCAGCACTTCAATAAACTGCTGTTTTAATGTTAATCAAACAATGAATGGTCAAATAAATTACTCAGTGCTCTTGACTAAATAGTCTACCCTTTTCAACTTTCAAAAGATCCATCTATATTTAATTTATCCAGTAATGAATATGCATTATGCAATATTTTTCCACATTTGATTACTTTATTCAAATTGCTGTACCTGTAGATCTACCCTAAAAACTCTAAAAACACTGCATTTCATTCGTAGCCTTTCTTTGTTCTATTGTATTTATTTGTAAGTTGATTATTCATTCTTATTTTGTTGCTGACTGCTTACCTTTTAATAATGTTTTAAATTCACACTAATTAGGCTGGCAGTTTTTGTTGTAGTATCAAAATTGGATTAAATAATTTATATTTCACTGGTGTCTAAACATTTGTACCACTGACCCAATCCTCAGCACTGAGCCTTCTGGAGCTGCTCTAGTCTAAATATGTGCTGTGCTATTCAATGAAAGATAAAATATGATAGAGCAATAGAATGTACAGTAACAGAAGCCCATTCAATGCATTTTAGCAGGCTTAATTAAGCATTCAAATAATTGAAAGAAATATATATTTGATGAACAAATTAAGCCAACTAATATGATTATTACTAATACATTTAAAAATTACAAATGCAGTGAAAATTCAGGGATCAGTTACGGTATCGGTATCTCGTTCTGCAAAAAGTGGTATCGGTCCATCCCTAATTCAAAATATTGTGATATTTTTTTTGTTGTTGTTGAAAAAATACAATTGTTTCACGCTAAATCAACACTGCAGCCCATCTGAGATATAGAGCTATTTCTCATGGCTATGAGCATGATATTAAGTATATAAGTATATAATACAACTTTCATTCTTCGGGTCAATCATATATATTAATGGGGGGAAAAGTCAGTTTCATTATACTTTCAATGGTTAAGGCGATTTCCCATTTCCCAAGGAAAATTACGCCTATGTGTTCCAGGAAATATATATTATATATATCCGTGGTGAGTCATGGGTCGTGTATGGCATTAAAAATTTTCAAAATGGCATTAAAAAGGCATTAAAAGGCATTAAATTTAATTTGAAGATACCTGCAGAAACCCTGTTTACCTTCACTTTGGGTGTTAGATGGCCCGGTTTGTTCTGTCGCAAGAGCATCAGTGTCACCGTCCTTAGTAATCCCGGACAGAGCCGTGTCTCCGATGATGCAGGCTATGCGGTTGTCCAATGGGGAAAGTACCGTTGTTGTCTGTCCTCCTCCAGTTGCGGACATTTCACGTATGTGTGCTGTGACACGTTATTTAGCCAATACTTTAATATCAAATCATTTTTTTTTATTTCTGGGACAGTTCTCTCCTCAGACCCAACGGAATTAACTGCATTGGTGACATTCTCCCGTGCAGCATTTCTTCTTTTATTTGTAATTCCTCCTGCAGTGAATGAACTAAACAATATCTGTTGGTTGGATTCAAGTTCATTTACAAGTATCCCTAATTCTGTGTTTGTGAAGTTCCTCTTCTTTGCTCTCTTTGCCATTATTGCAGTGAGGAAAAAAACACAATCACGTAATTTTTAAAGGGAAGTGTTGTCACCATATATGGTTAATTCATATCATACACTGTTCATCCGTTGGCCAAAGGAGGACTGGCCCCCCGACTGAGCCTGGGTTCTCCCAAGGTTTTTTTCTCCATTCTGTCCCTGATGGAGTTTTGGTTCTTTGCCACTGTTGCCTTCGCCTTTTGGCTTGCTTAGTTGGGGACATTTAATTTTCAATTGAACAATACTATTACAACATTGTTTTCCTGTTATCTCTGTAAAGCTGCTTTGAAACTATTTGTATTGTAAAAAGCGCTATATAAATAAAGGTGACTTGACTTGACTTAATTGGAGGCGTTTCCGAATGCTAATGACCATGAATGTGAACGAGCATGGTACTTACACACATGTGGAATTTATCAACAATGATTGCTTACTCATGTGCGTAAGAACTGCGTGCGCATGTTTGATAAATGTTGTACTTAGGCACATTCTAAATTTCATTCGTTGGACAAAATATAGAACCTTTTCTACGCACCATTGATAAATGAGGGCCCTGGGCCTCATGTATCAACGCTGTGTACGCACAAAAACACGGCGTACGCCAGCTTTCACGTTCACGGCCAGATGTACTAACAGTAATTTTAACGTAAGAATGTGCGTTCCTCCATGCAAACTTCATGTCTGGCGTACGTACATTTGTCGTGATTTTTGTGCGTTGGCGACTCATAGAGGCAATAAAGTGAAGTGGCAAACATTACACTACGAATTGTTCTATCGCACCACCAGCTGTCAGATATTGCTTACAATTTGTAATTGATAAATTATTTGACATATTATTTGTCACACGAGTCTTATTAAAATATGATATTATGCAATTAAGTAAGAACATATATAAACATGTGCAAATTGATACAACCCATCTAGCAATAGCAGCGTTGGCTTAACTAGGAATAAAAAATTAACTTCATTAATTCGGTCAGTAAACATAAAAAAAGAAAGTAATATTTTTATTCAGCAAGGACACATTGAATTTGTTTAAAAGTGACAGTAAATGCATTTATAATGTTACAAAAGATTATAAGATTTCTAAATCTGTTTGATTTAAGTTTTTATTCATTAAAGAATCCTGAAAATACTATATCAGTGTTTCCACGAAAATATGAAGCAGAAGCACAGCTGTTTTCAACACTGATAATAATCATAAATGTTTCTTGATCATCACATCCTCATATTATAGTGATTTCTGAAGGATCATGTGATACTGAAGACTGGAGTAATGATGCTGAAAATTCAGCTTTGATCACAGGAATAAATTACACTTTAACACATATTCACATAGAAGACATTTTCAGTGAAATTTCGTTTCTTGCTTGCGTTTGCCACACTTTAAAAAATGCAGGGTTGTTTCAACTTAAATTTGGGTCTAATATGGACAAACCCAAATGTTGGCTTAAAAATGTAATACATTTTTTTTTACAGTTGAAAGTGAAAGTTGAAGTTGGGTTAAAATTTTTAATCACATTTTTAACCCAACATTTCGGTTTGTCCATATTTGACCCAAATTTGAGTTTAAACAACCCAGCATTGTTTAGAGTGCATGTTCTTGCAGGTTTCTTTTGCCAAATTGGACTAATTACCATATTTAAATTAATTTAATTGGGGGAGGACACTGGGTGGGGCGTTGTACAAAGACTTGCGTTGAATTCATACTAAAACATTGCGTACAGACAAAGCTGTAAATGTGCGTACGCACAAAAAAAAACAGATGTATGAATCTCTGCGTACGAAGGATCCCACGCATATTCTTTGTACATCCCAATTAATGTAAAATTGAGCGCACATGCATGAGCACAACGCCCCACCAGTCTCCTCCCCCAATTAAAATAATTTAAATATGGTAATTAGTCCAATTTGGCAAAAGAAACCTGCAAGAACATGGCTAAAGCAAGCAAGAAACGAAATTTCACTGAAAATGTCTTCTATGTGAATATATGTTAAAGTCTAAGCTGAATTTATCATCATTACTCCAGTCTTCAGTATCACATGATCCTTCAGAAATCACTATAATATGAGGATGTGATGATCAAGAAACATTTATGATTATTATCAGTGTTGAAAACAGCTGTGCTTCTGCTTCATATTTTCGTGGAAACCGTGATATTGTATTTTCAGGATTCTTTAATGAATACAAACTTAAATCAAACAGATTTAGAAATCTTATAATCTTTTGTAACATTATAAATGCATTTATTGTCACTTTTTAAACAAATTCAATGTGTCCTTGCTGAATAAAAATATTACTTTCTTTTTTTATCTTTACTGACCGAATTAATGAAGTTTATTTTGTATTCCTAGTTAAGCCAACGCTGCTATTGCTAGACGGGTTGTATCAATTTGCACATGCTATATGTTCTTAATTGCATAATATCATATTTTAATAAGACTCGTGTGACAAATAATATGTCAAATAATTTATCAATTACAAATTATAAGCAATATCTGACAGCTGGTGGTGCGATAGAACAATTCGTAGTGTAATGATTGCCACTTCATTTTATTGCCTCTATGAGTCGCCAACGGACAAAAATCACGACAAATGTACGTACGCCAGACATGAAGTTTGCATGGAGGAACGCTCATTCTTACGTTAATTTCACTGTTAGTACATCTGGCCGTGAACATGAAAGCTGGCGTACGCCGTGTTTTTGTGCGTACACAGTGTTGATACATGAGGCCCCAGGAGAAGCGCTGTCGCTCCACCTCACCGAGGGTCCACAGTCAGTGTGCTACTAGGCCTTAACATCCCAAATCCAGCAGCAGGAGCGAGTCTCCACTTAGAAGATCCGCAGAGTGTCATGTCCTTCTTACGAGCTGTACAGCAGCAGGAGGATTACAGGTCTAGGTAGGGCTGGGTGATAAAACGATATGTATCGCGATAGACACGTGATCGATATCAATAAAAAATGTGTTCGATAAAACGTTCAATATTTTTTTCTTCTTCGGAAGAAACCACAGGTTGTGAAGCAAGTTTGGTTGCATTAACAAAGGCACTCATTCTCTGGTAACCTACCTAGCAACGTAGGGAGTGACACGCTAACAGGCAATCATGTAACGGTGTCAGTTTGGTTACGCGGAGCGCCATAACGTTGTCTCGTGCTGCTGGATTCCTCTTCAGTAACCGCCGATTGTTGAGAAGCAGAAAATGAGTGCCCTTCATGTGCATGCCATGCAGGCTAGAATCGCGAAACATTATTGGATAATTCGCTCTATTCGCGTTTGATGTGAACAAAGCATAATGAACAGGCTTGCGATGTCAAGATTCCAATGCTGGAGTGTGTGTGTGTGTGTGTGTGTGTGTGTGTGTGTGTGTGTGTGGTGTGTGAGAGAGAGAGAGAGAGAGAGAGAGAGAGAGAGAGAGAGAGAGAGAGAGAGAGAGAGAGAGAGAGAGAGAGAGAGAGAGAGAGAGAGAGAGAGAGAGAGAGAGAGAGAGAGAGAGAGAGAGAGAGAGAGAGAGAGAGAGAGAGAGAGAGAGAGAGAGAGAGAGAGAGAGAGAGAGAGAGAGAGGCATGAGAGAGTGAGACACGCGGGCACGATCAAACAGTGTAGACATAAAAATATACTCCGTCATTTTGTTAATACAGAACATCATTCAGTCTGCAAAGTGTTTAATTATATTTGTGTAGGCCTATACTCGCAATAAAACACAACATTGTGCTTTTTTTACACTGTATTTCTTGTCAAACTGTAGCCTACAACTGACACACACACACACACACACACACACACACACACACACACACACACACACACACACACACACACACACACACACACACACACCACACACACACACACCATTTTAAAAGCAAAACATATTTATCCAACCCCTTTTTAAAACAGTCTGTGTGTTCCATCTTTTATCACATTGGTTTTCATTTCTTGTCCTCAAAACAGAGCACTAATCTGTTTATTTTTAAGTTACACATTAATTAAAAAAGAAAAAATCAATTATTTATAATTCTGATGAGAATAAAGTTAGGGTTAATTAAAATTAAGGAAAACAAATATACAGTATTGATCTGAAATATTGCAAATTTTAAATTCATTCAGGTACAATTACCAAACATATCTCAAGGTCTTTTTATCTTTTTATTAATTTAATAAACTAATTATATAAAACTATTATCAGTGCACTATAAATAAACTGGTTCTATGCCTTTAAACTTATTTAAAAATACAAGGCTTAAGACATTTATAAAAAGCCTTCTATATTTCTGTTTTGCTTTTCACTCCATCGTACCGAAATCGTACCGAACCGTGATGTCTGAACCGAACTGAATTTAGACTTATGTTTACATTTTAATTATTTGAGTTTTCCATAGTTGTGTTGACATTTCTGTCTTGGGATTATAATCAGAGGAAGATTAAGTTTAAAATAAAAATGTTTAAATGTAATATATTTTTTCTCCTGGTCCTTATTTTAAATGGGTCATAAAAAAATCAATAATTATCGATATCGACCGATATGAAACACTGATATCGTGATACAGTTTTCAGCCATATCGCCCAGCCCTAGGTCTAGGCCTCGAACAGTCCAGACTTCCAGAGTCCTGTGGTAATCCAAAGGCATCTAATAAAAAACGGACCATCCAAAGATCCAAGCTGAAGGAAAGTTATTTTTCTTGGAAAGTTCCATTCATTAAGTCCCAAATGACATAAAATATTTTACATAAAAACTGAGATTTACATACAAACAATTGACTGACTTGGCTGCCATCTTGAGGGCTGTGCCAGCATCACTGCAGCATATTGTGTCTTAACAGTTTGTCAGAGTGACAGTTTGTCACTTAAGGCACATTTTAGCTTACTTTGCTTAGTGTGCTTTATAGACAAAACTTCGTTGTTGCACTGCACTATTTTAAACTTGTTTCTGTACTGATAATTAGTGTAAATGTAAAGGTTATATTTGTTTTTTTATTGTTAGTTATTTATGTTTTAGGATTTTTACTCTCAATGTGTCTCATTCATGAAACATTCGTAAATATACGAGTAAATATGTGAGTGATTTGCGAAACTCTTCTCCTGATTCACAAATGCTTTGTAAACGTCAGATGTGATAGTGAAATGTGTGTGTGTGTGTTAATGAATTCCAACCAGTCGTAAATGGGACGCACGTGCACGTTTATTTTCAATTACCATACATCCCGCCCATTAAATCCGACTGACAACTATATATGGGCATCATATTATGACATGAATGCGAATGAAAAAGAAAAAATTCTCAGATGCAGAAATTTAAGTTTTAAAACGCCACATTTTATTTTCAAGCGTACATAGTGGCAATCAGATCCTAAAAAAAAGGAAGCTTGGCAGCATATTACAGATGCAGTTAATGGAGTTATAATCGAACAGTCCCAGAAGCGAAAAGAAAATGGTTCGACATTAAGCTTGAGAGCAAAAAACGAATTAGTTCACTTCGGAAAAATCGTATTCAAATTGGAGAAGGACCACCATCCCAGATGCTATTACTGGCTCTCATAATAAGAAAAAACTTATGTAATTACTATATAATATTTTTTCAAAATGTTGTGTAAATATGTACCAGATTTATGTGAATTAAGATGTAGCCTTATTAATGAGCAAAACGTTCGGGTGTTAAGCGCACTCTTTACGCGTGGCTGGGAGCAGGTGTAGATTTCTTTCGTACCAACTAACATTTGGAAAATACGAACATTTTAATCAATCCGAAAATTTACGCCAGAACCACTTTACACACGATTTACAAAAAATTTGTTCTGCTCGTGATTCATGAATGAGACCCAATGCCTCAATGAACCTCCACTGAAATCAGAGGCGATCCTTAGCTTCAGTGTGTCATCAGATGAGGTGTAGACAAAAAGGAAGAAAAAAATCAGTTGTATGTTACACTGGCATACCTGAAAGTGGAGCAATGTAGGTTTAAACCCAGTAGGAGTATCACCTGAACATGCTTTTGGCAAGGCTGTATGAAAATTAAATGCACATTTAAGTAGCCCAACTACACCATCCTATAATTGTTTTATTGTGAATAAAAAAAGGTACAAGTATTGCACCAATTATAGGCTATTTTTGAAAATGTGATAGTTCCTACGCAGAGGTGTCAAGTAACGAAGTACAAATACTTCGTTACCTTACTTAAGTAGAAATTTGGGGTATCTATACTTTACTTGAGTAATTATTTTTATAGAGAGTGAGTGAGTGTGAGTGTGAGTGTGTGTGTGTGTGTGTGTGTGTGTGTGTGTTTGCAACCCTACATGATTGAAAATGTAAAAATGCTGAAAGTTTTCTTTGATAGGTGATTCTATCTTCCGCTTCATGAAACACATGGGTAATGCTCAGTATACACTGTACACATATATGGTTCTTTAATGTTTGCATTGTACTCAAATTTAAATTTAAATAAAACTGAAATTCAATTTCTATGGGCATATATGCGGCTGAAACAGGGAGCCTAGTGTGTCCCACATTTTTCAACATTAACATTTTAATATAATATTATAGTCATTATGGCCTTTAGAAATATGTGTTTTTGAGGAGGTGGGGGCAGTGTACTAGGCCCCTGTGGCATGGCCTAAGCTTTTGTCCTTAATGGAATTTTTTTCCTTACATTACTTTTACTTTTATACTTTAAGTAGTTTTGAAACCAGTACTTTTACACTTTTACTTGAGTAAAATGCTTGAGTTGATACTTTAACTTCTACAGAAGTCTTTTTAAACCCTAGTATCTATACTTTTACTTGAGTAATGAATGTGAATACTTTTGACACCTCTGTTCCAACTTCTATCAACTTACCATTAGCAATAATGTGGGGTCCTCTGCCGGCTTGAAAGAGGCCACAATCACAGGAGGATCTATCGCTGGCCTTCCCCCCAAAACGGCATGCATCGCCTCGAAGTATCGCCAGTTGGATACCGTTTTTTCGCCACTTTCTGTAGCCTGTCTTTGGTGTTTTCAGGTCCTACAATAAAAAAAATCGATTACATTTTTTTTCTCAAAATCGTTCAGCCCTAGTGTAAAAGGATGTAAGATGTAGGTGATGAAGACATGAAACAGATCTCTATCCAAAGAATGACCTTGTAACATTTCTTTAGATTCTCCCACTTCTTGCCGGCCTTTTCTCCTGTAATCCTTCCTTCCAGGCCCAGGTCTTTCACTGCTTTCCTATAAACATACAAATATGAGAATAGCTGTGTCAAAATGCATTGTAGCTGCCTGGGGGCTAGAACATTATCAGACATTGATATTTTTATCAGTTATTGAATTGTACAATCTGATCACTCACTCCCATAACAGTTTGGAGGCAAATTTTTTTTTGTAAACTTCTCCTCATTCTCAGTCCAGAACCTAATGAGGCCAAAGGTCTGCTCGACAGTCCCTGAAATAAGAGACCAGTTGCCGCTTAGTAAATTGCAAATTAACAGGAGAGAACTAAACAGATTTTTGGTCAATACAATCAGAGGAGTGTGAATACATACACATACCTATCCCAGTTATAATCAGGAAATAAGTATCCATAATAATATGCTAGAAATCTAATAAAGTAATCAAATGTAAAATAACACAGCATAGTTTATTATAGATAGATTAATGCTTATTAAAGCTAAAGTTATTCATTCTTGAACATCTTATTTTATCTTTGCCTTTAGTTGTTTTATTCACATTAAAGGTGTAATCATTAGCAAGTTTATTAGATGCTGCCACTTTAAGACCGAATGCAGATCTAATAATAAACATATTTTCTCCCAAATGTTAACTCCCATTTAAGACATCAACTGTGTTAAAGTGAATCTCTAAACCGGTTATTTTGCCATATATTTGTGTGTATTTGATCGTTTAGGAGCGCACACAAAACCCAAAGTATAGTTTGCTTGTCTAGTTACAATCCGTTTCCGAGCGCGCGCGTGCGCCTCCATGGGAGCCGGGGCAACGTCTCTTGCGCGGATCATTGTGCTTTTAGTAGCTGTTTTTACCACCAACAACGTCCCGCAATTTAGAAACAGCAGACACTGCACTTTACAACAATCACCGATTGTGCTCAGTGCTGATTCTGACGTCAAGTTTGGGTTTAGAGAGAAATGACAGCGCGCTGTGAAGGGAAAGATGATGCGCTAGCTAGAAGAGCGCGGCTAGTTTTTAATAATTTTACCTCACATATCTTCTTTTTATAATCCTTAGAAGCCAAAATAAAAATAAAGCGAAAATAAAAGTAGATTAACTACCCAGATCAGATGTATATTTGATTGCCAGTCTCTTTTGAAGCACTTGGCAGATATCATATGAGCATCGTCAGATAGCTTCGTGAAATATTTTCTAACATTAGAGTTCAAAACTCAACAGTCCATTGGATGTGCATCAAACTAACATATTCCAACATATTTCGAAATTTTAACATGCTTATTTGTGAAAATATACTTACAATTCAGTTGCTCCTTTCCAGCGGTGTCCGCCATCTTAGTTGAAGAATTTGGCCGGCTGGCTGAGTTCGCAAGGTATCCTGGGTAATTTCATCTTCCACTTCGTTTTAAGCCTGCATCGGACCACACTATGTTTTGAGGGTTGATTTTAAGGGGAGAATAGCACTCCCCCTTGCTCTTTAGAGTATTGGGACACCCTACCCCATACACGAGAACGCGCAAAAACAATGGTTAGGGCAGAAATCTAGGGTAAGGGGAGGTATTGGGACGGGGCCTTAATCACCGCACAGCTCATTGACTCGTCTCTCACTACAGACGTCGCGAAAACCACGCCCCCCTCATCACAACCTTGAAGCATCAATAGCACCAACACACTGCGGGAGCCCCCATCTGTTCTCAATGTAGGCAGTCATTTCTTCAAACTTCTCCTGGTCTGGGTAACGAATTTGTTCGGGAACCAACAACGTTTCTGCAGCAGCAGTGAACTCTTGAACACACCGGCAAACAGTTGTTATGCTTACTCCGAAAAGATGGCCGACAGTTCTATACTCTGAACCGGTCGCAAGCTTCCATAGTGCGATGGCCACTCTCTTCTTTAGAGGAACACACTTGCGGAAGCTTGTGTCTTGTCTCTCCATCACTGGACGCAGTTTGTTGTATAAGTATATAAATGTTTCTTTGGCCATTCTGAAGTTCTGAACCCACTGCGCGTTTGTGAAACCGGGAACAATAACATCCCACCACTTGGTAGCTCGTTTGAAATCCCAAACAGACGGTCTGCCGAGGCGACTTTGCAAAGCGAAACAGATCTGAAACACATAAAGCATGCTCATTTTAGTACGTAATACTGGTAGCTATAAAGTTAATTAAATACTATGTATATAGTATAGCATTTACACATATAACGTTAGCTAAGTTAGCATAACTTACCCTCTTGCGTCGGCTTTGAACAACCGGATTCGTCTCGTAGTCTGAACTCTGTAGTAATTCACAAACTCTCCTGTTTTTTCAGCAGTGTTTTGCTGCCCTCAGCCTCTCATGAAACAACGTTTGTCTTCTTGCTGTGAGAAACAGCCACATCCCGAGAATCAAAAACAGCATACACTCGATTTCCTCCATTGTCATGTGTGTATGGGTAGCGGGTGTGTGTCGCGTAGAAGATTACGTCACAGCAGTTTCCTGCGACGTCGCAATGACGTCCAGGTACTATTGTGGAGGTACTGTCTGCAATGGAAAATGGAGCGAAAAAAGAGCCGAGTCGAGTTGAGCTGGTACTGTTAATGGTAAAGCACCAGTTGATACCAATCTTTCATTTGAAAGTCACGTGTCTAGTATCTGTAAAACTGCATTTTTTCATCTTAAAAATATGTCTAAATTACGTCATATGCTCTCAATTAAAAATGCAGAACAATTAGTTAATTCGTTCATGACATCAAGGTTAGATTATTGTAATGCTCTACTGGGTGGTTGCCCTGCACGCTTAATAAACAAACTAAAGCTGGTCCAAAATACAGCTAGAGTTCTTACCAGAACCAGGAAGTATAACCATATTAGCCCGGTTCTGTCAACACTGCATTGGCTCCCCATTAAATTTCATATACTTTTTAAAATATTGCTGATAACTTACAAAGTAGGGCTTTTTATCACCAACAATGTCACGATACGATACACATCACAATACTAAAGCCTGGATACGATACGCATCACGATGTGGATCAATTAGGAATTTAAAATTCTTTTGACCTGAGTTTAGTAACAGTAATATCTGTTTATTGAATAACCAACCAGTGTTATAACAGTTGTGATAACTGAACAACTATTTCGTTTTTGTTATTAAAAAAGCAAAGAGTTAAAAAAAACTTAGAATGGCTCTTCCTTTAGCTTTTAAAGTCTCTGCCTCAGTAACTGAAATGACAATTACTAAACAAAACATAAAACATATTCCATAAAAGTAAAAACTGTAACAACTTAAATTGAATTTAGTTTCCTCAAACTCTTTTAAACACCTAGTATTTAACAATTTTGCCTTAGGTGTTGGAATTTCCACCAAACAAAGTCTGATTACATCTTCAGATTTTTATGAAGAAACAACAATTGATCCACATGCTCAGGGTTGAGAGCACTCCTCTTTGCTGTAATTATATCTCCAGCAGTGGAGAAGACCCTCTCTGCTGCTACACTTGTACGAGGGATACAGAGGGTACATCTAGCCAGGTTAGATAGTAAAGGAAAAACAGACTGGTGCTCATTCCACCAGATTTGTGGAACCGTCTGTAACAGGCTTGGGCGTAATTTCCTATGGGGACAGGGGGGACATGTCCCCCCCACTTTTCAAAATCCCGTTTGTGTCCCCCCCCACACACTTTCAAGTTCGTTTATGATTTTTTCAACCGCACGCCGTCATCGCCACGGAGGAGCAGGAAATAGCCTGGGTCCAGGTACGTCGCGCCCACACCATAGTCCACACTCTAAAAAGAGCTCGCTGAAAGTTCTGCTGAGCAGGTATAAGAGAACTGGATTCTGTGCGCGCATTCTGTTCTGAGCGCGCGCCAGAATCCAGTTCTCTTTCGCACTTGAACAATAATAACACACACATTTATGCCAACATTTGTAACATAAACAGTTTACCTGTTACTGCCAGATTTAGACTGTAAGCTCTTGTCTTCCCGTCCACTGTGTGCTGGCTGTTTTCATAGACGATTAAATAATATTCGACCGTGTTTAGGTACTCAAGATCTGTTCTACTTTTCACAGTGGCATTCATAGCATGTCACCTACACCTGTGTGTAGACCACGCATGGTGTGTGACAATTAATGGTTTTGTTTACAGTGACCATCCTGTGGTATGTATGATCATAACTCTATTGTTTAGTAATTTGTTTCATTTTTTTTAAAGCATTTTTCTTTCATGCTCTACAGGTTTACCTGCATATTTGAGGGTCTCAATGGCTGCATTGCTGTTTTGCCTCTACATTTACCACTATAGCAACCGTTTGTTGCGAAATCGTCTCACGCCTCTATTAGGGGTTGTGACTCAGCAGTTAGTATAGAAGAGTGTAGTCTGGCTATAGGTGAAGTGGTTGGGCCTGAGAACATTCTGTCTGCATCTCGCATGAACAGCGCTATTGTTGTGTTTGTGAAGACAATTGATTTAGCAAACCAGTTAGTAGAAATTGGAGTAGTGCTTAATGGTATTTTTACCCAAGTGCTCCCTCTTTCTACTGTGAAAAAAGTGACTCTTTCTAATGTGCCGCCTTTTATTTCAAACGAAATTTTGACCAGAATGCTGAAGAGTAAAATTTCATCTTTGAATATAATTTCATTATTTAATATTATTAATCTGTATTATTATTCTTTATTTAGTATTCATAATAAGTTGAATTATCTTATGAAGTTTAAAATGCATGAGTTAGACTATAGATTTCATGGACACATGTGTTTAAGGAACATATTTTAGACACAAGGAGGGTAGCTGGATTATGTATTCGGCTTAGAGGTATGTTCACTGAGCAGAGTTGTTCCAATGATGATGATACTTCAAATGTGTACAGTTGGTATGCACTTAGCAGTCAAATTGCAGTCAATAGAAAAAAAAATATTTTTGGTGCCCTTCCAGTAAAACTGTTATGTGAAAACAAGAGTGATAAAATAAAATTGAGATAAATAAAATGCTTTATTAATTATATTAGTGATATGCAAATTACTGCAGTAAAATGTATCCAATTAGAGTTGGAATCTGCATTGCAGATGTAGATCTTCCAATTGAGTGTGATCAGCAGCAAAGTTAACTCCGCCCACTGTGAGACGTGGGCGAGATTGATAGAGGAAGATGAAACAGAAATGCATGTGAACAAAGCATAAGAAATTTGAGACAAACGATCTAATTTTGAGAAATAATTATTAAACAACTACTAAACAAAGCAGATAAAAGTTATTTAAAGTTAAATTAGTGTCAATTTGAGAAGTTTTGTGAAAGAGCTTACCTGTTATGGCCTTGTTGATCCGGAATATCGAGCCAAAGTTAGTGAGTCATCGCTATAGTTTGTGGTGTAACCTGGAGAAAATATTAGCAGAACACTGTTAATTCAGAGGAATCGGTGAGTTGTGGATTTATTTTCATATGTGTGTTAACATTAAGTGATATGTTCATTGTAGATGAAGTATGGCCGTGTTGTAAATGAACATTAAATGATGGTGTAAAGAGTCAATACTGTTGAAACAGAGTTAAAGGCCATGTTGCAGGTTAAACACCACTGTCGATTAATGGGTACATAAAGCAGTTAAGATATGTATATAAAGTTAGAAATGTCTCCAAAATGGTGTTAAAGTCCAGTTTTTGTAGTTTTTGGTTAGTGACGGTTATTTTTTGCGCGACTCGGCGATGACGTCACATGAGGTAGACGCAGGCTGCAGGCAGAGGCGCGCTTCAGAATCGGTTCAGTTACAGTCTCATGGTTCACAGCCGAGGAGATCGATGTTCTCGTCAGGGCTGTAACACTCGTGTTTAAATAGTTTTCCTTATAATAATGTATCGTTTGCAAAAAGTAAAATGCATCTGTGTAGATGAGAGAATCATTTACAGTGGATGCACGTTGTTCACTCTGTATTATGGCCAAGCATGCGCGCTTAAAATAGCATCTGAATGTACGCGCAACGCCCCAGACTTTAGACTAGGTTAGGGTGACCAACAGTCCTGTTTTCCCAGGACATGTTCTGTTTTCACGTCCTGTTTTAGCTGTTTTTTTTTTTAATTATGAAAATGTCCTGGTTTTCAAAAAACTTCTGGGAAAGATCAGCTCTAAAACAAAACAGATGGGCAAACAAGGAGGATGAGTATTGAGGAAGAAAAATATGATAAAGAGGAAGAAAAAAATATATCCATTTTGTTAGTTCGTTTTGTGTGTGTGTGTGTGTGAATATATTATGTGTATGGGTTAAGGTTAGTTATGTGTGATTCAAATATACATGTGTACTGTACATCGTATACATGTATTTGTGTGTGTTTTCTGATATGGTTTAGTCTATGATTAGGGTAGGACGAAGGGGTACATTAGCCATACTGAAATGAATCCCGTTAACAGTTATGGATCATGTTTAGGAACATAGTTAATTCACTCATTAACTATCTCTCCGGTTTCAAGTTTATAGATGATGATACCGAACATTACTGCAAATTTGTACATGCACACTTATATTTTATGTTGGTTGTAATTCTGAACGGACCGCCTCTCCAGACCTCTGTGCGTGATCACAAAGGTAGGCTAATGGCTGAATCGGAATTTATAAGCAAGATCACGGGAATCAATAGCCTAAGAAAAAAAGTAATGATTTTGTGCAAAGTAAAACCAAAGCACCGAAACCACCACTAAATGAGATGACAGGTACAGAAGGAAAGAAGATAACTAACAACTAAAATAAATAGGGCTAGGTAGAGTCTGACGGCCTCCTCCTCAGGAACCTGTTAGAAGGATTTGGCGATGGGGCGGCCGGGTGCATCAGGACAAACTGGCGCTAACCTCTCGAAGAGCTGCAGGTGAATTGGTGTAGCTTTCCTGAAGGGCCTTCATTAATGATGTTGCATAACCTGCAGACATAATAATAATACTGTATAAAGATCATTGCCACTAATGGAAAGTTTGAAAACACATGAAATGGTCCTGCATATGAATTATAGCAAACATAAACAGTAAACAGAATGTTATGAGATTGCCAGGGAGATTACAGTACAGTGGACCCTGATATGCGCTACTAAATGAATACATAAAAGAAATCCAGAACATATTCGATGATTTGAATGTTACTATTAAATGTTTACACCAATACTAGTGGTAATACATGTGGTAAAGTTACATAAACTCTATGAGGTAGTGAATGTACTGAGGTAGCTAAACTCTGAAGTGAGAAGTGGATAAACTGTTTCTGACATAATTTCAGCGGTGGGTAAACTGCGTTTAGCCTCCACTACAGGCCTGACGACACGGTCACGGTCAAATGTGAAAGAGAACCGTAGCAGTCTAACACAAAACCCAAACGCACGATTGCGAAAGCCGCTTGATGATCATTACCACTGGTCCAAACACTAACTGTTAGCCATGAAGCTTTCATAACGACATGGGCATTTAGTTCAGGGCAATTTTGTTTTGGCTCAAATTCGTGAATCACGAAAAATGCTCTTCTAATGTCAGAGTGATTTGTAGTGGAGGCTGTGTCAAAGGGAACACGGTAGCTATAACGTTACAAAATACACACAGAGCTAGCTAACACGCAGCTTGTAAACATTAACGTTAGCATGAACTTACCGTGGCAATATCTCGCTTGCGGCAGACGGTGTCTCTCGGCCTCGGGACAGGGCAAGCAGAGAGGTTTGCATTCACAGACGGCACGGCGGTAGGAAGTAACTTAGCCATCCTCTCACTCTTTAAACCAAGTGAGACCATCTTGGCATCCCCTGAGTGGTAATCCTCCTCTTTGAAATGCGCGCTGCATATTCTCGAGTAACTGCGGCGACAGAGCTAACGTTAATTTAGGTGAAAAATCTGCTCGCCTAATCTTGACAAACTGCACCCAGCTTCGGAAGATCTATCTATCTCGATATATTTACTTATATCTGACACTGTCACTCTTTCACTAGCTAACGTTAGCTACTACTCGCGGGCTTTCGTCTGTTGTCCAACAGCGTACCTCATGTGACGTCATCCCATGCATTGTGGGAGAAATTAGAATCCTCGCTAGCTGTTAGCCAAATGCTAACGTATCACCTACTTTCCCGTATTATATTTCTTTTTTGTAATCCCCTACAACATCAAATACAATGGATAACTGTTTAAATGTTTATTACCAACTAGAAAACTGCCAGAAAAGAAGAAAAAAAAAACCTGCACCATGGCCTTTAAAAAATGAGTTTCTAAAAATGTTATGTTTTTGTTGTTTATTTAGAAGTTTGGATTTTCTACTGTGATTTACGTGCATGGTGAGGATTCATCAAGCCGTGCTGAGAGAAAAAGAATGATGGCGAGCCTCCCGGATTGAATTTGGATCTTTTACTTCTTACTATGGAATGATATTCCGGACATTATTCAAAAGGAATTGCAAATTGTATTTGCAATTGCGTTTTCAATTTGTGGACACATAAAATGTGACAATCCAAACGCAATTGCAAATCGTGCATTTCCGTTTGCATTTTCGTTTAAGCGAACGCACACTGACAAATTTCAAATGGAAAAGCAAAGTCCGTTTGCAACTGCGTTTCCCGTATCTTACGACTTTTGGCCCTGTCATATTTAAATAGCAATTTCAATTACCACGTCTGCTTTTTCACTTTCTCAGTGTCCCGTATGTAGCCAGCCAAAACTCAAATGGAATCACAATTCCCTTAGTATTTGCATTTCCGATGCCTACACGGAAACCTGTCAATCAGTGTCGAGGGTGGGGTTACGCTATGGGGCGTGTTTGTGTTGGGAAGTGACGTCACTCACAGTCGACGGTCATGAGCTGATGCCCTGAACAGACGCCTTCATCATCTGATCAAGACATTTTTTTTATTGAATACAAAAATGATACATACAACCAAGGCAACGCATTCATTTACAGTGTCTAATAAGAACGAATAAAAGGCTCAACACAGTTTAAAGGAACACTCCACCGTTTTTTGAAATTGGAGTTATTCACTGTCTCCCCTACATTTAGATAAGTGGACAAATACATTTTTGTCTCAGTGCATGCATTGTCTTAGCCTGGCAGTGTTCTGTTCAACATAGTTTTCTATGTCTGTGGCTGCAAAGATAAAGTTGAGATGCAGACTCGCCACCTTCACATGTAGTGAACGTAGTGGTTGAATAGCCACCGTGCTGCCTCTTCCGTGCGAGTGTGAAAACCCCTGCAGAGAGCAAGTGTGTCTGGAATATACTGTAGTACAGGGTAGACGGTGCTGTGCAGGTTTTTAAACCTGTCAAAAGCCTGACTATAAATTCAAAATTAGTTATTTGTTATTTCATATTTATGAAATTGTGCTAATTACCTACTGAAGTTATGTCCCTTGAGCCAAAAATATAAGCACTTATTTAGAAACCCTGCATGAGTATATCATTGTGTGTAAAATCTATATATTTTTGTTATATATATTGTTATGTTTTAACATTGTTTGGAATATATTGTTGAATTTTTTTAATGATGATATTTTAGTGTTAAAATAAACTAATCTAATATGATATATTCAAGATGAAGTAAACATGGTGTTTCAGCATGGTGTTTCATTGTCCAATTTCATGTGTGGGTGGACTAAGGAATAGTCGCTCAAAATACATAATTATTTAGTTGTCTCTCTCTTCCTATAGTCTGTGGGCCAGTATTACGGTAATTGCAAAAACTGCACCTCTTCTGTGGCTAATATTTATTATTATTCCTCCGTGAGGTCAAGCAGCAAAAGTTAAGTGATAATGTGCAAATACTACTGGCCCATTTTGGGGTGAACTAATATGCAAGACTAGTCTTACATGCCACTGTTTAAAACAGGTAATTTTCAAACGTTCATCCTTTGCTGGGACGCTTAAAAAAATATTGGCGCATAAATTAATAGTATACTCACTTCTCCAGGCACCACTACATCACTGTTTGAAGCATATTGTGTCATTTAGGCATTATGTCTATATGGTTCTTCAAGACAACCTGGACGAATTAGATCTGTCTTTAAATTTTCGCCATGACGAGTTTAATTATGTAATTTTCGCCACAACAAATACTATGAAAAGTTTCAGTTGTGGTGAAACAGGGCATCTTATTCACGCTTCTCTAGTCAAATTGAATAAGACCGATAAAAATCCTCCACCGCTTGATGGTGAGGAAAATAACGATGTTCGTGATGAAGAAATTAAGAATGTTGCCGCTGTATTACCTACTGATGCTGAGGAATAAGTATTGCTCAAAACCCGGTAGCAGTAGCAGACGCTGAAAGAGTAACAGAAGTTGTGCTGGTAGATAACACTGAAGTGGAGAGTGTAGGTGCCGCTGAGGTGGAGGAAAATGAAGTATCCATGGTGAGTGATCAGGCAGCGGGTTAGACAAAACAGTGACAGCTTAGCCACTGCATTTGAGCATTTTTTAACTGGTACAGAGGGGGATTGCTGTTCTGAGATTGATTCAGAAGATTGTGCCTTTAAAAACGCCTCAAAAGAGAAGACTAAAACAATGTCATGATGTTGGCAAACAGGGGGCTGTTCCATAAAAGCCGCTTAGAAAAGCGGGGATTAAAGTCCAAAGGCTGACTTGAATGAGCCGAGCTAAACATCCGCGCTTAAATTGGTTCCATAACTGGAAGTTGAGGATCATGTGATCTTACTAATTTGAGTCAGGTTTAAATAGTCTAGATAATTGCGCGTGCACGCCATTGTTTAAAAGTCCTGAAAAGTCGAGCATGGGTCAATCGATTTACTGTGGGCTACCATGGCAACAACAAAAGGAAAAGATAGAGCAGCGATGTTCACGGCAACGGAACAGCGTTTGCTATTGGAAACATATGACGAATATAAAGGTCATCACCAAAAAAGGCAATACAGCGGCAATAAATAAAGCAAGAGAGAAAGGTTGGCAGGAAATTGCTGATCATCTCAATGCGTAAGTAGCGGTGTAAACTATTTAAAATACTTTATCAACATTGAATGTGTGTGTCACAATACATTGCAAAGTTTGTGTGTGAATAACAGTAACGTCAATTGCTTTCATGCAGCAGCAACTTAAGTGAAGGAAAAAGAACCTGGCAGCAGGTGAAAATAAAATATAAAAATATAGTTCAGAATGGTAAGTAAATCTAATGGTATCTAGATATGTAATCAATGCCAGCTTGAAGTTACAACTATTCAGGTTTTTTTTTTTTTTTACTTTAATTGCAGCGACCAAAAAGAAGACTGAGGTTGCTGTACGACCTCTTGTGCGTGCATGGGAAATGTTGTAGCGGTGCTGTGCCTCTGTCTAGTCTGGGGCTCCTGATAGGGAGTCAAGAGGTAAGGCAGGCATGGGTATCCCTTGTCTCCCAGCAAAACTCCTGAGAATTCTCCTGCATAGACAGAATTAATATATATAGATATATAATGTAGTGTTTTTTTACTTTTTTTTTTTAAAGACTTTTTGCGATTTAAGTGATTACTAGCATACCTCTTGTTAGTTGCTGGTAGAGAGATGAGGCTCTAAAGATTCTGGAGTCATGCACAGAGCCTGTCCATTTGGCCTCTACATTTGTGATGATGCAATCTGCATCACTAATCATCTAAAATAAATTAAACCTGTAGGTCACTACATTTTAATTGCAATGAACAAAACACTGGTGCCCAGCTTAGTACAGAACACTCAGTGCTAGAGCATAGCCTTAAATATCATCCCAGTGGGACCGTACCTGTACATTGATGCTGTGTACTGATTTCCTATTCACAAAGTCCGCTTCATGTGGCCCAGACGGACACTTAATACGCACATGGGTGCAGTCCAATGCACCGATAACATTTGGGAAACCTAGGAAAATTATTTGTTTGTTTTAAATATGTCTCATGTAAAATCAACAGTCAAGAAATATTTGTTTTATAAATAAAAATTATGTTTTATAGTTATTTGAACTTACCAGCTATTCCATAAAAGGCATGTTTAATGGTACGAATAGCTTTGTGGCCAGGGAATGTGATGAACACATTGAGTAGTCTTTTTAAAGAAAGGTACACAGTTCGTACAGAGCGGCAAACTGATGCTTTGCTGATATTCTCTGCATCTCCAACTGTGTACAAAAATGTTCCACTGGCAAAATAGCGAAGTGCAATGCACACCGTCTGTGGGACTGTGAGCGCTCTGTTGCGGCGTGTATTATTTGCAATGTATGGGCTTCGTAATCTACAAATATATGCAATCCCATCTCTTGAGAACCTATATTGCTCATACAGGTAGCTGTCATTAAAAGCCAATGGGTCTGACCTGTCTCTGAAAGTTCTCTCTCTTTGAAATGCCCTCCGCAAGACTATAGCTCCCTCATCCACCACCTCATCTATGAAAGGACACGCCATAGTTAAGTTTGGAAACGAGTTCAGCTCCCTATTTATATACTTTTAATTAATTAATTAATTAATTAACAAACTCACCAATTAAACACACAAGATTTGAACATTTCTTACTGTATTTATACATTATAATTTCTTACATTTATTAGTAAAGTACATTTCCTTATTTATTTATTTATTTATTTATTTATTTATTTATTTAAAACATATATATATTAATAGTGGTTTAGTAAAATAAAATTACATCGAAATATCAGCAGGTGAGTATTAATGGTATGCTCGTTAAGCCTGAACTCAGACTTAGCCTGACAGTTAGCCTGCCCCAGACCAGGCTAATTTGCCAGCATAAGTTGCCAGGGTAACTGAGTTTGAACTTTTTTAAGTTTGATTTATGAAACCGAATCTACCAAAAATAAGCCTGACTAACCGAAATAAGCCTGGCTTATACTCTAATCTTGGTTTATGGAACAGCCCCCAGGAGAAAAGAATAGATGATTGTGACTTGAGTCAGACTGATACTCTGAATGTAGTGTTTCATATAGTTTACCTCAGAGTGGATTTTTCAGCAGGTCTTACTGTGTAGAAGATATAAAATCCTTTCTCAAAGTGACAAAAAATGTGAGAAACGTTTGTGTTGAGTATTTCGCCAATGTGTTAAAGTTTATTGAAAAAGCAAAGGCTTTTAGGAGTGATGGAGGTTTCACTAACCTGGAAGTGTATCGTCTGAAGAAAATTCTTGCAAAACTTAATGCACAACCTGGACTCAATGTTAGTAATGATAATAAGTAAATATAATCTTTCTCTGTGTGTTTTCTTTTGGCTGTACCTATGGTTATTTCTCTTCACATTTATGGGAGAAATTTGTATTTCTTATCTAAATAATAAATGGGGCAAGAGATATAAGGAAAAGATTTCAATTATTTGAGATAATAAAACAGAAGAAAATGTTTTATTGTTTTGTTTGATCAAACACATACTGATGTATTAAATTCTTCTGATTGGGCAAAATAATTTGATGGTTTATCTGTTGTAAGTTATTTGACCACAACCAGTGGTGGAGTTGCCATTTAATTCTCTAAGAATTGCCTGTTCTTATCAGGTAGAGGAAATTATAAAAGGTAGACTTTTAAAAGTTCTGCAATTCTGAGGATTTATTATTTCTAGGAGGGGATTTTAATTGCATGTTTCTTTTATTAGAGATGTTTTGGATTTTGGAAAGAGTCTCAACTTAGATTTTGGTCTAGGTTCAATAGATCAAGAAAAAGCTTTCGATCGATTTGAGAATAATTATTTATGGAATGTTTTAGCAGCATTTGGTTTTAATCCTGAAATTGTTTCTATGATAAAGGTTTTGTACTGTGATGTTGAAAGTATATTGAAAGTTAATGGTGACTTATGCGCTCCTTTAAAGTTTTTAGAGGTTTTAGACAAGGGTGTGCGTTGTCTGGTATGTTCTATGCTTTGTCAATAAAGCCTCTTTTAAACAAGTTAAGAACAGATTTGCATGGAGTGTGTATTTCAAATTATTCAAATGTACTTAACCCAGTGGCGGAACTAGAGTTTTATACATGGGGTGGCCAGGGGGTGGCCACTGCTATTTTTTTTTTTATTTTTTTTTTAGACATTCAATAATTTTCATACGTAACGTTATGTTTTTCTTTATGTTTATTATTTCTTGACTGTTTTTTCAATTTATCTATCCTTATCTATTATATAAAAAAATCAATACAATGTTATGTTGTCATTGTTATATTATATACGTTTATATTAAATAATAGCTGTATCATTTTATCATCGTTACTGTAGTGTAAAACAAAGTGGAAAGATGTGGCTAGCATTCGTAGAGTCCATTCCCCGTGTTTACATCACATACATTAACCGCATTAGTAGTTAGCTGCTGTTTGTTACACAAAATATAGTAATAAAAACACAGTCTTACCGTTTCAAATTCAGGCAAGTCCCTGATTGTTGGAATGACACCTTTTTCCAAACGTAGCTTCGATGCCAACTTCGCCTGATATTGCCCCAAATTTGTAAAAGATTATTTTGTGAAATGTTTAGCGCAGACACCTAACGTTGAGCAAGTTGAGATGGTTGTTGGAACAGCGTCATTAAAAATAAATTTCATCCACTGGTCCCTTGTAGTTTGGTCAGTTTTGGGTAAAGAAAAAAACATTAGAATGTGGATTATGACCACAGAGCAACTCGCGTGTGCACTACGTTTCTGCATCTTCCTTGACTGAATATGATGGGGAGAGGGGCAGGGCGGGCCTCCTCTGCGGTGTCCATATATGGTATATCCGGCCCCGTCTTGACGTCAAGTCGGGGGAGAAATTGAAATCTCGTATTTGAGTGCGCGTGCACGTTGGCTAGTTTAAGAACCCTGGGGTAAACAAACGCTTCACTTTTGAATATCGGCATCCCGGCCAATGTATAATCGTTAGTCAATCATAACATACATTGATTCTCATGGAAAAGTGAAAATTGCACATTATGACTCCTTTAACAATATCTGAACATGTCAAAAGAAAGAACAGACCCTGTGCTGTTTTATTATAGCTTTATGCATCCTTTTTTATCAACACTTGAATGTTGGTACGTTTAATAAGAAAAAGGTGAGCAAAAAGCTGAGAAAATCGAATTTTTATCAAAGACTACATCTAGATCAGATTCAGAATGATGATCAAAACACAGTAACTTTAACGTTAGATCTTAGCCTCACAGTGTAGCTATAGTGATTGCATTATGATATCGCTTGTTTCAGCTCTTCTCTTCGTTTATACTGTAACGTACACGGCAATGGTAGCCTACTGTTTGCGTGTATTAATGTATTCGGAGCAAACAACCCTGATGCTAAACTTAAAAACTTACTTCAAATATGATGTTTCTTCTGTGAAGTTGAAGTATCTTGACTCGCAACCATCTCTCGTCCTCTCTGCTGCTCGTCTGTTTGAATTTGAAAAATGCGCGCGCTGCCGGCGAACGTTTTTATTTATTTATTTTTTTAAATCGGCATCAGCAACTGCCAGCAAATACAATTTTGGGGTGGCACCCGGGGTGGCCAATCGCATGTCAGGGGTGTCCAGTGCCACCCCGGACCCCCCTCTGGCTCCGCCACTGACTTAACCCTCAGAGACCTAAGGGTATTTTAAATTTTCCGTCTGGTGTTATTAACTAAAAAAACTTGTAAAACATCAACCCTTTTGTGCACAGACAATTGACACACCTCTTTTTTTTCAGGACAAATTGAACTTTCAGCATATTTGTGTTACATTGATGTCACCTGAATGTAAAATAAGTTATGGGACCATAAAGACAAATGAAAAAATAAATCGGAAATTGAATCACTCAAATATTTATGGAAATCACACACAAATAAATAAAAGCTAAGCAAATTTCCTCTGGAAAACAGTTTGTTCATGTCTTTGGAGTCCTGGAGCACAGGAATAAACATTATAACTTGTACAGAACCAAAACTATTTACATTTTTCCAAAAGAAGTCCAGGTGCTTTCATGAAATTCACTGGTGCCAAGCCTCAAAACAGTTCCTATCAGCAATCACAAAGAGGGCCACATCACAGGCTTTGCATTTATATTTAATTTATTTTATTTATTATTTTAATTATTCTATACTTTTTATACTTTTATACTACATTTATACTTCTATAATACTTTTTTACAGTAAATAAATAAATGGCACTTCAGCTGGGTCTATCCTGGTAATCTAGTTCCTCATCTGTCAAAAACCTCTGTTCTCCTGAAAATCCATCATTCAGCGCTCGATTTAGATCCATTTCTCTGTTTCTCTGTGAAACCTGCGTCTCCCTGCGTCTCTCTCTCTCTCTCTCTCTCTCTCTCTCTCTCTCTCTCTCTCTCTCTCTCTCTCTCTCTCTCCACCTGGCTCGTGTGTGCGTCATGACAAAGACGCACCCAATGTTTACGACGGATCAGCCTGTAATTGGTCAAAAACCATCACGTGGATATCCAAAATGGCAGCTAGCATCAAGCTAGCGGCAAATATGACGGAATATTTACAAATTATGGACTTCAAGTGTATCAAAGTTGGATATAAACGTTTGGATTTATTGCTGAATAACTCCGAAAGTATGCACAAGTTCCAGGCTGGATAGAAAACCTTCTGTAAAGGCTAGAAAGACACCAAAGACACTCCCGTGATGGCTAGCTCGTTAGCTTTCTGCTGGAAAAAACGGTAAGAAAATCGATAAAACTGTCAGCGAGTTATATCATAATTTCTCGGAGCTGATGTGTGGCGTCGTCGACGATGCCGTCGGGCTCAGAGGATCAGCATATTCTGATGATGTTGTTATTTTAATGAATTGTCAGAAAGATGTGGATGTGTTGCTTAAAATATTAAAATATTTTAAAATTTTAAACGAAATTAAACTGGTCTAAATGCGAAGCCATACTAGTTAGGAGCTGTTTAAGCGGAGAACCAAACCTCCCAGATGGTGTAATCTGGACTAAGGACGGTTTTAAATATCTTGGAGTGTTTTTAGGAAGTGAAATAATTGTACAAAAAAACTTTGAAGGGGTTGTTGAAAAATTAAAAGGTCACCTCGAGATGACATATGTGCTAAAAGGCAAACAGGAACTGGAATACTTTTATTGATTATGCCAAAGATTTGGATTTAACATTTAAATAGGCTTGTGGTTGTTAGTCTTGTGTTTGTGTATGCACCAAACTTAAAGGGTACCTATTATGGCATTTAAAATGTTCCTAATAATGTTCTGGGAGTCCCCAACAACAGTTTTACATGCATCAGGGTTCTCAAGTCTCACGCATTGGCCGTGAGACACACGTAATTCAACCAGTTCACACGCTCACACGCCACACCGTGTATTTCTCACGCTGAAAAGGCAATGCCAACCAATTTGTCCTGCAAGCTTTATATAACGTTATATACGAGGCACACAAAAGTGAAGTTTCCTGCCGCCAGCGCGTCCGTATCTCGGCCAGATTGCGTTCGTTACTAGGCAACATAGATGCGCGAACACACGAAAGTCGACGTCGCGCTAACCATAGACATGGCGCGAACACACGCACACACATTCTCGGCCACATTACGTTCGTTACTAGGTAACCAACAATACCGCGCGAACACACGTCGTGATCATAGGTCGTGATGGAGAAGGTAAGTTGGAAAAAAGCTTGTCTAACATTTTTAGGCTAGAACATTTAATTTTTTTTTTTTTTTTTTTTTTTTTTTTTTTTTTTTAGAGGTACAGTTTATTTAACCCCTTAAGTGTCACCCCCCTTTTTGGGGGTGGAGCTAAAAATCGGATGTCCAGATTCAAATCAATGTAATTCTGGAACGGTTTGGAATATGAACCTAATTTTGGGCTTGTTTTTTTTTTTAAACAATTGAAGTTTCTTGTACAAGTGAAAGAAGTTAAATAAAATTAAAAACAAAAAAGTTATAGCTGTTTAACTTTGTTGTAATAAAAATATTAATATAATATTTATTTATATTTTATTAAAAAAAAAAATTAAAATATGTGTTAAATTTAATTTCATGTTAAATTAAAAGCTTTAAGTCTAAAGAAGTTGTGTTCCAAATTTGACATTGATATCACAAAAAATGAGGTTTCTGTGTTATTTTTAGTCGCTATACCAACAATGTCCACTTGGGACTAGTCATGCTCCTTTTATGATTTGTAATGGACGACTGATTTGATTTACAACATTTTTTTTATTCAAAACAGCAACAAAACATTCAAGATAGGTTGTAAATGATTTTTGAAAACATAAATATGAAATTTTAAAAAATGTATATGACCATGTACAATAAAAACAACTACTACTGAAACCACATTGTACAGGGAAACTTGTTTTCCTCACTGTGCATATTACAATAAACGCTTTGACTTGACTACTACTACTATCTCACGATCACTATTACTATAAATAACTATATACATGGATATTTATATTATTACTATAGCATAACTATATACAACTATTTACAACTCTACATTTGATGGTGTTACAGGCTGTCATGCCAGTTGTTATAGCAATCCCGCTCTGGCAGGAAACAGAGAGCAGCATCACAGGCAGGGCAGTAGACTGGTGTCTTCATTTGGCACATTCTGCACTTCCTTCTGAAAGCACGTTTTGAGGTAGAGATGTGCTTTGGCTTGTGGCCGGCATGCTGGGAGTCAGGAGGAGCAGGTGTAGCAGAGGAAACAGGTGGTGCAGGTGGTGGCATCCAGTCAGCAAGCTGACTGACCAAAGCTACTCGAAACTCCCTCTGACTTTTTGCCTTCTTTTGTTTTATTTTAGCCAGCTGCTGTTGAATGATGAAGGCGTTTACAACAGCGATGTCCACAAAATGGTAAAATAGAGACCGGTACCACTTTCTGGTTTTTCTAAGGACGGTGTAATAGCCAATGAGGGCATCAGACATGTCAACACCTCCCATGTTCCTGTGTGAAAAGCAAACAAACACAAGTCAATATAGAAAACCTGAACACTTATGCACATTTTCTTGCAACACACCAAATTCTACTCACTTGTTGTAGTCAGACACAGCAGCAGGAATAGGGACCGTCTTTTCTACCCATTGCCCATCAGGTGTCTTGACCCTCCTCTGCACCGTCTGGTTTCCATTAGCTGAATGGATGGTGGAGCACATCGTAACTTCTCTCGTGTCCTTCCATTCAACAAACAGAAGTTTGTCATCCCTGATCCACCTAATGGACCCACGAGGGGCTTTATTGGGCAGTTTACCTTCGGTGGTTTGGGGGAAGCCTATCCTGTTGCTTCTGATGGTCCCACAGGCGAAGATCCGTTTTTCAAGGAGATCCCGGAAGAGCATTGGGCTTGTGTAGAAGTTATCTACATAGAGTTTGTAGCCGGTACCCAAAACATTGGGATTGACTAAAGCTACTACAGATTCATAGCTCAGCCCTTTGTTCTGTGGGTTTTGGGTTGTGGGGGATTTTCCCTCGTAAATGAAAAAATCCCACGTATATCCAAGTCGTGAATCTGCAAGAACAAAGAGCTTATACCCCCATTTGGTTGGTTTGTCCCTGTGGTACTGCTTCAGACTGATCCGTGCTTTGGAAGCTACCATTCTTTCATCCACAGAGATATTTTGGTCAGGATGAAAGAAGCTCTTGCACCGGTCACGAAGCTGCATATATAAGGGCTTCACTTTGCACAGGCGGTCATAATCAGGGGTACCTCTTTTTTTCATATTTTCCGCATCCACCTTTAGATCGCTAATGTGAAGTGCGTTGGAGATTGCCTTGAATCTTCTGCAGGACATAACTGATGTTGGGAAGCTAACATTGAAAAGCCTGGATCCATTCCAATAGTCTGGCACTGCTGGGAGCTTTACCAGACCCATATAGAGAACAAGTGAAAGGAAACTAAACAAGTCCTTTTGGCACATCTCCTGCTTTAGTCTCCTTGTGCTGTTCTGGTGCTCAGCAGAGTAGGCATTTGTGTTTTTTATAATGGTCTGGCAGACATCAGAAGAAAAAAAGAGTTGAAATAACTCTAGAGGGCTGTAATCTTTAGAAGGGATAACTTGAGGCCCAGGCGTACGTTTTGGCTTGAAGATGGGCTCAGGTGGTACAATGTCAGGCTCGTCCGGACCATGCCATCTCTCTTCAATATCAGAGAGAGTATCTGAGTCAACCGAGTCAGTCTGTCTTCTTCTTCCCCTCACACTGCTTCTTCTCCCTCTCACACTGCTTCTTCCTCTTCCTCTCACACTGCTTCTTCCTCTTCCTCTCACACTGCTTCTTCCTCTTCCCCTCACACTGCTTCTTCCTCTTCCTCTCACACTGCTCCTTCCTCTTCCTCTCACACTGCTTCTTCCTCTTTCCCTCACACTGCTTCTTTCTCTTATTCTTACACTGCTTCTTCCTCTTCCTCTCACACTGCTTCTTTCTCTTATTCTTACACTGCTTCTTCCTCTTCCTCTCACACTGCTTCTCCCTTGTCTTCCACTGGTTGTAGCTCTCAGTCGGTCTTCAAAATTGCTATGAGCAGCACCTGATGATGATGCAAATGATGTTTGTTCAGCAGTCCAGTCCTCATCATCAGTATTATCTGGACACCTATTATAAATTGTAAAATGTAAGTATATACAAGTAAAATAAGTACATGAAAGTAGTATCATGTTACATTTACATGCTGCTCCCAAGCATATGTTTTTCACACACACACACACACACACACACACACACACCACACACACACACACACACACACACACACACACACACACAACACACACACACACACACACACACACACACAGAGAGAGAGAGATTTATATAGAAATGTAGAAACTTACCCCTCTGTGGTGTCTGAAAAAAACTCTTCCAAAATGTCTGCCTCATCATTGCTGGACTCATTCTCCTCTCCTTCAGACTCTTCTTCACTCGACTTGCAAAGTTCTTCTACAACTTCCAACACACTGTAAAACCTTTGTTTCACCCTCTGTGGATCCATTGTGAAGTGTGCAGACTCAGAGTGCAAATGAAATGGCTGCTCCTAGTGCTTGCAGGTTTCCCTCTATGCACGTTTACAAACTTCTAGCAGCATTTTTCAAACATCACCTGGACATGTGATAGCAACAGGTGGTAATTTGACTTTAATTGGATGAGGAGTTTGTCAATATCACGTTTCATTGGCAGACAGAATGGCAGAAAACACATTGGCCTTAGAAACAGCTCTGGCTGCTCTGGTTGGTTACTGAGACTTATCTGAATATCTCCCCTGTTCAATACTGCATAAAGTTATAAGTGTGGGCTCTTTCTAATCAGAAATCGTAATCAAACATAGCTACAAAAGTGCTGTTACAGAAATTTCACAAAAAAAAGTTTATTTCATGTATGAATATACATGAAATTGACATGCATTACATTTTATATTGAATACTTGCAACATCAATCATAAATAAAATATATATATATTAAATTTATTCTCCAAGTTTTAGACAAAAACTATAATAGATGTTTAGTTTGAACTATTAGCAACAACAAAAAATGACTTTCTTGATTGTATGTGTGTGTATCAGCTTTTTGTAACAAAAGCCAACTTCTTGGTGAGTTTTATTTTTTTGCTAAATGTTCTTGTTTACAAGTTAATGAATAACTGTCACTACATAATATTAAATATAAAACAGTGGTCAAATATGAAAAATACGATCTCTGAGGTTTCCAACAATATATAGTTTGTCAATATTAGTTTAGGTTTAGTATAGAATATTACTGTTTTAAATATGTAATGGCTCTGGGCCCACCGGTGGGCCGGTGACACTTAAGGGGTTAAATATCTCAACTTGTCAGCTGACAAACACAGAAAGCATTTAGGTCATATTTAAAAAAAAAAAAAGTACTTTGGAAAAGGTGAGTGGTGGGGATGTTCCTTTAAATGCAACAATATGTTCCACTTTCATCCAAATGCTTTTTTCAGCCAGTTCTCATTCTCAGACTGACAGATCTCAGAATATGGCATTGCAATATTTATGGCAAACGAAAGAGTTTCTTTCATTTATTCCATCAAGAGTCTCTCTGCCTCTCCCAAAGCTTTCTCCATTTCCTCAACAACATAGGCTAGAACATTTAATATATCGTATACATTATTATTGATGGAGTCAAAAACTCTACAACTACTTTGCAACCAGGCCAGAAGCTTTGGCTAAGGGAAATGTTAGTGGCTATGGGAAGGAATGAAGATGCATTTCTAAATTTTATTTTAAATGATATATTATACTGTATTAATAGTCTTTAGTAGTTACATTAAGGCTACATGTATTAAAGCAGAGTGCTCTGGGTAATATTTTATATCCGGTCCAAACATACATTAATCATTGCCATTGCACTTGTATTTTTCAATGATGTCAGGGGAAAATGCAAAAAGATGTGTTTTTCCAAACTGTTTGGAGCAATTTGTAATATTTTTGTAATTTTGAAATATAACATTAAAAAGCATATTTGATGTGATGAATTGCTCTGTCATTTATCAGATTTACCAATTGTTATAGTTTCAATTTGTGCTGGTTAATTATGAACAATGGGTAAATTTGGGGGGTGGGGATGGGCGGGGCTCCACTGGGGCTCCTCCCCGTTGACTCCTCCCCTAACCGCATGTGATCTCACTCCAAGGTTTTGATAAAACTTGAGAACCCTGCATGCATGCAATGACAAAAAACACTTTTGTTGTCTTATAATATGCATTTATTTTTACCTGATTTGCTCACCGACTCCCTAATGATTCTTTTGACGACTCATTTGTCCAAACCCCTCCTTTGCGTGATGCTAACCGGCGGTGATTGGTCAGATGACGCAGTCAGTTATATTTTGCGTTAGCCCAAAGCTTAAACATATTGATAAAGCACTGCAGTACTACAATACGCTTCACATAATTTCACATATTTCAAAAAACAAAAAAAATGACATTGGAGACCTAGAAGCTGCTGAGCGTAACTCTCACTCTCACACACACACACACACACACACACACGCACGCACACACACACACACGCACACACACACACAGCACACACACACACACACACACACACACACACACACATAAAAGCAACAATTATTAATAGTACTTACAGGTTGTGATTCGGAGGAGGAAGCTGATCCAAATAAACTTGGTATTGAACTTTCCTATATCAGCCGACTCGCGAATCCACACATGAAAGCATTTGTGTTTGTGAAGCGATCGTCATTAAAATAACGCGAACACAGCTCAAGGTGGCTATACTTGTGTGGTATAGTTGTAAATATAAACTCTAGCCACTGAGTCTTCACATGCTTGTCCCTGGGCAGTGAAAAAAAAGTTTGCTTTTGATTCGCACTTCAGAACAGAGTCTCGTCGACATGTTGTTGTCAGGTTTCTCTGTCTGCTCGGCGCGCGCACTGAGTGGGCGTGTCGAATTCAAATAACTTGTACAAGTGACGTACGAAAGTTAGAGAAAATGCATCGTTCGTCTATCGATTCATATCAGCGACTCAGAGTCGACTCTTACTTTTGAGAGACAATAACTTTGTATACGGTGAACTTTCATATTTAAAACATTGCAGGATGTTTTCGTTCACTTAGATCTATGTTACACACTACATGAAAGGTAATTTTCAAAATTCCATGATAGGTACCCTTTAACTTAGCAGTTCAATGAGATAGTTACAAAACGTCAGTAAATTGAAACGATTTTATTTATCCTTTACCAGTGTTGATATTATGAAAATATTTGTTGGCTACATAGCAAGCTAACGTTACTGTTATCAAGTGTACCTCAACTTGTCAATGTGACATGTATAGATTGACCATAGTTTATCACATGTGAAATTCTGTGTTGATTTTGCAGGGGCTGATGAACACACCCGTGTTCTAATTGAGTGGAGAGTGGCTAATGAAGCCCTCTTCACTGGGAAAAGAAATGCAGCAATCAAAGGTTTTGAGTAAATATACAAGACAAATGTAAAATGTAATTTTAATCAAGTAACAGTTACTGTAGATTAGTTATTTGTAGATGTAAACATTTATACTCAAGCTCTTACTGCATTTCTTTTATGCTTTATTTCTGTGCATTTATTGCAGAGTTTTTACCACAGAGCAGAGCCTAGAGGGCAAAATGTCTGCTGTTCAGATAAAAAAAAAAATGGGTAAACCTTAAACAAAAATATAAAGTAAGTTTATTTCTTATTATAGTTCACCTCACAATGAGAATTCTGTCATGATTGAATCATGCTCATGTTTGGCCCTGTAATGCAATCATTGAACGAATGTTATGTTTTACAATATAATTGGCTGTCTTGATATTCTGTTTACAAATATTTGTAGGATCTGAAATGTCCACAGACTGGGGTGAGCACTGAGGATGGGGAGGTAACAGCAGCATCCTGGAAATGGTATACTGCCATGGATGAGGCAATAGGGGGCAGACCCTCCATCACACCACCCACCCTTATTGCCTCATCTGGCCCGAATGTTGCTGTTACCTCTCCGTCCTCAGTGAGGGCACAGTCTAAAAGACTAGGGAGGAAAAAAATGATTTTGAGGAGCTGATCCGAGAGATGGAGGAGAGGGAAGCTGAAAGAGAACGAGATGCCATTGAAAGGGAGGAGAGGCGCTGGAGAGAGATGGAGGAAAAGGAGGAAAGAAAAGAAAGAGCGACGAGAGCATGAGGAAAGAAAAGAAAGAGAGCGACGAGAGCATGAAAAGAGTCTAGAACAGGAGGCCAGAGAAAGAGAAGAAAGAAGAGACAGAGATGTGATAGAGAGAGAAAGGGAGACAAAAAAGAGAGAGGAAAGATTCCTTCAGCTATTAGCAATAATTGCAAAAAAATAATAGTAATAAAGAAATTAAATGAATGATACACACTCTCTCTTCATTTTTTGTTAGTAAGGTCACTGTGTAGTGCTGTTTTAGCAAGTTTTATTACAAAACACTAGCCTGGATGCCAGCCCGAACCCCGCCCACAACATTTTTTGGTCGAGAAGTTCGGTCTGGACTCGCTCCATTGAGGAGTAATTATGATCAGCCAAAAAATGGTCGGACCGATCAAATTGCCAGGGCGGGCTTTATACGATGATGGACAGATAATCCATCCAATAAAGTAATCATCACGTCCTCAAAAATATTTTTTCTTTCAAAAATGCTTTTCGTGTTTGCATGCAAGTAGGCCTACTCCGCGAATCCTTAAGTTCTTTTTGCAACACCGGCAAAGATCGTTAACACTCCTTATTTTTTTCATACTTTTTCCAGAGTTCTGTTTGATGTAGAGAATGTACGGATGAACCAAACACAAATTAATCTTTCTAATCTCTCATGGGATTCATTCAAATGTGATTCAGCAATCCAGATCTGAACACATTCCAACGTCACAAAACTGGCTCCAAATAGCCATAAAAGAACCCCTCAGAAAGGATTTTATGGCCCCGCAGGGACCAAGGAAGCTGACCATCTTTGACCTGTTTAACAGACTCGTCTTTCTTAAGGAGCAAGGTCCCATGAGAAGATGAACAGAGCAGACTTCAGCAGGGACCTTGCCGTGACCTCAGATTGGAATGTCTTTCTTAAACCCCAGAAACTTTACACACCAACACACTTTACATATCAAACCACATTAATTCTGCACATTCTGCAGAGAACAACTCATACAGAACAATGCTCAGTGGACTCATAATCAAGCATCATAATTCTTGTTTTTCCTACAATTCATGTTTGTATTATGCTTAGATTCCATATAAATCATGTAATGATGATTATAACTGTGTGCATGAATGAACGAGTATCGTGCTTCCAATCAAAATAATCGTATGCCCTTAATTCATAAGATGGCTTGAGTGAAATCTGTGTAAAATGCTTTGTATGATTATAATAATCTATAATGTTAAACTGTGGTCTCTTGTTCTCTGCTAGTGTTGGAGAGCAAGCAGATCATAGATAACGCCTGATTTACGATAAGAAGAAACCAAGTCCACCTCCTAAAATGATGCCATTGTCTCATTGGTTAGAATTCTCCAAAAGAGGTTGGACTAACTTTAAGTTAAAGACCCGAACAAAGCAGTTCAGTTCAGTTCGGAGAGCAGTTCAGTTTTCGGTTCGGTTCAGTTCGGTTTTGAGTCGGTTCTGTGGTAAATTAAGTTGTGCCTCTCTCTATTGAACAAACAGCCAGAGAGTGTTCATGTTCGTACGCTCCTACATCGACCAGACCAACTTTAGACCAGCAGACAAATAACCCATCAAGATTGGGGTTAAAACAGCTCATTCAAGCCACCTTACTCGTCTTACTTTCCTTTCTTCCTTCATTTTCTTTTTCGTAAAAGTCTCGGTTCTAAGTTAAGTTTTGCTGCAAAGTTGCGTTTAACGTTTCGGCTGCAAAACCCGCTTCCAACTTCAAAGACTTTCATTCATCCGCGCCAACACACCACGTGACTGGCCGTCCAACTTCCATACAGACAAAGACAACCAGCCACGCGGACCCAGCCGGGAAACCCCTCTGACGAAGCACCTCAAATAGGGAATTCCCTGGCCTAAGCAACGCAAAGGACAAGCAAGTAACCTCCAGACTCTAGCTGAACTGGTGTTTTTTTAATTTAAATTGAATAACCTGTCTAAGAAACGAAGGTTTAAATTAATGCTTGGTGGTTCGTTCAGGTTTATGTCTTACAAAGTGCATCTCACTCTGAAAACTCACTCTTTCTCTCTCTTCCTCTGCGCCTTGAATGAATGTGTGTGTGTGATTGGGTTTAGACATTAGTTTTATGTGTTTAGAATAGTTAATAAAGTCGTCCATATATTTGAAAAGATATTTGTCTTGTGTTGTGCTTACACATTTAATGTCTTGTACTGCCGATCTAAAGTTACCTTGCTAATACATAGTGTTTCACTATAGATTGGATATTTATATCTGTTGCCAAGGTTAAAATTACGGCCCGTTCAAATATGAGTATGACGAAGTCAGGCTAACAAAACACTTAAATCTTAGGGATTTACAGTAGCTAATTGTCAGTTGTAAAGTCCTTAATATTTGACATTGAGTAATTAATATTTTAAAGTGTTTTGTGTGTGTATTTTGTAGCAGATTCCAGATGGTTTTTGAAACAGGCAAATTGCAGGTATATCTGAAAAATATATTGTCTGAATATGAGTGCCACACTGTAGAGAAATACCCACACACTCCAGACACCTTTGAAATGTATTTACTTTATTTTTGTGTATTTAACTTTTAAATGGATACAGAATACAAAGCTTAAAGGGTACCTATTATGGCATTTAAAATGTTCCTAATAATGTTCTGGGAGTCCCCAACAACAGTTTTACATGCACGCAATGACAAAAAACATTTTTGTTGTCTTATAATATGCATTTATTTTTACCTGATTTGCTCACCGACTCCCTAATGATTCGTTTGACGACTCCTTTGTCCAAACCCCTCCTTTGCGTGACGCTAATCGGCGGTGATTGGTCAGATGACGCAGTCAGTTATATTTTGCGTTAGCCCAAAGCTTAAACATATTGATAAAGCACTGCAGTACTACAATACGCTTCACATAATTTCACATATTTCAAAAAACAAAAAAAATGACATTGGGGACCTAGAAGCTGCTGAGCGTAACTCTCACTCTCTCACACACACACACACGCACGCACACACACACACAGGGTTCGAAATGAGGGGGGTCTGGGGGGGTCCCGGACCCTCCATAAGTCATTAAGGACCCCCCATAAGAATTTATTTTTGGATTTTGGGGGGTCCCCGACAAATATATTTTAACATTAAAAATGATTGTGAAAATTATAGGTCTTTAGTGACACTTTATATTTATACCAGTAATTATTTAATTACAGCGCGAGGCAGCTATAGGGCAGCTATTAGCCGAGTGAGTTGTTGTTGTGGTGCTCCCGCTAATGTACGGACGGTAACAAAGTTGCGCTGTTGGGGCTCGCGCAGTTATACCATATTCATTTTTAAGAAACAATATATAGCCTACACACGACCAAAGTGCTGTTTTCCTGAATGCCATCACGATTGAAACCGAGATATTGATTTCATAACAGTTCAATAAACAAATAGTTAAAATAATTAAAATTAAGTTACTTACATTTTTAGACGCAATGGCTGTTTTTGTTCTGTTTCAGCAGCGAAAATAGTTCCAAACAACAGAACCACAGCGCATCTCAGAGCAACACTCATGATTCATTACTGAATAATTCAGCGTTTTGAACTATTCGCTCGAGTCAAAGATTCAATTACCCATTATTAAAACTCCTCATTCTGAATAAATCAGCCGTTTGAACGAATCGTTTAAATGAATGACTCAATGACTCGCTCATTCAAGACGGTCGCCTGCCACCTCCTACTGGCGGTTTAGTTTCAA
The DNA here is from genome assembly GCA_036326025.1 of Chrosomus eos. NCBI lineage: Eukaryota > Metazoa > Chordata > Actinopteri > Cypriniformes > Leuciscidae > Chrosomus > Chrosomus eos. Next base: position 2,551,447 of record CM070825.1, on the reverse strand, counting down.
AGCATCATTCTTTTCAACATTCCTTAATTGTATATTCAAAAAATATTTAAAACAATCTCAGAATCTCATTTAATACGGTTATAATTTTTCAATGTAAATTATTTAATTTGTTTGGTAACAGGCGCTAGGCTGTCTTATTATTTTAATTGAATGTAGCCTATTAATACAATGTAAGAATTTGAAATTAAATTTAGAGCATACACTAAATAAAATTAGGGGAAAAGTGCCCTTTTTAAAGGTACAAAAAATTATTCAGATAAGAGTGTTTACAAAAATGAAACATTGACTATTTAAGTTTAAAGGGAGTAAAGCGTCTGTTTAGGCTATAAAGGAAATTTAATTTTGCCAAAAGAAGAACTTTTATTTTAAATAAATGTTGCTTTAAAAAATCTGCCTTCTTCAGTGTGATATGTTACCATATTATCATGCTTGATTGAATATTTGTAATGTGATGATCAGATGCAGATATCTAAATCAAAGAATATGAGTGGTTGGCGGATGGATTATTATTTATTTTTAACAACAGATTCGAGTGACTCAAAGTGCACCAGATTAATGAATTTATCTTTAAAATGTACAAAATTTTCTCCGGGGGGGCATGCCCCCGGACCCCCTAGTGTTACGATTTTGCCACCTCTGCCTCATTTTGAGTAAAGAAGAAAACCCTGACATTGATCCATATAATTTTGCGTACAGTGTAGCAAGATAGTCTTCAGAATTGTTTTAATTACATACATTTTAGGGGACCCCCCAAGAGTCAGAAGTCATTTCGAACCCTGCACACACACACACACACGCACGCACGACACACACACACACACACACACACACACACACACACACACACACACACACACACACACACACACACACACACACACATAAAAGCAACAATTATTAATAGTACTTACAGGTTGTGATTCGGAGGAGGAAGCTGATCCAAATAAACTTGGTATTGAACGTTCCTTCAGTATCAGGCGACTCGCGAATTCACACATGAAAGCATTTGTGTTTGTGAAGCGATCGTCATTAAAATAACGCGAACACAGCTCAAGGTGGCTATAATTGTGTGGTATAGTTGTAAATATAAACTCTAGCCACTGAGTCTTCACATGCTTGTCCCTGGGCAGTGAAAAAAAAAGTTTGCTTTTGAATCGCACTTCAGAACAGAGTCTCGTCGACATGTTGTTGTCAGGTTTCTCTGTCTGCTGGGCGCGCGCACTGAGTGGGCGTGTCGAATTCAAATAATTTGTACAAGTGACGTACGAAAGTGCATCGTTCGTCTATCGATTCATATCAGCGACTCAGAGTCGACTCTTACTTTTGAGAGACAATAACTTTGTATACGGTGAACTTTCATATTTAAAACTTTGCAGGATGTTTTTGTTCACTTAGATCTATGTTACACACTACATGAAAGGTAATTTTCAAAATTCCATGATAGGTACCCTTTAAAACAAAATCACATAACTTTGGCATAAAGTAGTATTATAGAGCTTAAAGCAACACCAAAAGGAAAAGTATTTAAACATTTTTATTATGGTGTCATCATGATGAAGGAAAATGAACTTCGGCAGCTTCAGTAAGGTAACTTTCACAGGTATCTTAAAGATCTAAAGGGACTTTGATAATAGCAATCTCATTTGTAGGGCATCACTTTAAAATAATTCAGTATGTTTCTTTCAACACATGTGTACATGATGAGGACTTTACCCCTTGGGCAATTTTTGGATTTCCAAAAAATTTGTACAACATTAAGCTCAAGTATGTGATATGTAGCTAAAATTTAAAAGATTTGGTATACAAATTTACACACCGCCTAAGGCAGTGTGCCAGTGGTTGGTGTGTCACCTCTAGGGACCACTGTAGCTCCGAGATCCCCTGTCGATTAGCCTGGGTCTGTACTATCCCCAGTTACCATGTGCAGCCGCGAGGAGGCCCGACAGGAGTCTTGGTGATGGAGAGGCTTTGTCCAGCAGCTGTAAGCCAGAGGGATGCACACAGATAGCCATGCACCTCTCTAACTACTACCACTGCACTGTACGCATCACAGCACCCTGTGGGCTGTGCCCACACACACACACCTAACTATTTACATAACTAATATAACTAACATAGACAAACTGGAACACTGTCAATCTGAGAACAATAACTGATTTTTAGTGTCTTAACCTGTTAAAGTGTCTTACAGGTAATCATGCTCATGAAGAGCAGGCGCACAGTTGCCTGGTGCAGACACCGCTGCAGTGAGATTGTCCCGCACGTGCTCTCCTGCGCTGGCTTCTGTGTTGCGGGGTTCAGGTGGGTCATCGTTATCCTCCGCAACTTCTGGATCAACTATGTCCCCATTGAGAAGACAGAGGTTGTGGAGCACTGTGCAGCATGCAACAACATCTGGCACAAAAGCAGGGCTGACTTCCAGGGCCTTGAAAAAAATGGAACGCCAACGCGTTTTCAGCATCCCGAAGGCCCTCTCGACAATGTTCCGTGCACGAGAATGCTTCCTGTTGTACCCCCCTGTACAGCATTCTGTACAGGCTCTCTGTATGGGGTCATGAGGCAGATGGGCGCACTCAGGCAAGGATACCCACCATCTCCAAGGATGCACTTTCCTGCAGGTGGAAACAGGCGGCCAGTGTACACAGGGCTGTTCTTCAGCACCCTGGCATCGTGCACCGACCCAGGATACCCAACAAAAATGTCGAGGAACTTCCCCTGGTGGTCAGTGATGGCCTGCAGCTGGACAGAATTGTAAAGCTTTCGGTTAAAATAGCACTGGACGTCACTTGCTGGTGGTTTGATGCGTATGTGACACCCATCTATAGCACCAGCTACTATACTGAAAGCTGGAGACCCTGCCAGCTGGGCAAAACCTGCTCCCACTGCCTCCAGGTCATCTGCACTGGGGAAAGCGATAACCTGTCTCAGAATGCCGATGACTGCCTTGCTCACTTTGTGCACAATGTCGTGCACAGTAGACTTTGAAATGTCAAAGGCAAGTGACACTACCCGATATGAGGCTGCATGGGCCAGCCAGTAGAGGAACACCAGCACCTCGACATCCTTTTCCCACCCATGGTCGCAAGCAGGTTTCACAGCAGCAATCAAGGACTGGATGGACTGCCGTGAAAGTCGGAGGTTGGGGCGGAGGTCAGCTCCCTCTTCAAAATATAGCCGAAGAATTGGTACAGCAGCATTCAGGTGGCAGTAGGTTGAAGGGCTCACAATCTGTAAAAGTGTATATAGTTTTATTGTAGAATACAATTTGAATCAACAAATCACTTGTTTCCTGTGTTGACTTATTTATAAATATAATGTATTTATATGTATATGATCCATTTCTTATGCATGATGTATTTGAATATATATATATACATACTCATTTACACACATACACATGTACACACATACATACATGCATATATGTATATGTGTGTATATGTATGTATATTTATATATGTGTATATATATATATACATACACACAAATATATATATATACAATAGAGATATTTTTTTAATTTAATGGCAATGTGTTATTTACAGTGAAAAAAATGAACTTATATGTGTATATATAAATAATGAAGACAAAAGATGAAAAGGTAATTTATCAAGCTTGTGTATTTATGTTAAGTTTTTTTCACTGTAAATAACCTATTGCCATTAAAATAAATAAAATAAAAAATTATCTCCATTGATTAATTCATGTTTATTCATCGATAATAATATCACAAGAAAATAAATTACTTTTTCCTTGCCAAAAATCAACATCTGTCATTGTTCCCAGGTTTTTGTGATTGTGTTTTTTCTGAAGTAAAATGTATTAGCTAAATAAATGATGATACTTACGTTATTTGAGAAATTCCGGAGAAGCTCTCGACGAAGACGTGATCTGCGAGTAGCAGACCGACGCCGCCTCTGAAAATGAAAATTGAGCAAAACTAAAAACATAGCGCGAAGTTGGTGCAGTCAGTGGAATGGGCTCTTTAAATTTCCGCGCTGTTATGACAGCATCTGTCACGTGACGCTCTGTTATGACAGGATATGTCACGTGACTATTTCAACATGGCGCATGTAGTACGTCCGGACTCCATCCGTACTACCCGTATTCATACTATATAGAACGTACTTTTTTAACGGTCGCGAAGTACGTTCTAATTTAAATGTAGTACCTACTCACATAGTACGCGATTTCGGACGCAGCCTCAGTCAGCCTCTCATTCCAAAGTTCTGCATCATCAAGGCAGTCATCATCATCCTCATCTGCTTCAGCTGAACATGTGGTGAATGCTTTCTTCATATTTGCTGCATTGTTACAAATTATATGATCAATCTTTTGTTTGATTTTATATATTTTATATCACATTTTTGTTCAAATTCTTCACAAATTCTCTCTGCCGTATGTGACCCCTTGAACCGGTTGCAAGCTAGTAGATGAGATTTCAATGTTATAGCATCTGGTGCAGTGTTCATCCAGTGAGCGGTAACGCCAAGTTAGCCTCTCATTCTTCTGTCTGATCAGATGTCCACAGTGACAGACAGATTTTCAACTGTGGCCATTTATTAGTTTTGATTGTCTCTCAGACACCACAGTGTCAAGTCTTGAGGTGATGGTTCTGGACTTGTTGAAGCGATACTGGCGTTAAAGACCCGCTGACCTGCATTGCGGGATATGGGATTCGCATGCGCCCCTCTCGGCCCACACTGTAGTGTTCTGTCTTACAGGCAGCATACTGTAATGTTTCACCGGTAATACGACCAAAATAATATTATTAAAATAGATGCAGATTTATAGTTTTAAAAAATATCAATAAACAAAGCAATCCAGCTTCCCTGGCAATAAGACCGACATAATAACATTAAAAGAAATACATATAAACCATGATAAGACCTTGTGAATAAATCTTTGTATCCATGTAAGATGTATCTAGGAGATGGAGGAAACTGTCATGATGAAATGTTGTCTTCCCCCTAGTGTCTGTAGACACTGTACTTAACCCTCCTGGGACTAAGCTCTTTTTGGTCCGTTGTCTTTATTTTTACATTTGGGCTTATAAACTATATGTAATGGAGAAGGAACACTATGTGTTTGGTATCTATGGATTCAGAAGACCCTAATCTAATGTGGTGGTGAAGCCCATTACCTGACCTAACTATATTTGGGGCGTGAGCCAATTAGCTGTCACCATGGCAATATAAAGGGCGATAGATCTGTGCTTGAGGTAAGCGTCATTGTCAACATCACTAACGCGTCGTGAACCCTGTATTGTTGCTGCTCCCGGCATCAGGCGTGGACATTGGAGAGAGAGGTATGAGCATTTGGTGACTTTGTAAGATTATCTTTTGAATTGAGTAATTAAATGTCGCTGGTTACATGTTTTCGGCACCATAGTAAGCTCCGATTGCTGGATTGTCGTTTCCTCTCGCGTGGTGGTTCGGATCAACTGATCCAGTTCTCGTGCGGGTCTCGCATTGCTGCTCGGCTGCCGTTGTTATGCACGCATTTCGTCATTGGTATGTTTAATAGACGGTTGCTAAGTTTGGGCGAGGGGCTAACGCATTATAGTAAGATTATGTTAAAGGATTAGTTCACTTATTAAAAAACTTTTGCTGATAATTTACTCACCCCCATGTCATCCAAGATGTCCATGTCTTTCTTTCTTCAGTCGAAAAGAAATTAATGATTTTGATGAAAACATTCCAGGATTTTTCTCCATATAATGGACTTCAATAGTGGCCAAAACGGTTCAAGGTCCAAATGAGTTTTCAGTGCAGCTTCAAATGACTTCAAATGACAAATGACGATACCAGACGATGAATAAGGGTCTTATCTAGCGAAACGATGTGCCATTTCGAAAATAAATAAAACAGTTAAAGTATTATTAGCACAAATGCTCGACTTGTTCTGTCCTGAGATGCGTGTTCGTGATTCTCCTGTTCGAACTCGTTCATCAAAATGAACAAATCTTTTTTCGAGTCATTTATTCATTCAACGAACGAAATGACTCGAAAAAAGATTTGTTCATTTTGATGAACGAGTTCGAACAGGAGAATCACGAACGTACATCTCAGGACAGAACAAGGCGAGCATTTGTGCTTATAAAACTTTAACTGTTTTATTTATTTTCGAAATGGCGCATCGTTTCTGAGCAATTATTTGATGAACAAACTTGCGTGTCCTTTGGTGACACTATTTTCTCTGGGTGGAATTCCCAGAGTGGCGTAGTTGTGCACAATTATCAATAAAACCCACCTGCGGGTTGCCACAAACATAAGCACGCATGTAATATGTTTATAAAGGAAGTATGAGTGAAAATGTACAATAAACTAGAGAATTTCAAAAACGGAAATTCGATTTTTGGCATTTATTTCTGAAAATCACACATCACACAACAATAGTGAACAGATTTTGAACAAAAAATATATTTGTCAAAGCCTTTCCTTGACAGAAAAGTGTAATTGTTAAATAAAATGTGTAAAGAACAATGAAAAATTTAACTTTATTTACAAATAGTCCCAAGCTTTTTCTTAACCCCCCTATTATCTTTGGGGTCAATTTGACCCCATTCAATGTTTAACGTATGTAAAAACATGTTTGTCTGTTTTTTGCTTCAGATTTAATGACTTTTCCTAATTTAATGGGGACAACTCTGTAAAAATCAAATTAACCTGCTGATATTTTTTCAATGTCCTGTACACATTTTGTAGCATCGGTGTTCCTTAGGGTCAATTTGACCCCAGGCTCTTTTAGCTGTATAATAAAACAGAATCAATATTAAAATTTCACACACATTTGTTTTGGTTGTTTTATTGAGGTCACTATAACATGTCATAATTTTATAATGTTCATTACAATTTTACATATTCAAAATTATATTCAAAAAACTTCCCTCTGTTTTAGGGCTCTAACCTAACATAACCATATCTGTAGAATTGCAAGAACCACTAGTAGTTCACATGACATGGGACATAATTCTCATGAGAACTTTGATGTTTCCCATGCCATGGGGGAGGGGAAAACATAATTTTTGCGAGAACTTTGATATTTCCCGTGCCACGGGGGAGAGGAAAACATAATTTTTGCGAGAACTTTGATATTTCCCGTGCCGTTGGGGAGGGGAAAACATAATTTTCGTGAGAACTTTGATATTTCCGGTGCCGCGGGGGAGGGGAAAACATAATTTTCGTGAGAACTTTGATATTTCCCGTGCCGCGGGGAGGGGAAAACATAATTTTCGTGAGAACTTTGATATTTCCCGTGCCGCGGGGAGGGGAAAACATAATTTTCGTGAGAACTTTGATATTTCCCGTGCCGTTGGGGAGGGGAAAACATAATTTTCGTGAGAACTTTGATATTTCCCGTGCCGCGGGGAGGGGAAAACATAATTTTCACGAGAACTTTGATATTTCCTGTGCCACGGGGGAGGGGAAAACATCATTTTCGCGAGAACTTTCATATTTCCCGTGCCGCGGGGGAGGGGAAAACATAATTCTCAAGGTTTACCAAACAAAGGGGAGGAGCAAACATTATAAAAGCATGAACAGAAGCCTTCTAAACCATTTCTCTTTGTGCTCTGTGTGCTCTATGTTCTCCATCTCTCTCATTTGAAAATTACATCTAAGCAAAGATTTTGTCAGTTTTTTGACAGTGAAAGTGACATAGAGTCATGTGTCAGAGACCGATGATAATATTGAGGAGGACCCTGATTATGAGGCATCCTCCTCAAATGAGAATGAGACTCATAATGTTGACCCTCCTGTTGTCTCTCAACCACCCACAAACCCATTACCTTCCTAAAATGGAAAGTTATCATGGTCCCGCTGACCACCTGAACGACAGGGTAGACTTAGTGCTGCTAATGTCATCAAAAGGGTTCCAGGGCCCACTAGATATGCTGTCAGCCATGTCCAAGATATAAAATCAGCATTTGGTCTTTTCATCACAACATCAATTGAAAAGGATGTACTTGAAATGACAAACTTAGACGGTAGGCGTGTGTATGGGGTAGGGATGCGCGGTATACCGGTACTGCAAAAATACCGGTATATATTATATTTCAAACGGTACTATATCATAATTTTGTTAAATTCGGTATTTGATGCGCTGCAGTTTCGAAGTTCACCGCTAGGCGGCAATGCGCTACCTAAACTAACGCGGGTCACGCGAAAGCGGCAAACGGTGACAACAGAGGAACACGATGGTCAAACGAAGCTCATTCAAATTTCTACACGCCCGAAATTAATAAATAGAGAGAGCAGTATGAGTGAAATAAGGCATCACTTTGCCTATGAGTGAAATAAGGCATTACTTTGCCTACAAAAGTCGTGAGAAAAGTATAGAAACAGATCTCAATGCACTACTCTGCAAACGGGGAGGCAACACATCAAATCTGCCGAAGCACTACTCGTCAGTTGCTCATCTTGACTTGTTCAAAGAGTTCAGAAATCGACAGGTTAGTCCATCATTTAACTGATTTAATTTAGACTTTTATTGAACACTGAACCGCGCACATACATAAGAGCTTATTAATATGATACGGTAAACACGAAAGCTCAAATCTGCTTGCATGACGCGCTAGAACCAATTCAGTTTAGGTCTCATCATGGTTTCAAACAAACATATATTACTTGAATTTGAATGAATAAAGAATAAAAATTTGAATAATATTAATTTTAGTATTAGTGATAGTAAAATGAATGGCATATTAGTGCCACTGTGGCGCGAGAGAGAGAGAGAGAGAGAGAGAGAGAGAGAGAGAGAGAGAGAGAGAGAGAGAGAGAGAAATATTTCTAATGTTACAATTAAGCTACATTTGTCAACATTCATTAGGTAACCTTACCTAACAGTATTATAGCATTTATTAATCTATATCAATCAGTAATTAAAATACCTAAAAAATTAAATATACTAATACATGTTTATCATGTTAACATTACTTTAAGCTATGCATTAAACTAATATGAACCCAAACAGTAACCAAACCAAGATAAATAAATGCAATAAATGTTAATAATTCTCTGTTGATGCACAACAGCTAATGGTTTACATGTCATGTCATTTCATTATTCTATTATTAGCCTATGTGAATCTATTATTATAGATATTAACCTATTTTAATTGTATTATTTCAGGGTTTTTTTAAATCAAAATTTAACCTACTGTATGTTCCCTGACTGATTTTTTTTATGTACATTTTGATACCTTTCTTTGCACATTTGGTAGTGGAGAGTTTCAAGCAGTGTTTTTTACGTGTCACTTAAATTGAGACTTTTTTTTTTTTTTTTTACCTGTGGTATCGATTTAGTATCGATACCGAGGTATTAAATTCTGGTATCGTACCGAAACCAAAATTGTGGTATCGAGCCATCCCTAGTATGGGGAAGGCTGGAAAGACTTTGATGTGACTGACTTGCAAGCCTACATTGGGTTGCTCATTTTGGCAGGAGTCTACAAGTCAAAGGGAGAAGCAACAGCAAGCCTTTGGAATGCTGACACTGGAAGGGCAATATTTCCAGCCACCATGTCTCTAAAGACATTTCATGTTTTCTCCCGTGTCATACGCTTTGATGAAAAAGAAACAAGACAGGGCAGATGAGAGCGTGACAAACTCGCAGCAATACGGGATATATGGGACAAGTGGGTCCAGCGATTACCCTTTCTTTACAATCCAGGCCCCCACATCACGGTGGATGAATGTCTGGTTCCATTTCGTGGGCGCTGTCCTTTCAGACAATACATACCAAGCAAACCAGCCAAATATGGCATACAAATATGGGCCTCATGTGATGCACAGTCCAGCTATGCCTGGAATATGCAGGTGTACATGGGTAAATCCCCAGGAGAAGCACCTGAAAAAAATCAAGGCATGAGGGTGGTACTAGACATGGCTGAGGGACTGAATGGCCATAACATTACATGCGATTATTTTTTCACATTGTACGCCCTGGGTGAAGAACTGCTAAAAAGGAAGGTTATCATGTTGGGACAGTGAGAAAAAATAAGCCAGAACTTCCCTCTGAGCTTCTTGCGATGAAGAACAGGAAGGTAACATCTTCAATGTTTGCCTTCACTGAAAAGGCCACTGTCGTCTCCTATTGCCCCAAGAAAGGGGAAAATGTCCTGCTAATGAGCACTATGCACAAATATGCTGTTCTGAGCACTAGAGAAGACCGAAATCCACAAATGGTGCTGGATTACAATGAGACAAAGGGAGGGGTTGATAATTTGGACAAGGTTACAGCCACCTAAAGCTGCCGACGCATGACTGCCCGTTGCCTTGTCATTTTCTTCAACATCATTGATGTGAGCGCCTACAATGCCTTTGTGTTATGGAGTGAAATAAACAAGGACTGGAACAGCGAAAAACTGAGTCGAAGGAGAATTCTCTTGGAGCAGCTGGGTTACGAGCTAATGAAACCTCAAATCGAGAGAAGACGGTGCCTACCAAGAGCATCAACAGCTGCTGCAACTGTTGTGAAGGACATCCAAATGGAGACGCATACTCCATTGGTTCAAACTGCAAGCAGGAAACGTGGCAGGTGCCAGGTCTGTCCTAATAGAAATGACACCAAGACCAGCAACACTTGTGTGAAATGCAAAAAATACATCTGCAAGGAGCACACTCACACTTCCTGCACATCATGTGCAAAGTAGTGCAGACAAAAGGCTGGAATGTACCTTATGGAGATCTGTAGGAAAAAAACAATATGATGTTCATATTCTGTCTATGCTGTTTGTATTCTAACTCGTAGTTTTTGCATAAAGCACTTACAGTCTCATAAAACAACTCCTGACAAAATGCTCAAATTTACTTTTTAGTGGTGGTTTTGTAAATCCATCTTTTTCTCTCTTTCTCTCTCTTTCTTTCTCTGTTATGTGTTGCTTACTGATGTTTTGATTGTAATGATGTTGTTTAAAAATTAAGAAGTCAACAAAGACATAAATTACCTGAGACACAAACATTTGTAAAAAAAAAAAAAAAAAATCATATTCTGGAGGTTTAAATTACTGGGTGGGTAAAAAATGTTATCAGATTTGAGAGTAACAGGAGGGTTAAGAATGCTTAGAAGCTTTTCGAAGCAATGCTTTCTCCTCTTCACTCTCTAGTAATTGTTCCAGAGCTTGTTCCACCGTAAATCGTTTACTGCTTGCCATCATAAAAGTGCTAAAACAATAAATAATGCTATAATTGTTATATATATATATATATATATATATATATATATATATATATATATATATATATATATATATATATATATATATATATATATATGGGTCAAAGACGAGACGTCACCATTTTGGTGTCCGCATCAAATAAACTGTACAAAAGTGATTTCACATGCAAAAAAAAAAACATATTAAATGCAAGTAAAGTGTCTACTTTCATGTTTCAAATAACCTTTGTGAAAATACAATGACAAAATATGAGTTAAATAATGCTCCAAAGTGTAAAATTGTCATTCAGCGTAATGGTCCGGACTATGATTTTACTAATACATTTTTAAATAAAAGTATAAAATACCATGTTAAAAAAAATATTTGCTTCCTTGGCATGTTCACATAAGTGTTGACTGTATTATAGTAAAAGGACTGTGTGTTATTTTTTTCGTAAAGTATAGAAATAACTAGGGGACTTTTGTCCCGAAAATTCAGTTTGTCAGAGGTCATTCAGTGTAACAGGATCAGGAAGCCATTTTGAAATTAAATAAACAACCAATAGTCATCCAGCAGTCTGTGACATCATCAAATTCCCCCCTGAAGACCGTGTGCTGCTGCAGCAAGGTAAGTTTATTGCTCTTAAATATTTGATAATTTCACCTTTTCATAGTGTGGTAATTTGAGTTACAAAAACGCATGTCATTCAGTGAAATGCCCAAAAACCCTTTTATTGTTAGTTTTTTTGAAAAATAAGTAGATGTTGAGAATAATTATGATTAACCGTTCTGGTCAAGTTCACTGTTTGATATGGCTAGCTAGTTGTTAGCCTGCAATATTAGCTTAAGTAGAAGTTTCGTCATTCAGGGTAATGTTTTGTCATTCGGTGTAATGCAAATTGTCTGTTACACCACAGTGTCATCCATTACACTGAATGACAGTGTCACTGTTTAGATAACATTTTTAGCATTTTATTTATATTTCAGATAAATGAGGGATATTTAGCACAAAAAAAATATATTAAACTTTATAAATTTTATTGTTTTATTGCATTTTTGTCTTTTTGTTACTGATTTCTTTTAGATGCCCACAAACAAAGAGAGAGTTACTAGGCACCGGCGGAAAGTTAATGCAGACCCAGTAGCTAGGGCAGCGCTTTTAAAAAGGAGACGAGAAAGGTATTGAGGAGTGCAATGTCAAAATAATAGGGCTGGGTTAAAAGATATTTTTCTTGATTTTAATGTATTCTCATTTTGAAGAAACAATACTGATTTGTAAATCCCAAGAATCGATCTATCAGCCTATGCTGTTTTCAGTTGATGTTAATCAATATCAAATTGATTTGAAATCGAATCAAATCATGAAATTTGTGTCAAAGCCTAGCTCTACAGAATAATAGATTGCTACTGTTTTTAGATAGTCTACCCTACCTATACCACAAGTTCAAGAGAGGCCACTGAGCGGATTCTCCGCCCATTATACCAATTTAATTTACAATTTAATAGTAATTTATGTTGCCAACAGAAAGTATTTTTAATGAATAACACTGTTTATATCTGTCAGTAATTGTGTCAATAATTGCATGGAATCTGTATTTCAGCTACCAGAGAAGAAAGCAAGCTGCCGTGGCTGCAAATCCTGATCACCCGTCAATCAGGAATTTATCAGATGCTGCAGCTGAGAAGAAGCGAAAGCAATGGCAGAAAAATCAAAGAAAACACAGGGCAGAAGCAAAACGGATAAGGGCAGTTCTGGATCTTACACCAGATTCCTTTGAAGAGCCTCCTGAGGAAAATATTGAAAGACCCTTTCCTGCAGAACCCATTCAACAGCCTCAGTCTCTGCCAGAACCACCACTGGCGTTTTCCACCCCAAAAGAGAATAAAGAAAAGCTGTGTAACAGGTGCAAAACAGTGAAAAAGCAAAATTTGAAATTGAGGAAACAGCTATTCCAATTGAAGAAGCAATTAGCTCAAGCTAAAAAAATCAAGAAAAGTTAAGGAAGGAGATACAAAGGTCTAAGAAACAAAGCAGGGCGAAAATGGCCAGTAAGAGGAAAGGGAAGGAAAAGTCAGCACGACGAGAAAAGGTCCATTCTTTTCTCAGCAGAGATGAGAACAGCCGACAGCTGTCTGGTAAGAAAGATACTGTAACGAAAAACAAAACTAAACTTCAGAGACGCATCCTCGCCAAGACACTGAAAGAACTCCATGGAGAGTATAACTCAGAGGTGGCCAGAGAGGACTCCTTATCCTACAGGCAGTTCTTACGGTTAAGGCCATTTCATATCACTGAGCCAAAAGCAAATGATCGGAACACATGTGCTTGTATAGATCATGAGAATGTTAAACTTCTGGTCGAAAAACTAAAGCAAAAGGGATTGCTTAAAACGTCAAGCACTTCTGAACTAATAGCAGCCATCGTCTGTGACACCCGCCAAAGAAACTGCATGTACCGTGTATGTGCCAAGTGCTGCTATAATGAGATTGAGGCTGATGTGCCTGAAGAACCTGTAAAGATTATGTGGCAACAGTGGGAAAGACAGAAGACTGTAGAAGGGGATAAGCCATTCACCAACATTGTGAAGAAGACAAACAATGGGAACTGGGATGATCTTCTGAAAGTCTTTAATAGTAAGCTTGACTCTCTAGCAAGACACCAGTATAATTGGCTTCACCAGGCAGAACAGTGTAGAAGTCTAAAAGAGACCCTGTCTGAGGAAGAGGCTGTAGTCCACATGGACTTTTCAGAAAACTATGCCTGCAAATTGGCCACTGAAGTCCAGGCATTTCATTTTGGTGGCAACCGAAGACAGGCTACCATTCACACAAGTGTAGCATACACATCTAAGAGTCACCAGTCCTATGTTACAATTTCAAATTCTTTGCGTCATGATGAGCGTGCTATCTGGGCTCACCTCAAACCAGTACTGGAGAATTTGAGGGAAGAAAATCCTTCAATCACCACACTACACTGCATGAGTGATGGCCCAGTAACCCAGTACAGAAATCGCAAGAATTTTTACCCGATGAGCACAGTTCCTTTTCTCTTTGGTTTCAAAAAAGTGACATGGAACTTCTCAGAGAAAAGTCATGGCAAAGGGGGACCAGATGGAGTGGGTGGTGCTGCCAAGAGATGTGCTGATGACTTTGTACGAAAGGGACGAGACATACAGGACCCAAAAGATCTCTTCAATGTCCTTCAAGACACAGCATCAAGCATCAAATACTTTTGGATTGATGAGACTGAGGTAAACCGATATGACGAAGCTGTCCCAAATGAGTTGCCACTTGTGAAGGGCACTTTAAAAATCCACCAAATTGTGGCAGACAAGCCTGGGAAAATCCAGCATCGGGAGTTATCCTGTTTCTGCTCCAGAATCAATGCTACTTGTGAATGTGGACCATCAGTACAGATCGACTTCCAAACCCTCCAAGAGGTCAGTGGAACAAATACAGAAGCCTTTGTGACATTGGAACCTGATGATGACTTATCTGGCAAATTTGTGGTGGTCCTCTATGATGGAAAGCCCTTTGTTGGGCAGGTTTTGAGGGCTGAAGGTGATGAATTAGAGGTTAACTGCATGCATCAAAGTGGAGCTGGAAAGAATGCATTTGTGTGGCCTGAGACACCAGACAAACTATTTTACTTCACAGCTGATGTGAAGGCAATAGTGTCTGAACCTGAGCCATTAACCCTGAGGAAGTCCAAACCACAACAGCAGACTGGGAGAAATTTATTGAGTAGACAGGTGTCTAGACAGGGTGTGTGTGTTTGTCCTTCAAGTTCCAAGTTCTCAATGCATTGAGGGATATTGATTGTATTACCACCAGTTTGTTTCAAAATTGTTAAGGTGTGTGTGTGTTTGTCCTTCATGTTCCAAGTTCTCAATGAAATAAGAGATATTGATTATACAGTATTACCACCAATAGAATTAATATTTTTTTTAGTTGTAATAACTTGTAATTTCATACAAGTAATTTTTTTTACCAATATGATGCATTGTGGAATAAAAAGTTTATTCGTTTCAGCATCTGCTTCTGTGATTTGCTCAGGAATTTAATGATACAGAATAATATTCAAAACATTGCAATAATAGAAACAATGACAATATTTTCTCCATTTTTTTCAAAATGTCATTCAGCGTAACAAACCATGGTCATTCGGTGTAACAGATTTATTTATATAAAAATGAAACAATGTACTTATTCTGAGCTGTAATTATTATAATATGTAAAATAATATGTGCCCCTACAAAATTTTATTAGATTTTAATTGATTTTCACTTCCTTACAAAAACGTCTTGCTGACAAATGGGTAAAACCTAATGGTTTAAAGGATATTGGCAAAGTATTAAGGTTTGAAATGACAAATAATTAGTATTTGGGGGCTGCACTGTGATCTTTAAATACTGTCCTGTAATATGTCATCAAATGATAGTTTTTCTAAAAATGTCTGATAAGATTTTTTTGCATAAAAATATTGTTACACTGAATGACATTTTACTGGGTGTCTTCTGTAAAATCACAGTAAAATGTATGGTAGTAATTATTTTTTGCTCAGAAAAATATAAAGTTAAACACGACATATTCTAATGTATGTGAAAAAGACTAAATTTAAAGCTCTTTTACACTTAATTTTTTTTTTCTTGAAACCCCCTTTTCGTCTTTGACCCATATATATTATAATTGTTCTGTCTCTCTCTCATATCTCTGTGCATTCTCGCTTCGTAAAGCCTTGTTTATACTCGACGCGTCCGTTCGCTTTCTGTCGTCTCTGCCACTCAACGCTGTTTGTCTAATAGTATATAGTACCACCCCTTGCAAGGCTACAGAGTCCTCTGATTTGCTAGAATACATCATGGTAACCTTCCTCTGATTGGGTAAGAAAAATATTCCTCCATCGGCAATTTTTCCATTGGTTGTTGCTCGTGAATCTGCCAAACAACATTGATTTCATTGGCCTTTGACATAGTGGTATTGTGCAACAAGGAAGTGTGTATACAAGCCGGGCATGTTTGCATAGACAGTAAAAGAAATGGACACAGCGACCCGTTGATTTCAACGGAGAGAGTTGAAGCCCAACATGGGCACTCACTTCCTGATAGCCAAGCGTACTGCGCATGCTCAAACTGAGCTTGACGACGTAAGCAAACTGACTGACAGTTGTACGTCTTCAAGTAGCGGTGCCAAGAGGAATCTGAATCATTCCCTTCCGAATCTCACAGAACCGAAGATCGTGAGTATTAGCTGTTCATGAGCTCGTAGCAGAAGCAACTTTATGACTCTCTATGGGCTTCTCCCTTGACTTTATGCCTCCACGTCCCCCCGATTGCGCGCAAGCTTCTACTTCTGTCTTTACGGTCATTGATCTTGTGTGCGCCAGAGAGTCGTGGGGTTATGACGCAGTCGTTAGCCTATTTTTACAAAAACGGCTTCTAGGGGGCCATAACGTAAGATACACAGTAATGGCGCCTTTTATACATTGTCGTGTTTCTTTAGAAATAAATAATGGACAAATGGAGTCTTTGGACGTCTCCGATGTAAAGTTATTCGCTGTCAAAGTGACGCCAAAATGAATAGGAGTCAATGGGATGCTAACAGCAGGTGATAGCCAGCTACAATGGCGGCCCCCGGAGGCAGCTTCAACTTCCGGCTGATGGATTACCCCCTTGTATGTTTGTAATCATTGTTTTCAGCAGAATCTGAGGAAGACGGCAAAAAACACAGCATCTCTCTATCATTAATAGTTTTTAAGATAATTACACATTTGTAAAAGTATGACATTTTTGGCGGTACCGCCCAATCCGTCCCCAGAGGGTTAAGATGTCACACCACATTTTAGGCATTAATTAGCTTATACAACCACAAAAACAACACACATAGCTCAGAGACATTACAGAAATCACTTGTGAAGCATGTCAAGTGATTATAACGGCCTGGTAGGGAATGACCCGTGATACATGATGGGCAGCTATGGAGTGATATCCAGTGGTGGTAGTGCGAAAGTTAACAGAGCAGGGATTTAATCAGTGCAAACCTGTGCATGTTAAATATGACTATGGAGAAAACAAGAGTGTGAGCATAATAGTATTGCTTAACAAAAACAATATATAGAAGATAAGATAAATAGAACAACAGAAACTTATATTAAATAAAAACAAAAGATTATACAAGCCAACAGGGGTAAATGTGGGGACCACAGTCCAGAATGGGTAGAGGGGCTAATGTAGCCTGTAAGACAGTCAAATGGATAGTGGATATTAGACAATAGACAAAGTGATGTGATGGTTGGCGCTGGGTGGAAAGTCAATTTCTCCCCTAACCTTTTGTGTGACATTGAGTTGCTGGTTTGCCCTGGGGACAAATGACCTCCTTAACGTTGAGCAGGACAGAAGACTGCTACTGCAAATTATCCTCGGTTTGTTAAAAGATTAACTCCAGCTCCATGCCAAACACAGAGCCAGCTTTCCTTACCAGCCTGTCCCAGCGGCCCTCTTCTTAATGCTGCCTCCCCAGCACACAACAGCATAAAAAAGGACTCTGGCCATGTTTAATCTTGCTCAGAGTCACTACTGGTATTCCTCAGAATCACTATCAAAGTTTATTTCTGTTTCAGTCAGAACTTGAACATAACATTTCTTTGCATGCTTTGCCAGGCTGATCATATATCACAAACGCAATTTTTTTTTTACAATATTTTTTGTGTATATATATATATATATATATATATATATATATATATATATATATATATATATATATATATATATATATATATATATATAAATAGAGAGCAATTTTCACTGACAGCAGCCACGAATTACTTACAAGAGAAGTGTAAATACAAAATACATACTTTATCCGTGTTTCTGCTTGTGCTTTCATCACACATCAGCAGGGCTCTCAAGTGTCACGCATTGAGCGTGACAGTCACTCATTTCGGTCTTGTGTCACGCTCTCCCGCCACACATTGTATTTCTCCCCGTATTTCTCACGCTCAAAAACTATTTGTAATATATTTATTTGTAATATATATATTATATATTTATATATTTACGCGGCGTGGAACCGGCAGGAATCAAGTGCGTCTCCTATAGTGTTTTTCGTCTGGTGTTGTTAGCCAATCAAAAAATAGCACTATTGTTTCTGGGTAAGATGTAACGCAACAACCAACAACACCCCATGGGCTGGGTGTCACTCTCGCACCCGCACTCGGAAATCGGGAGAAATTCGGGAGAAAGGTCGGTCCGGGAGATTTTCGGGAGGGGCTTTGAAATTCGGGAGTCTCCCGGAAAAATCGGGAGGGTTGGCATGTATGGTTCTCATATTTAGTCCCTCCTCTCTTGCCGTTGTTTTTTCCTGTTTGCTTCTGACTCTGGTCTACTGAGAGGTCATGCAGCAGTTACTCTTTTCTCTTTGCCTATGGTAGTTTTTGAAGGTCTAAGTCTGTAAGCATTTCTGTATAAAGTATATCTACTTTGCTACATTCTTTGTGTATTGTCAGTTTTAGCATAATATGTATGTTTTATTAAAAGATGCTAATCGCGATTAGCATTTCTCCATAGACATCCATGTTAATGTTAGCTTAAATGCTTACTAGTCCTGCAAGTGTCATTATAATGGCTAATTTTTCTTATGGGATAGCTATACATGTTAGACTTGAGTTGTATATGCATGTATTTATATGGGCAGTTTGTAATGCCATAGTATTATGTTTTCACAGTTTTACAAAATTGGGAAGATCCTTACTAAAGGCCTCTCTCTACTCCGGTTTCCTGGGTCTTTATTTAATGGGTCTTATGTTAGCTATCTGCTACGCTAACCTGTCAAAGCAAGAGCAGAATAGTTGTATTTAAGATTAGTATTTAAAGATTTTCTGGGGTTACAATGAACACTATGTCACATAGTCAACGCAATTGTGTACATACCACTGTGTGTAAGCTGCCATGGCCAAACAATCTCATCCGATAGAATGGTGTCCAAGGTCAGTTTTTCTTTCAATTTCAATTCAGTTTCAAAACACTTTATTTGTCCCCAAGGGGCAATTAATGAGGCCACATAGAGTAACGTAAACATTATACATAAGGGGCAATTAATGAGGCCACATAGAGTAACGTAAACATTATACATAAAAACATCCTACATTAAATAACACAATGTGCATGGAATAAATATTAATGGATACTTAATATATATATTAAAAAATAATTCAAGACATGGTAAACAATGGGGCTAGAGATGATTGAGAATTTAAAAGCTGCACCGATTTGGGAACAAAGGTTGCCATCCTCCTTTGTGTCATACAGAATGGACAACGAAGCCGTCGCCGTGAAGAAAGCCACTCAAAAACAGAGAACATTACATGTGAAATGTCTCGCAAAATCCTTCCAGCCAACCTCAGCGTTTGCTGTTCACTTATAATAGAAAGAGCCCTAATAGGGAGTCCAATAATTTTTTAGCAGACTTTAAGCGATCGCTGCAGACTATTTGCTGCAGACTATTTCTATTTTGGAGGCTTATAGAATGAAACCAGCAGACGATGGAGAATGTAATGACACTTTCAATGTAAGAGTAGTAGAACATAGTGAGCAAGTTCTTACTAACTCCAAAAGAATTGAGCTTCCTTAAAAGGTACTGCCACTGCTGGCATTTCCTCAATATCTTCTCTGTATTAGAAGAAAATTTTAACAGATTGTCAAAATTTTTCCCAAGGTACTTGTACTCTTTGACAATCTCTATAGGCTTTCCGTGAATAAAAGTAGATACTGCCATAGCCACCTGCCTCTGCTTATTAGAAAAGGTTACTACCATCTCTTTAGCTCCAAACGTTAAGCTCCAAACAGGAGATGTCACACCACTCAACAAATTCCTGAAGGGCTGGGCCATGATGCTGTGAAGGGCCTAAAAGCAGAGACAGTAAAACGGTATCATCAGCAAACTTGAAATTTTATCAGATGACAATTAGGTTGAATAGATCTACAATCGTCGGTATACAGAATGAATAGCAGAGGTGAAAGGACACATCCCTGGGGAGAGCCAGTTGAAGTATATAGGAGGTCAGAAAAAATATGGTTGACCAGCACTCTCTGAGACCTATTGGTAAAAAAAAAAAACAATTATCCAGAAAATCGTTTGGTCCTCCAGATGAAAACGACTGAAAAATTTCTCAGCAACAATATGTGGCTGTAGGGTATTGAAAGCCGAAGAGAAATCAGCAAAAAAATCTGGCTGTGGTATTAGGAGACTCAAGAAGCTTATGAACAAGTTCTGTGATAAACACCTTTGCATCATCGACCCCTCTACCTGTGCGATAGGCAAACTGAAGTGGATCCAACTGTGAGTCAGTTACTTTAGTGATATAGTTTTTAATAATCCTTGCCTTTATCACAAGAGAGGTGAGTGCAACAGGTCTCAGATCGTTCAAGGATTTTATTAAACTTTTTGTAGGTATCGGAATAACTGTGGAATGTTTCCATAGTTGAGGGACTACACCACTGGCCACGGATTTCTGAAACAAAGTCTGAAATGTGCTTACGAGCAGTGGGAGCAATATTAACTGCTGCCATATTCGTAAAACCTTGGCAGACTGTATGGAGATTTCCCTGAGTAAATGTTTGCTCAATCTTGTTCTTATATTTCAGTTTAGCAGATTTAATAGCACGCTTAACCTCTCTGTTAACCTCCTTTTTTTCATACTCAGTGCCAGTGTAGAAATCTCTCTTTTTATTATTTAAAATTTCTTTGAGTTCCATGGTTACCCAGGGCTTATTGTTGGGAAAGATGGTAACCTTCTTGGTAGGAATGATGTTATCCACACAGAAGGAGATATATGATGTCACTACTGTATGTCCACTTGCTCATTAATATCATTTGATGGAACTACGAGCATATTCCAAGCAGTTATTTCAAAGCATCCCTGTAGTCTATCAATGCTAGCATTAGTCCATTGTTTAATAACCTGTACAACCTTCTCTGTCGTCCTTATAACAGGCAAATAGGCTGGTGCCAGTTATACAGTGCAGTGATCCACAGAACCAAGTGGAGGAAGAGCGATAGATCTATATTTATCCAATATTTTTCCCAGATGGGTAGTACATGTGTCATACTGTTGAAAAGCTTTCAAGGATTTTTCTGCCACACAATGGTTAAAATCGCCCAGAATGAATTTGGGAGAATGTGAAGATATTAATTCCTAAGGTGTTTTCTTAATATGCTCTATGGCTGTAGTAGCATTTGCTCTTGGATTACTTTAAACCAATATAAAAAAAGCTGTGGAATTTCCCTGGGCAAATAAAAAGGCCGTAGAGATACAGCCAAAAGTTCAATATCAGGGATGCACAACTTTTCCCTTACGACAATCGTTGAGCACCAGCGTGTGTTTACGTACAAACACCGCCGCCATGCTGTTTGCCCGTAGACTCATTATCCTGATCAGGTCTCAGGGGAATTCCAAAGCCATCTATACATAAAATGTCATCATTATCATTCTTATTTAGCCATGTTTCAGTAAATGCTAAAATGGAAGCAGTCCTATATTGATGCATATAGTTCACGTTGGTCATTATGACTGATGGGAGCAATCGATGTTTACATTTCTCCCGTTTGAGTCTAGCACTTTTATTCTTCCCCCTTCTCGTTATGCCGAGTTCAGACTGCACGATTTTAGCCACGATTTTGGCTCGCCGACAGGTTTTGAGAAATCGCTGACAAATGCCCGAAATCACAGGCAAATCGGTGCTCGTTCACGCGAGTGACAATCACGCAGTGTGAATGAGCAAAGACGCGATCTGAGAGAATCGCCGACGAGTCGCCGACGCCCGTGAGATATTTGGCATGCTAAATATCTGGACCTGTCGGCGATTCACAATCCTGCTGTGTGAATGTGTTCTGACTGAAAACTTCATCGGCGATGAACGACAGCCAACGAGAGAGCAAGATACAGGACAGGCTGTTCGGGGAGGAGTTATAGACCAGAATATCAGTATTTTAATAGATAGATAGGCCTATATTTACAATTATATCAAACAGAAACAAAGCACAAACATTTGCATGACCAGCAGCAACAGCAGGACGTTTGCAAAATTATTTATTTACCCCCAACTCTCTTTGCAAAACACAGTCCTTGCTCCCCTCGTCTTCCCAACCATTTCCTCCTGCATAAACTGAATATTTATTTGCTTCATTTTCGCTACAAATCAGTGCACAGACAATTTGGATCGCAATCTTCTTGTAGGCTATCATTTTTAATAACAAAGTCAGTGTCGCGCGAGAACTCCGGTCTCACGCACGCGTGATCTTCCGTTATTTCCGTATCACTTCTCGCGTTTGTTTGGTTGTGAAACGTAGTTTGCGGACCAGGCAGAGGTTGTCAGCGATTCTTTCTTTTGTAAAGTCATGCAGTGTGAAACCTCCTGTCGCCGACCCATCGTGCAGTATGAACACAGAGGCAACTGAATGTTACCCCAGATAGTCATGCAGTGTGAAAACAACAGTGACCCGATTATTTTGAAAATCGTGCAGTCTGAACTCGGCATTACCTTCTTGTTTTGAGAAGATTCCCTCTGGATAGACCTCTTACGTATTATTTCCTCTGGAATCCTCTCTGTAACAGTAGCCTGATGAGGGAGGAATTTCAGCGGCAGCAGAAAATTTCTTGAATATGCAGGTCGCAGGTTCTCCAGGAGATCATATCCAGTTGACAAACAAAGTACAAACTCCAAAAAATGAAAAAAGACCAGTGACCAAAAAAAGTCTTCTGTAACTCATATCGATGGTAAAGCGGTGTTCCAACAATCAGTCAACTAATTAGCGACAATGA
This sequence comes from Chrosomus eos, assembly GCA_036326025.1. Taxonomy (NCBI): domain Eukaryota; kingdom Metazoa; phylum Chordata; class Actinopteri; order Cypriniformes; family Leuciscidae; genus Chrosomus; species Chrosomus eos. The sequence continues at coordinate 2,528,470 of CM070825.1, read as the reverse complement.
AACGCAAATATCCTCTCAATATTACATGGACTGTCTGAATATAATCAGATAGATGCACTCGATATATAAAAGCAACAAAACAAACAAATACCATTAAAAAATAAAAAATAAATAAAATAAAAAAACATTATAAAATTTCGTTACTCTTTGAGCCAGACGGTCAGCCACACGAGCAGCGACCGGAAATAGCTCAAATCCTGCATTAGGAACCAAGGTGTTATACTTTTCCAATACAGAATTTAAGATTTTTTTCCCCTCCCTGATCTTTTAGGGGATTCGGGCACGTCCTTTGCATCCGTTACAATCTTTATAAAGACGCTGAGACCTCTTAACACTAGCCACCAGCTCCTCAATTCGGCTGGCAACAGCGGCAGCATCAGCATTATTTGGGGATGCTGTTGCTGAGAGGAAGAAATGAAGAGATAAGAAATATGCTTCTTGATTCCATGAAAAAATATTATTTTTGGTGTATAAGCAAAATAAAGCCTCAACAATCTTTTCATATTTCTCTGTAACTGAGAGGCTACACGTGTAGCTAAGGTTGAGTATAGTTAGGTTAGTTAGTTTCTTTATTGTCCCCATGGGGATAATCTTGTCCACACGTCATCAGTAATCAGAGTATGTGCTCTTTGACTACGATTACAATGAGCCAAGATTAGTCAGAAGTGATACATCAAGAACCATATCAAACAGAATAAAACAGTATATTCTACCTTCTGCCCACTCATTGATATCAGTCACTGCGTTTACAGGCAGCCAATAACCCGTTCAAAACCGGGATATTAGCAATAACCCGGTCGTGAACGGCCATGTAAACACCGGCAAAAACCCGGATATGCTCATATCCCGGATTTTAAAAACCGGGATATTATACCTGGGGCACCCCTTTTCTAACCCCAATTTTTGGTCATGTAAACGCGTATCGGGATATCCCCATAGTGATTTGTGTTCTGTGCATGTTCTATTCGCAAGGAATCTTGGTCTTTTGAGTAGAGGAACTTCTCGGCGCATACAAAAACCCGCATGCAGTATACCGGAAGTAAACATGGCGAGACTCAGCACAGCATACTTTTGGAGTGAGGTCAGTAACGTTACCAGCACCAAAGCGCAAACAAAGGCGATCGCTATCTGCCCCGAACTATTCATTATCCGCGTGCTGCTGCTGTTGTTGTTGTCTTTGGATACAGGAAGAAGAATCGGAAATGACGCATATTGCGTCTTAAGGTTGTCCGTACGTCGAGTGCGTCGCTGTTTACATCGGGATATTGCAATTCCATGTATACAGGAGAAACTCTCTCTGCTCACCCATGTAAACGGGTTATTTCTAATGTTTCAGAAACCCGAATAGTGACCTTAACCCGACCATAACCCGAAAATTGGCTGCATGTAAACGTAGTCAATGATCCACCTCTCCAGTTGATTGTCTGTGATATCCATTTCCGTTTTCATGGCCTCCACGTTATGCAACTGGCATTGCAGGGCTATTGTGGCCTTCAAACACAAATGACAATGAGGGAAACGCCTACAACTTTGACTATTGTTGATAAGGATTGTGAAATACCTTCACTATTAGAAAACCACATACAACACTGATTAAATATACAGTATATTCGTATATACGTGGACTATCAATATATGTGGTATGAACATTTAATATTTTATATCAAGACACTGAAAAATACAATTGACACTACACATGGAACCATCCGTATATTTAATATATATTGAAGAATATCTGGGCAAGTCTTCTCTATATTTTTGTGATATATGCCACTTTATTTTACAATATCGCTATGCATGTTGCATATGGGAAAACTGGTGTCTTTACCTTCCGATATCGGCGGGCAAGGGTGGAAGCCAAGTTGTCAAACTTTTGTTTGTTCTAGCGCATGGCCATGACCGACAGCATGTTTATGCGTCCTGCAAAAATATAAAATATGAGATTATCACCTTTCTTTCCAGTAGCAGTAGGAGAAGAAACTGTGCAGACTTGTTGGGCACCACAAACTTTTCAGAGATAATAACTTACAGTAAAGTACTATGGTACTAATCTGCTGTCTTGTGCTATTTGATTACTGTCCTATGAAAGTGTTTGGTAAACAGCAAAGGACAGTGAAGAAATAGCACGAAACAGTGCCACAGGACAGTAGGCAAATCGCATAGAGCACTATGGCAGGACAGTAGGTGAATGGTACTCTGACATGTATTTTTTTTTTATCACACTGCCCTTCCTTATTATCCTCGTGTCAAATAAAATAGGATGATGGTATTGTACTCGATCCATCCATTTGTGTTGAATATTCTGAGCTTTATATTTTCAGAGTCAGCATATATGCATTAGCTCAAAGTGGCTCACCATTGTCATCAGGATCAAAATTAACTGGTTACCTGCTTTTGACATGTGCTTTGTCGTAACAGCAATCTTCGAGAGGAAGGCGTTGCACTGCTCCACCTCTTCCCCAAGAGTCGAACCACACCCCTCCTGATATGCTCCACTCCATTTTACCTTTAAAAAAAGAAAACAAAAAAAGAAAACCTAAGTGGCAACAATCTTATGCAGGTTTTCAGGGAAAGAAAATGTCATGGACTATCATTTTTCTTACCTCACATTTGAAATAATGAGCTTTGGCATGAAAAAACAGAGAGAAATGGCCTCATGGTGAGGAGATCCTGAAGCTACGGGCATTTCTCTGTCACTCTACAGAGGTAAGGCCACATCCACATCCATGCATGCCACATCCATTGCAAAAAATGTAGCTGGCTTACAGGCCATTTGCTTTTGGAGGTACAGGGGGGTAGGCAAAAATCTCCTCCCTGAACATATTGAGGGCACGAAGGAGAACCCCATGACGACATGCAGCGAGTTCCAGACCCTCCTCGTCTGTTTTTCCTGAGGACTTCTGAGACGTTTCACGCGCCGCTGACCATTGCCCTCCACAGACACCAGACTTCCAGAGACCTTCCAGAGAGTTTACATGACTGGTTGAGGTATGGACATAGTCCACGAATCTTGCGACGTCATCATGATCAAAAATGGCTTGTTCCTCCGATCTAAATAAAAAAGATACATATTAACTTAAAATATTCCGATAATTTTCAATTCACAGCAGTTCCTTTCAAAGTAATGAACCGTCAATGCACACACAGGATTTTGTAAGTACCTTGCTGCTGTAAAGACTAAAGGGCGGATCTAATCCGTGGGGAATTTGCATATCCTAATTAATAATTGGTAATTAATAATTATTCATACATGTTTGGATTAGATCAGTCTTACATTTAATTTAATTCAATCAAATGAATATAATTAATTTAATAAGGCAGAACTACTTGTATATTTACTACTGTTACATGGGATATATATCTATTTACAAACATAATAGGCATACAAAACACAATAAGACATCAATGAACGAGAAATGCGTATAGTTTGGACAATGGATAACTTACACGCGTGAGAGCGAGTAAGTGAGAGAGAATTGGCAGAATTCCTCTAGACATTCACCTTTTCTGTAACAACACGGAAACATCATCTTTATGCTTCTTAGAAGCTCTATAAAAAATATACTTGCACAAATTTCTTGGTCTCTTTGTGGCGCGGCATACCGGCGCGGCCAGAAGCGGAGTCCTTTGTGGGGAAGGAAGCGTCACGTGGTACTGCTGGGCGCGCGTGTTGCTGGGCGCGCGTGTTGCACGGCGGTTTAAAGTCTTTGAGTAACTTTACCAATGGAAAATAGCTTATGGACATAAGTGGCTGCGGGAGGTTATAGTTCTCATAGCGCATCTATAGCACACATTTTATTTCTCGTGCCATTTATACGCCAAAAAATAGCTTTGCGTGCAAATGAAACACACTAAACCCCTTGGTTAGGATTAGGGGTGTGAAGTGCGTGCACGCCATAAAGTGTGTATCATATGCATGCGAAAACTGCGTATACTATGCTATGCAAGCAAAAACTATTTTTGGCGTATAAATGGTACGAGAAATAAAATTTGTGCTATAGATACACACTTTCATGAGATCGAGTCGGTATTTGATTTCGAATGAGCAAAAATTTTTAAGAAATGTAGCGACCCTTTCCAAACAAAGTGTGCTCTGCAAAAAGCAGCAATGATATTTAACTTATAATGCTGATAACCATGTAATAAGCATAGCATGTCACAGGTAAAGTTTGCACACTATCCATTAAGCCACATTGAAACTATTCTCCTATTGTTGTTTTTTATTTTATTTTTTTAGTATGCCTATATATTATGATGAGGAGAAATTTTGTGAGATTTCAAAGCATACTTAAATACTTTATTTGCAATTTTTCTCGGGGAACGAAGGCGGAGCAGTGTTTCTGATATCAGTGAGCGAGGAGTGGAGCGGTAAATGGTGAACCCGGAGCGGAGTGATTATTAAATGCTTGGAGCGCAAAGGGAAAAATGTTGCCGCTCCACTCCACTCACATACTCTGTGGACAATGTACAGTAGGTTACCAACCAGAATGCCTAATGCCGCCGCGGCGTTTAAAAAAAAAAGTCGCATTTCAAAGTCGTTCGCGAAATGACCACCAGGTGGCGCAAAGGAACACTGTGCAAACAGCCGTATTTTTAAATGTAAGTGGGTTCAAAATAAAATATTTTTATAAATAGGCCAATTTGGCTACTACAGCAAAGAACAAAATATAGAATACATTTTAGCAATGAAAAATTGAATTTGCAGGAGCAAAATACTGTATCTGGTAATCTCCCGAACTGTCAACACGGGCTTTTGCGCTGCACAGAGAGACAGCTCTGTCGTCTGCGCGCAAACTGACTAGTGAAGAACCAATCCAGTGGTCGAGTGGTAAAGCTGAATGTTTAAGCAGTACAAAGACACGGGTTCGAAACCTGAATAAACATGTTTTTTATTACCATGCATTTTCATTTTACACTAAGGAACAAATCTCATCCAACAGATTGACTGAATTTACGTCTTCAAAAACAGTTCTGTTAAAAAAATAAATAAAACTTCACAGGGTTACATGCAGAAAGAATTTTTAAAAACATGGTTAATAAGGTGCGATTTGCCGGTGGGTGATTTCCCCCCTCCACAGTATAGTGAATCAATGCTAGGCCTACCCTATAGACCATATCAAAAAAAAAAAAAAAAATATATATATATATATATATATATATATATATATATATATATATATATATATATATATATATATATATATATATATATATATTAAATATACAACACGCACGTTTAAACAACAAACAATAAAATCTGAACCAGCGCTTCTGCTCCTGTATTGAGAGATAACATGCGCGTTTCAGTTACGATCCTGGTTCCAGTGGCCTTAATACATTCACGGCTTTTAAAAATGTCACAAAGCGTTTTTGAGGTGGTTTTGAACGAAATATTGAATTTTATAACTAAGTATTTTGACACACCACGCCTAGTGCGTATTCTAAAATGGGGTTTTATTCTGCCATTGAATTAGAGTTCGACAAACAGCGGCCCGTTCACTTGAATTTTTTTTTCTGCTAAAATAACTTAATAGGCTATAGCCTACTTCGTAATTTTTGTTATACAGATAGGATATCATATTTTAAAACTGTAAAAGGTCTACTTTTATTCATGTAAAGTAGGCTACAATAAGCTAACAACAAAACCCTTTCTCACTCATTTGAGCGAACACACACTGGTGAAATAAACATTTGGGCTTTTCTCAGTGAGCTACATGGCCGAGCGGTAGAGCTGACGGTCATCAATCAGAAGACATGCGTTCAAATCCCGAACAAAAATACTGTAACAAGTTTTTATTTTTAGGCTATTAATGCAGATTTGTTTAGTTCTAAAACTGTGTTCCACCATATATTTTTTTTCTTATAGGCCTATTTATAAAATAAAATTACCATGCATTTCCATTTTACACTAAGAAACAAATAGTAGCCTTTCTTCCTTCTTTCTTTTCCTTCCTTCCTTCTTTATTTTCCTAGGCTATCCAACAGAACGACTTTACATCTAATACCAATCGTTCAAAAGCAGTTTTGTAAAAAAAAAAATATATATATATATATATATGGGCCTAGCCTATATATATCTATATTTGTTTTATTCCCTATAGCCTACATAGAGTTTTTAAAAACATGGTTTTAAGTAAAGTTTTCGACAAACGAGGCATGAGCGCGTTCATTTGATTTATTTTTTCTCATAACAGCTAAAATAACTTAATAGGCTATACGTGATTTTTTTTGGTCATACAGATAAGAGTAGAGTAGCCTACATCGTTCAAAACAGTAAACTCTCTCTGTCTCCGGGAACTGCGCGTCACAAAAATTAACCGAAAGCCACTTGCCTCAGCTCAGACACGATAGGAAATCGGCACATAATCGAAATATGTCTAAAGCCTTTAAATGTCTAAATATTTAGGCTAATAAATGTTATCTGATTATGTAATCCATATGAAAACGAGAGGTACAGAGAATCTGCTGAAATATGTTTATGATGCTGGCGCCTCGCAATGAGAAAATGACAAGGTGAAAATCTCGATCTAATTAAATGTAGAGACTAAATCTCCCAGAATTAAAATGTAAAAACAGATCGAAGTGTTCGACATTTATTCGTCGAAGTGTTGCTATCTTGTTTCATTCAAAGTTAATAATTATTATCTAAATGTTATTTAGTTTATCAACAGTACCACGAAGCACCGAGATATTATTTGAATATTTATTTGAATAATAATAATTTTAAAAAGAACTAATTCACAATTTGCATGCCTGGATCCAAAGATCCCAGTAGAATTTAATATTGATTTGGTTCATGACAACAAAATGAACATGCGTTTGAAGATTATATTTAGTTTTGCTTGAAAAAAGCTGGCCCAAACCAGTTTTATTTCCTAAATTATTTAAATAATGAAATATTTAGTAATAAACTTTAATGACAGAAATATCACTACATGTAGCTTAAATCATTTAATTCCTTCATTATCAACACTTTAATAGCCTAATGCTAAGGTATAGAAGAGAGATTTAATTGCGACTTCTCTTTATTTTAAGTCAGTCTCAGACTCAGAGAGCCTGTGGGGGGTTTGGAGGGACAGTTCAGCGTGATGCAGGACAATAGGAGGTGTTAATGTCCCTCTTTCATATGGAGAGTGTCGGATAGCCAGCCTGATGAGCCAGCCCGATCTCATGAAAGTGCGTATGAATACCACGAATGTTATTTCTCGAGGCATTTATACGCCAAAATCAGTTTTGGCGTATATATGATACGCAGTTTTCGCGTGCATATGATACGCACTTTATGGCGTGTAATACGCACGCACCCCCATCCCCCCCTCCCCCTAATCCTACCCAAGGGATTTTCAGTGCGTAGCATATGCACGCCAAAACTGATTTTGGCGTATAAATGCCACGAGAAATAACATTCGTGGTATTGATACGCACTTTCATGAGACTGCGTTGGATGAGCAGGCAAAGACAAAATTATCTCTCGTTGTGTGTGTCCCCATATTTTATTAAATTATAAATATTGTAGTTTATTTATTGTAGCCTATTTAAAGTTTTTTCACACACAAATTTAAATTGAAGTGTTCAATCCAGTTGTTTCAACTGGTTTTGTAGAGTTCAAGAATGTTTGAGCAAGGGAGACTAAATAAACTTGCTGAGATCCAGCGCCAGAGAAACTCATGTTTTTAATTTATGTTGCTTTGGACTACTTTCGATTTGTAGCCTACCGTTTCGTTTAATTTAGCTGCAATTTCTTTGGCAAAACAAATTTGAAATGTACCAAGAATAAGATGTGTTTCTTTTTTGCATGGAAATAAAGTCTAAATGCTATCCTGTTTTACATTTTTTTTTAAAAACTGTTCCACCACTTTATTTAAACCTTGAATTGTTCGATGGGGTTCCAAATTTAAGTATTTTTAGTGTTTTTTACATTACACAATAATTTAGCAGACTAAGACGAGCTTCTTCATTTTCATTTTCTGACGCAATCGGCTAACAATCTTCCTTCAACAGTTTTGTCGTCTGTGCAGCGGCTCTACAGGAATGTAGCAATGTTGTAATGTGCCATTGATAATTAAACATAACGCTTTACTATAAATAAATAAACAGTTAATAAACTCGCAAATAAACAGTTACCTATTTAAGCATCAAGAACGGTTAAAGATTAATGCTGTGTCGGCCAACATAATGTTATATTGAGATTCGATCTCGGGTCTCTTGGATCTCCGTGTCGTTGCGTTAAACACAGAGCTACAGCCTGAACGCTGTTACTTCAACGTCTTATGCTTTTACAAAGCCTCATTGATGTAGCCTAATATGTTTCTAAATTCTATTGCAATGTTTTATATGGAAATGTTTTCATTATTTATTCAATTTAATTTAAGTATTGTGATGAATTATTTTAACTACATTTCACTTGAATTCATCTGCTACCAGCTTTCAATCGCTCTGAATGAGCCGCTGCGCAGCGGCAGATTACGCAATAGAGAGAATAAACGGACACTTTTCAAAGTCTGTGATTGTAGCGCCTCTTAGCGGTTAAAGGCAGCAAATACACCCCGAATTTCACCGCCGCGGCAGAGTGACGGCGGTGAAAGTATTATTCTGGTTGGTAACCTACTGTAACATGTATGAATGTAACATGTTCATGATTTGTATATGTGCATAATTGTGACAGAAAGTGAGACAGTATACAGTATATAATATCCCCCAATAAGCATTCCCTCAATAAGAATTTACACGTCCAAAATTAATAAAATGATTGCTTATAAAATTTTATTTTAAATTTTAAAAAGTTAATTTCCCAAAATAATGTGTGTGTGTATATATGTATATATATATATGATATATATATATTATATATATATATATATATATATATATATATATATATATATTAATATATATATATATATATATATATAGTGCTGTCAAACGATTAAAATATTTAATCGCAAATAATCGCATTAATGTCATAGTTAACTTGCGATTAATCGCACATTTTTATCTATTCTAAATGTATCTTGATTTCTTTTTGTCCCATTATTTTTCTAATTTTAATGCACTTATCAACATAAAAAAGTGGATCGGCTTGCTTTGTGCAAATGTTTTTTATTGAAAACAACATTGACAATACTGTGTTCAATTTCACACAAACACATTCTCACTTGGAGAAAATAATCTCTCACACAATGTAACACTGCCCATCAATAAAAGGGTGAAAGAAATAATACAAGGTCCTGAAATTGACGAGGGGGTGGAGAATTCGCATCAGCTGTGTGTGTGTGTGTGTGTGTGTGTCCTTGGCCATCAAGTAGTGTTTCAGACTGGACGTGGTGCGATGATAGCTCAGTTCACAACGACAAAACAAACAGATCACTTTGGTCTTGCCAAGGGAAACTTTCAATTCAGAATCTTATTGCCATCTATTTCGGCGTCTCGCGCTCGCCATCCACTCAAAACGTAACGTTAACCTACTATTGGGCTGGCTCACAACAAGTGTGTTTCCGGTCTAGCTAGATCCGGTGCTTTCAGACAGGACGCGGAATGCACGGCGCTACGCCAGTTTTCAAAACTTTTTGGATGCCAAAAAGTTTATATTGGCCGCGCTGGTAATCGTCACAGCGGCAAAAGTTGAACTATTTAGATTTTTGACCGCGGTGTGCGCGCCGCTGCGCTTGCGCTTTGGTTTCATAGCGCAGCACCGCACATGTTACTCCTTTTGCAAAAGCATGTGAAACAAACAACAAAGTTTGCTAGGCCAAAAAGCGCGTTAATCTTGTGATAAAAAAATTCGCGATAAAATCGCGATAAAATGGGTTTGCGTTAACGCCGTTAATAACACGTTTAACTGACAGCCCTAATATATATATATATATATATATATATATATATATATATATATATATATATATATATTAGGGCTGTCAGTCGAAAACGTACCGAACCGAACCGTGACACAAGTGTATCGTATCGAGCCGAACCATGAATTTTGTGAACCGTTACACCCCATATATATATATATATATATATATATATATATATATATATATATATATATATTAGGGGTGTATATATATTATATATATATTAGGGGTGTAACGGTTCACAAAATTCATGGTTCGGCTCGATACGATACACTTGTGTCACGGTTCGGTACGTTTTCGATACAGCAAAAAGAAAGAAATGCCAGAAAAATGTCCTTGATTTTTTTAAATTATATTTTTTATTAAAACTAACATCATAAAGTATGATTTTTTTTTTTACTTTGAGCAATGATGGAGCTATACTTGACTTTTCTTAGGAGCATATAAAACAAAACAGCTCCTTGGACAAAATTAAATGTTATAGTAGTTATAAACAAAGGTTTATTTTAGTTGAGATTAACATTTAACAGCAATTGTATTCATAATGTCAAAATAAAACCAACGTAATGTTACTTGAAAGCATTATAGCCTACTATTCCTGTTAAACTTCCATGGTTACATTGAGTGTTACTACAGTAAATCCATGGTGAATGATGATCTGTGGATACGGAATAGATTCATGCATTCATACATTCATGGCACAATGTTTCTTCCTGGTTTCCACGTCAGCGCGGTTTGATCCGCTAATAACGGAGAAATGTGAATGTTTCTCACTAGATCTTGCAGCGATGTTATTACTTCAATAGCGAATTCAAATGCTTTCTTTACTGGATGTCTCAGCGCTGTGCAGTAACAGCTGCTTAATCAACATCGGCTCGCGCTGCATTGGTCCAAACTGATAAACAGTCCGTCAACCACATAATAAAGAGTAGCTGAGTTTCGTTACGCTTACATTACATTTGCCATTTGATGTTGGGCAATGCTGTGGTCGCGCCAGCATCTCGAGTGCGCTTGCCACGCGCAACGCGCCTACATTTGAAATAACGACATTTTGGTCAGCAGGAAAAAATGGTCCAACAAACCGTTCGGTTTGAAAATGCGTACCGAAAACCAAACCGAAAGCCAGTTAAATATGAATACGTGTATCGTTACACCCCTAATATATACAGGTCCTTCTCAAAAAATTAACATGTTGTGATAAAGTTAATTATTTTCCATAATGTAATGATACAAATTAAACTTTCATATATTTTAGATTCAATCTCAAAGAATTAGCATATTTCATCCGACCAATAAAATAAGTTTTTTTAATGCAAAAAAAAAGTAAACCTTCAAATAATTATGTTCAGTTATGCACTCAATACTTGGTCGGGAATCCTTTTGCAGAAATGACTCTCAACTTTCTCTTCACAATATTCCACAGATTCTCTATGGGGTTCAGGTCAGGAGAGTTGGCAGGCCAATTGAGCACAGTAATACCATGGTCAGTAAACCAGGTCGTGCTGAAAAATTAAATCTTCATCTCCATAAAGCTTTTCAGCAGATGGAAGCATGAAGTGCTCCAAAATCTCCTGATAACTAGCTGCATTGACCCTGCCCTTGATAAAACACAGTGGACCAACACCAGCAGCTGACATGGCACCCCAGACCATCACTGACTGTGGGTACTTGACACTGGACTTCAGGCATTTTGGCATTTCCTTCTCCCCAGTCTTCCTCCAGACTCTGGCAGAGTCTGGAGGAAGACTTTAATTTTAAAAAAGACTTTAATTTTTATCATTACATTATGGAAAATAATGAACTTTATCACAATATGCTAATTTTTTGAGAAGGACCTATATATATATACACACACAACATGTTTTTTTTAATAAGCTCATAATTGTATTAATTTTGGATATGTAAATGCTTATTCATTTCTCTTGCTTATTAGACTGTTGTAAGCGACTTACCGTGGTGGAATCGCGCTGGGCAATGGTTTCTGCGATGGTCGCACACAGTGACGTGTTGCATAAAATTGCGCCAAAATATAAATCATAATGAAAAAATACAGTCTTAATATTTTATATCCTTGCTCAAAATTTTTAAGTGGTCAGCATAAATGTCTGAGTGAAGAAAATACGGGTAACGTTATATGTAGCCATTACATTTAAACACATCACTTCCCAGAATGCATCCATCTCTTTGCCAAAGGATGTCCATATTAAGCAATATAAACATTTATGCAGTAGGCTATTTAATTTACCACAACTTCATAATCAGTATTGAGATTAGTGATGGGATTTATGGCTCTTTGAGGGGATCCGGATCTTGGCGATCCGTTCCTTTCAAAGAGCCGTTCAAAAGAACGGCTCTTTTGGCTCTTTTTAAATATTTAGTCAGTTTTAAGAAACCAGCTTGGGGGGATCTCAGTTTATCCTGGAAATAATCACTGGGAGGAATGATGAGGTGAGATTTGTAGTCAAATAATTAAAACTCAGATATCACACACCAATATCACACACCAATATCGGAGTATGAATTATTCTGAAATATTGATTATTACCTCATTTGTCATGTGTGGACTATATTCCATAGGGTTGCACAACATCCCTCTGCTTTAGAAAGTGACATCACTATTTTGGATTTACCTTTAGTAGGCTACAAAGTGTGTGTATGTGTAAAGCTGACTTATGTTATTCATACAATACCACGAGAACATTTTGAAAAAAAAAAATAATATTTAAAGTTGTAAATATATACTGTAGATACAATAACACGAACATGAACACAAAATGCAATGTAAATAAATACAAAGCAGTTCCGAGAGGCACTCGCACGTGTGTGTGTGTTTTTTTTTTTTTTTACTGGAGTAACCATGTGACGGCGCGTTTGCCGCGAATGTCTTCCGCGCAATGAAAAATTTGAACTCGAGCGAATGTTCAGCGTCTAACTAGACGCGATAGACACGTATTTGATGCTCTATTCGCGTTCGATGTGAACACACCATTAGGCAGTAGCACCCCTGCGCTGGGTGTGCCCCTTCCCCTATTACTGAGGAGCTAACGTGTGCATATGTGTGAAACACGCATAGGAAAAAAAGAACGACAGAAAGAACGGCTCCCCTCCAGCCGCGACTCGGCTCCCATCGTTCATGTTTATGAGCCGTTCAAAAGAATCGATTCGTTCGCGAACGTCACAACTCTAATTGAGATGAAACATCTCTCTGCGGCGGATCTGCAGAGGAGGTATCGCGGCTTCCAGAACGGACCCGTATCGGCGTCCACTTGCTCGCAGTGACGGATCCGCGACGAAGGCGGATCGCGGACCCGCTGTGGCTCCACGCTGCATCCGCTCCGCATCCGTGATTAAAACCTTACCTCTGTGGCGGGTCCGTTCGGGACCCGCAAATTGATACATATATCCGCCGCGGACCCGCAACTGACTCATAAAAATTCTGGCTCATCTGGCCCGGGTCCGTTTTGGACCCGTTTATCTCATTTTTAAAATCCCTTCTGTTCTTGCTGTAGGATAAAATAGGATAAACTAAACTATAGGATAAAACCAAAAACTATCAATTGGGCTAGCCTAGGCTAGTACTACAGCAATATAGACCTAAGCTTAAATCTGCATTGCCTTGTATTTTTAACCTAACAATATTGTAAATAGGCCTAACATAAAAGATTCAATACAAGACATCAATTTACTGTACAAAAGTAATCACTACTCAATGGACATTTACATTTATGGAAAGTTATAGGTTATATAGCCTATTCTGGTTTTGTTAAGTAGCCTATGTGGGCTAGGCTAATTTAGTGCTTTATAGGCCTAGGTCAGTGCAAACATAACATATTTGATCTATTAGGCTACAACTTCAATGAAATGCCACACTATGTACAGCTAGAATATCAGAAAATGAATAACTGGTGAACAACAAGAAGTTCAATAAAAAGATGGTTTAATGTTTAATCTCCTATTACTCCTATTACTCAGTTTGTGTGGATGGAGGCGGGACACGTCTCCTTGTTGCCCGATCTGTCACCAGGTTGTACCACCTGATAGCATGTGTCTGTGGCTGACCAAGTCACCGAGTTTTTTCTCACAGCACCTGTAATCAAACAGACAGATATTAACACAATCATAAAATTATATTACATACTGATTAGTTAACACATCTTCCTTAGTAGTTAACAGTAGTGACTTAAATGTTAATAAAGAATTAACTAGTAATTCAGTAAGTAAGAAACAGTATTCTAAAGTGTTACCATAAAGTCAAACAAGTGTTAAGAATCAGGTTTGTGAGAAATATAAATATTGTAGCTTGGTCATGTACCGGTCTGAAAGTAAGTGGCTTTCCTTGAGAAAGGAAGTCAGCATATTTGCAGATAAAAACACCACAGTCATTTCCATTTGGCTGTTTGGAAATTGCCTAGAAACAAAATTCCAAGTAATTATAACGGTAAACAAAAGGGCATTGTTTAAAGAATATTTGTATAACTTATTAACCCTGTAAGACCCAAATATAGAAAAAAAAGAAAAAAAAAAATTTTCACCTGTCAGATGTTGTTGTAGGAGGCCTCTGATGCAAATAATGAAGGATTTTTTAAAAAATTATGTTTTAGTAAGTTTTTAAGGAAACGTTGTAATATTGCAACGTTGGGCCTATTGGGTAGCAGAATTTCAGCATTTGCACTCACACTTTCAGAACAAATATACAGAACTACTAAGGTCTCATTTGAAGTGTGGATTGCTTACATAGCACCATAACAGTAAATATGAATAATAATAATAATCACCCAACAGTCATATTATGAATTATAATTTATTAAAAATAAACATAAAATATAAATATGAAATACAAAACAGATTGAAAACTGTCAAAGAAACAGTGTCCAGTGTTCACTTGCAATGGTAGTCCCAAAAGCAGTTCCTTTCCTCTGAAAAGCAGAGACGGAGATTGCACTTCCTGCAGAGCGTATTCAAATATACCTTTTTCAGTGTCTGCAGGGTCCTCTCATTCTGAAATGAAAATAATAGTTATAAGAGTCAGAGTATGTTCAAGTATAAATAATTTATATGTAAATGAATCCTATTTATGTGATACATTCCACTGAAGTCTAGGACTGGCACGGTTACCACAATTCCGCGGTCACGTGACGCCTACCGCGGGTCAGGCCAAAAGCATTGGCCTGCACATGTGTGCACGTTGTGTCCCATGACATGGATTAATTGATTCTAATGACATGGATTATGTCTAATGACATTGTGTCTTCCATGGATTCAAGGTTTTCTAAACAAAACTTATCAAAAGATGGAGCAAATCCGACCTTTTGCGAGTTGTGGAGCGCAATGTTCCATGACACATAATAACATTCCATTCGTATTAGAGATGCGTGGATAGGCTATTATTTAATCCGCAACCACATCACAAACTCATCATCCGTCCGGCATCATCCGCTCCAACGTTTTTTGACTAATTTTCAAAACCGACTGATTGTGTTAAGGTCTATAAGCAATTTGAGGCGCTGCTGCCGGGAGGCTAGAAATCTATCGGCTGTTCTAGAAAGGAGACTGATCCAATGCAGCAAAGATATTTAAAGGCTAAAGTAGTATAGCATATTAGCTGTTTTATCCCCAGAATATCATCATGAACTCTGTCTCCGATCTGCGCACAGTGACAAAAATAAATAAATAGCCTAAATAAAATGCACATCGGCAAACCTGACCTTACCTGGCTAGGCTACTGTACAATTTTATCATTTCATTTTGAATTTTGTTTAAAAGTAGACCTTTCAAGCTTTCTATTTATTTCTCATGTCTGTGAGGCAAGTAGCCTATACGCTGAGTTTAGTTTTATTTATGGGAGGCTCCAGTTCCAGTATTTAACGCGGTTTACCGCTATACCGCGGAATTTCTTGCTTTTCAACCGCGGTCAGAAAAAAATCCATACCGTCCCAGCCCTACTGAAGTCACACATTTCTAAAAGAAATATACAAACCCCCAGACCTCTTACATCCCCACATTCCAGAACATTAACACCTGTCCCTGAACAATGGACCATGCAACCCCTACGAACATCCACACCTGTCCTAGAATAACCATCCTCCAAAGCACTCCACAAACAGTGTCTGCCTTGCTACAAGCAGATATTTGGGCAAACAAACAAAGCCCAAAAAAAACTGTATATAGTACTGCTAACATACAGGAACAATTTCAAATACTGGTACTGAAAGGACTTGAAACACTGCAACCAGAAATAATTTATTCATTTAAAATGATTAAAATCTGATCTAAACTGAAAATTATAACAAATAACACATTTAGATATTGGGAATCATCAAATACATTGTATTTCTGTAAGTAAATCTCTTATATGTGAACATTTGAGAAGTGCAATGCCTCCATGTAATGTGCAAGGTGCACATGCTATTTTGACTACCATTATATCCCAACGTTGTAAAATTACAACAAAGACATAACAAGCTAAAAATCTAATTTGATGCATGCATTCCACAATAACCAAGTATTTACATGAACTAGACATTCTAACAATCACAAAAAAAAATATTTCTGGGGTTTTACTTACTTTAATGTTGAGATATCCAGTCCAATGGAACAAGGAGATGCGCTTCCAGGAAAGTTTGCAGGTTGTATGAGTTCATGACCTTATGGCAAGACCTATATACAAATTTACTATCCAATGACATTGTGAGGCTAAACAATAGGACCCATTGGCTATATAAATGTGGTCTTTCAAAAAAAAATTTTTTTGCAGATGTGTTTTTTGAAGAGCTAAAAGTGATGTTGTAATTTTACAACCACGGGTCTTACAGGGTTAAATGAGGGTATGCATACGTTGGTTCTCTTTCGGCCGATGATCCATCTGGAAGCCTCAAAGCAGCAGGCTTTTTTGATTTTGTTCTCCTCCATGAGGTATTTCCTGTTAAATAATCACACGAGACATGCATACATGCCTTCAAAGCCGTTTGAGGTTAAAACCAAAGTTGTAATCAGGGCTGGACTGGGACGAAAAATCGGCCCGGGCACTTTGGCCCAGACCGGCCCACTAGATCATAAACACAATTTTTTTTTTTTTCACAAATCTTTGCACGTCCTTGAATATGTATATCATCTCATATCCCTTAAAACCACTTAATGCCATAATAAGTGAGTAGGAATAAGTGAGATTTAACAGATGAAAATAACTAGTAATTGTAAAATACAATTGAAGTAGGCTACACTACACAGTGATGGATTTTAAAACAAGCTACAGTATAAGTTGCATTGGCATAGCAATACCAGTGCTTCATACCGGATTTTTGGGAAATCTGTGGTGGGTGTACCTTGATCCGTCTAGGGGGGTTCGGGGGCATGCTCCCCCGAAAGAAAAATTTGTGCTTTTTAATGTTAAATTCAGCCATCTGGTGCACTTTTAGAGTAAAAAATTAGGAACTCCAACCCATATTCAGTGTGCAAATTGAACAAAGAAAAACTCATTCCTCTTTTAGTTATATAGTGTCTGTCTACATTACACTACTACATAATAATAGTTATAATATTAATCCCATGACAGTAATATACATGTATTGTAAAACAAATGCACTGGCAAATAAAATAAACTTTCATAATTAGTTCGTACTAATTTCTATAGAGAAACACGTGATCTTTTATTTTGACAGAAACTGCATAAAACTTTTATTTTGGCGGAAAACATGGTTTCCAAACGCGTCTCATTACAATTCTAGTAAAATGCGTAATCATCAACGATGCAGATGTGGAAATAATGTAATGGGTTCTACACTCATAGCCTTTAGGTGTTAAAATAGCCTAGTTCTGCTCACCACAGTCCTACACTCACTCATTTCTCTCCTGATCCTCCTCACTCCTCATCATCCACTTGAAGGGCCTGATTCTTTTTTCACGCTATTTCCCTGCACTTTTCTTGCGTTTCTTCTCCATCGCTCTGACGATTTAAACAGATACTGCCGGCTCGCTCAGAGCCCAAAGGGTGAGGTGTTTCAAGATGTGATTGGCCCAGCCCAGTGTCAATCAAGAAAATAACCAATGGGCCGCTGATATACGCGTTTCATGGGCCGGTCTGAGAAAAACAAAACCTACTGACTTTTTTTGTCCAATGCACCGGTACAAAGATCCCAGCGCCGTCAATTGATCAAAACTAAACGAATGGGCCGCCGATGTACGAGTTTTATGGGCCGGTCAGATTAATTTTTTTTTTTTTATTTTTTAAGTTTGAGATGTATCGGCCCAAATAGCACGTCGGCCCACCGGGCAAATGCCCGAAATGCCCGATGGCCAGTCCAGCCCTGGTTGTAATTGGACATAACTCACAACAATGTCTGTAGATCTCATCATGTTTATGACCATGGAGTCATAGCACTGGAAATAAATTACCTGGTTATAAGCAATGGAGGTCAAAGGTTAAACAAATGAGTGTAAAGGTAAATATTCAATTTTTACACTTTTAATCATACAGTACAGATATGACAGTAATCTCTCCCTGTAAACACACACAGGTTTCTGATGCACATGTACATTTAGGACAGGTATCTCTCGTGAATCCTCTGTAAACACACACAGGTGTCTGATGCACAAGTACATTTAGGACAGGTATCTCTCGTGAATCCTCTGTAAACACACACAGGTGTCTGATGCACAAGTACAGTTAGGACATGTATCTCTCGTGAATCCTCTGTAAACACACACAGGTATCTGATGCACATGTAATACAGTTAGGACAGGTATCTCTCGTGAATCCTCTGTAAACACACACAGGTGTCTGATGCACATGTACATTTAGGACAGCTATCTCTCGTGAATCCTCTGTAAACACACACAGGTATCTGATGCACAAGTACAGTTAGGACAGGTATCTCTCGTGAATCCTCTGTAAACACACACAGGTATCTTATGCACATGTAATACAGTTAGGACAGGTATCTCTCATGAATCCTCTTTAAACACACACAGGTGTCTGATGCACATGTACATTTAGGACAGGAATCTGTCATGAATCCTCTGTAAACACACACAGGTATCTGATGCACATGTACAGTTAGGACAGATATCTCTCGTGAATCCTCTGTAAACACACACTGGTATCTGATGCACATGTAATAAAGTTAGGACAGGTATCTCTCATAAATCCTCTGTAAACACACACAGGTGTCTGATGCACATGTACATTTAGGACAGATATCTCTCGTGAATCCTCTGTAAACACACACTGGTATCTGATGCACATGTAATAAAGTTAGGACAGGTATCTCTCGTGATTCCTCTGTAAACACACACAGGTATCTGATGCACATGTACATTTAGGACAAATATCTCTCGTGAATCCTCTGTAAACACACACAGGTGTCTGATGCACATGTACAGTTAGGACAGATATCTCTCGTGATTCCTCTGTAAACACACACAGGTGTCTGATGCACATGTACATTTAGGACAGGTATCTCTCGTGAATCCTCTGTAAACACACACAGGTGTCTGATGCACATGTACATTTAGGACAGATATCTCTCGTGAATCCTCTGTAAACACACACAGGTGTCTGATGCACATGTACAGTTAGGACAGATATCTCTCGTGATTCCTCTGTAAACACACACAGGTTTCTGATGCACATGTACATTTAGGACATGTATCTCTCGTGAATCCTCTGTAAACACACACAGGTATCTGATGCACATGTACAGTTAGGACAGATATCTCGTGAATCCTCTGTAAACACACACAGGTGTCTGATGCACATGTACATTTAGGACATGTATCTCTCGTGAATCCTCTGTAAACACACACAGGTATCTGATGCACATGTACAGTTAGGACAGATATCTCGTGAATCCTCTGTAAACACACACAGGTGTCTGATGCACATGTAATACAGTTAGGACAGGCATCTTTCGTGAATCCTCTGTAAACACACACAGGTGTCTGATGCACATGTATATTTAGGACAGGTATCTCTCGTGAATCCTCTGTAAACACACACATGTATCTGATGCACATGTATTACATTTAGAACATGTATCTCTCATAAATTCTCTGTAAACTGGATAGAATACCCAATTACCAGGACTCGGAATTCATGTGACTATGACTCTGCTATTGGCTTAACTTGATGCCTCGGTATACCTCGGAGGGAGGTTATCCCTCCATAAAGAACCATGATAATGTCCAAGAATAGAATCCCCATACTGGCTGGCACATCGCCCAGGATAAAAAGGTGCCAAGCAGTCGCCTCGGGATTGGGTGGCTGTGGTCTAGTTAGATCCCCTTTGCGGTCCCCGAGCCAGGGATTGTGGAGGCGGCAGTGGCTAATACCGGTAATAAGAACCATGGATATGATATACGTACAAGGGAATGTACGGTGGTGCTGACTCGCCTCCACAGGGGGCGGGTTGGAGACAGCACTCTGGACTCGGATAATGCAGAACACCTCCGAAGAATGAGTCCTGTCAGAGAAACCTTAGGAGCAGTGCAAACTGTCGCTTCCCAGATGGTTAACCCCGCCCAGGTTACACCATCCCCGAATGGGGCACAGGAGGAAGGCCCCGGGGTGGTGATACAGTTACTTCTGCGGGACTATGCCTTGTGTGGCATGTCGGCTAGCGCCCTGTTGTGGGTAAGAAGAGACTTCTCAACCCAGCATGGAAAGGCGCTAGTTAGATACAGTTGTAGATTGTGTGGAAAAACCTCGGTTTCAGCGCATTCCATAGCCTGTCACATCCCTAAATGCCGAGGAAAGAAGGTTACCGCACCGGCTGGTGCGTTCAGGTGCGAGGAAGGCCGTCCGTGACCGGAACCGGGGGGCGGCCGAAAGAGCGTCGCCCCTCTCCCCCTTATCGCACCTCAAGTTTGTGGAGAACCCGGTGCTATATGACTCATAGACGACCTGATTCTGGGTCGGGGATTCGTGCGTGGCAGAGCAGGTCCATCGCTGTGATCCATTGAAAGTAAGCCCTCGATCCAAGTGTTTGCGCTTTCCCGTGTTTGGTCAAATTAAGCCGCAGGCTCCACTCCTGGTGGTGCCCTTCCGTCAATTCCTTTAAGTTTCAGCTTTGCAACCATACTCCCCCCGGAATCCAAAGACTCGTGGTTTCCCCCACGCTGCCCGGCGGGTCATGGGAATAACGCTGCCGGATCGCGGGTCGGCATCGTTTACGGTCGGAACTATGACGGTATCTGATCGTCTTCGAACCTCCGACTTTCGTTCTTGATTAATGAAAACATTTTTTGCAAATGCTTTCGCTCTCGTCCAAGAATTTCACCTCTAGCGGCGCAATACGAATGCCCGTCCCTCTCAATCATGGCCCTGGGTTCCAGAAACCCACAAAATAGAACCGGAGTCCTATTCCATTATTCCTAGCTGCGGTATTCAGCGGCGACGGGCGGCCTGCTTTGAACACTCTAATTTTTTTCAAAGTAAACACTTCAGGCCCCGAGGACCGGACACCCAGTTAAGGGCATCCGGGGGCGCCGTGAGGCAGGGGTCCGGGACAGGCGGTGAGATCCAACTACGAGCTTTTTAACTGCAGCAACTTTAGTATACGCTATTGGAGCTGGAATTACCGCGGCTGCTGGCACCAGACTTGCCCTCCAATGGGTCCTCGCCCATGGGTTTAGAATATGCTCATTCCATTTACAGGGCCTGGAAAGAGACCTGTATTGTTATTTTTCGTCACTACCTCTCCGTGTCGGAAATGGGTAATTTGCGTGCTTGCTGCCTTCCTTGGATGTGGTAGCCGTTTCTCAGACTCCCTCTCCGGAATCGAACCCTGATTCCCCATCACCCGTGGTCACCATGGTAGGTGCCGAATGTACCATCGAAAGTTGATAGGGCAGACATTCGAATGAGTCGTCGCCGCCGCGGATGGCGCGCGAGTCACCAAAGCGGTTTTGGATCTGATAAATGCACACGTCCCCAACCCCCCGAGGGGAGCCGGGTCGGCGCTCGTTTGCATGTATTAGCTCTGGAATTGCCACAGTTATCCAAGTAGCGGGTGGAGCGATCAGCAATCTGACCTCTGTTCTGTGTCTGTGAAGCCGGTTCAGACCCTGCTAAATCGATCATGAAGAGTCGCGCAAATCGCACTTTCTGCAGGATGTCCCGACAACGGCTCTGTTGTTGCACGACCACCTGCAGCACAGCGTGAGAGCGAGAAGACGTCTGATTGGCTGCTGTCGGCTCTTGAGTCCTCTGCTTGTTTCCCTTCACTAACAACTCCATGATCTCTCTTGCATTAATAGTGGAAACCTCTGTGATTCCTGCGACCTGTATCTCTCCCTTTGAGTCCTCTCTCAGGTCCAGGAACCCAGATGATGGATTCAGTAGATCTCCAAGTAGGACATCAAGACGCTGTACTGCATGTCATCGCTGGTTTCTTCGATGACTTTGAACAGGTCATTTAATGTGCGAACGTAGATACCAGGTTCTCTGTCTGTTCCCAGCATAGTGTAAGTCTTCCCACTACCTGTGGGTCCGTAGGCAAAAACAGTGGCATTGTAGCCTGATTTGAGGCCTTCAATCACCTTTAGTCGTGGATCTGTACACCTTGTCCTGCGTGGCTGTATAATGGAAGGCCACATCAATCATATAAGTCTTCTCTCTGGACCGATGAGCTCGAAGAATATCATCTGGATCTTCCATGGGGTCCATTAACACCACCATTTGGTCGTCCACTTTGTGGGCTATAATAGTGGCTCCTTCCTTCAGTGCCGATCAAATATAGAATTGATTTCAAAATTCTATTGTTTGTTTTTAAATCCATTCATAATGAGACACCACAGTATTTAACAGATTTGCTACACCCCTACGTTCAGTCAAGGTCACTTAGATCTGCTAACTCCAGACTATTGCAAGTTCCCAGGACAAGATTAAAAAATAGAGGTGATCATGCCTTTTCTGTCATCGGCCCTAAACTATGGAATACTCTCCCGGTTCATATCAGAACTGCCCCAACTTTATCTACCTTCCAACTTTATCTACCTTTAACTTTAAGTCCTCCCTCAAGACGCATCTATTTTACAGCTTGTGTTTGTTTTATCTTCTTTTGTACAGCACTTAGGTCAACCTCGGTTGTTTTTAAATTGTGCTTTATAAATAAACTTTGTATTGTATTGTATTGTGTGAGGCCACGTTTGCAACGGAATGAGCGCGGAGTATACACGAACATTCACCCGGACATTCGAAATAGGAATAGGATTGGAATGAAGTGAAGGCGAGGAAGTTCAGTCTCCAGGCAGGCTAAGGTGGAGACAGGGACTCAGACGGCCTTGGCAATCTGCGGAAAATCCTCAACTGAGGATGGCCCAGCCAAAAGGCTTAGATCCCGTACTGCATGGGATAGTGAGAACCCGTTAGAGCCTTAGGCGAGAGTGTCGGTCCTTCCCATTCAACCCAACTTGCCAGAGGAAGACCTGGTGATACTCCTCAGACAGGTGGCCCGTCAAATGGTGAGCGAGGTGGAGGGCGACGACACGGGTATTACTCACGTGCTTAAGGCCTGCTTGGAAGGCGGCGATCAGATTTCCGAGCTGGTTGAGGTGGCGACGCAAAGGATACTCCAAGGATGCGTCCATGGAGGGGAGAGTGGTCCAAGGAGAAGGGCTGCAAAACAATCCAAGAAAGTCCGACCCCGGTACTGGAGGTGGCGCCATAAGAAAGTTCTCGCCCAAAAGCGCGCACATCACACCTGCCAGTACAAATTTAAGCATGACCCGGCTCGCCTTGCAGCCGAAATACTTGACGGGAGAACTCAAGGAAGGTGCCCAATATCAGTTGAAGTCGTGTACAATACCTTCCGGGACAAATGGGGGAGTCTTCCCCCCTTTAAGGGACTGGGTCATATCCAGGGAGAGGTGAGTGCTGACAACACTCATCTCATGGGGCCACTTTCCCAAGGCGAGATCCAAGCTAGCCTCCAACAGGCTTCGAACGACTCCGCACCAGGCCCAGACAGGATTGGGAAACGGACAATTCTCAATTGGGACCCCAGGTGTGAGACTCTCACACGGCTGTTTAACATGTGGTGGATCATAGGAGTCGTGCCTACCCGCCTGAAGAAAAGTCGAACAGTGTTAATTCCAAGGACTTCAGACCCAGGAGCGATGATGGAGGTTGTTAACTGGAGACCGATCACCATCGGGTCTATGATCTTGAGGCTTTTCCCTAGGGTGATAACAAAGAGAGTGTCGGACACGTGTCCCATTCACCCCTGGCAGAGGGGGTTTCGTCCCACCTCCGGGTGCGCGGAGTCTGTTGGATTAATTTTGTCAGAACACAGGCCTCAAAGCACAATCTTCCAAGTGCAGAAGCTTCTACGTGAAGCCATGCAGCGGCTCCTTCTGGGTTAATGACTGCGCCCTATGGGTTCTGGGGGTGGGACCTTGCTTCAAACCACCATTGCAGAGATGGTCAAATACTTGGGAATCAGAATCAACCCTTGGGCGGGGGTTGTTGAGCCTGATGTGGTGGGAGATCTTGACAAATGGATTAAGAACATTGGGGAATCCCTCCTTAAACCCTCACAAAGGGTGGTAATCCTCTCCCAGGTTGCGTTGCCGAGGTTATTCTACCAGGCCGACCTCAGTGAGGTTGGCGACGGTGTACTTCGAGCCGCAGATGGGAAGATCACCTGTGATGGGCTGTTATATGCAAAGAACCGGGATGGTGGCCTGGGGATTTGCAAGCTCGCTCGACACATCCCATCTATTCAAGCAAAAAGGCTGTATCGCCTTGCTTGCTCTCCGGATCCGGTGATGTTGACGTGGACTTTCTACATGCAATCAAAGTTCAAAAGAGCGTGGATGAGGGCCGGTGGCACGGAGGCCAACCTACCACTAATCGATGACAAGGATTTGAACGATAGAGGAGACGCCACCGACCAGTTGACTCACAAGTGCGTTTCTCCATGTGACTGGAGACATGATGAATTCCTGAGATGCATGGGGCTGCCAATCCAGGGTGTGGGAATATCTGGCTTTAGGGGCTCGACCTCGAGCAACACGTGGCTGAGGAAGCCGATGTGGCTGTCCAAAAAACAGTACATAGCGGCCCTTCAGTTACGTGCCGGAGTGTACCCCACTCGAGAGTTTCGGTGTAGAGGAAGAAAGCAAGTCGGAGGCAGCTTGCAGGAAATGTTCCTACAGGGTGGAATCATGCTCGCACATACTTGGGCAATGCCCGTCCATGAGCGTGGCCAGGATTGCCAGGCATCACAAGTTATGCCGTCTCCTCGGGCCGAGGCTGAGTCTCTCGGGTGGGAGGCACGCTGGGAATGGGAGTTCAGGTCCTGTTATGGGGTCGTGAGGCAACTTGACCTGGTGCTTACCCGGGTGCTGGCCTTGGTCATTGATGTGACAGTCCGCTTTGAGTTTGCTCCTGACACCCTGGCAATGGCAGGGTGCGAGAAGTCGGACTATTACAAGCCCTATAAGAAACTGATTGCATCAAATTAGGCGTGAAACAGATCCAGGTCTTCGGGTTCCCTTTGGGTGCGAGGGGCCTGTGGTTTGATGGCAACGACAAGGTGCTTGAAGCCATGGGCATGGGGAAGAGGAGGATGAAATCCTTTGCGAAGCTGATGAGTCGGAGATGCCTCCTCTACTCGTTGGACATTCTGCGGAGATTCACCTCCACCCGGATGACATAAGTACGGAAGGCGAGGACCCCATTGTGCATACCTGCCGTGATGTGTACAGGCCGCTGCCGGATAGTGCAGGAATCTGGTCCCAAGAAGGGCTAACAGTGTCAGCATTGCCTGGGCCGGTTTTGCCACATGGTAGTGTACAGAATAACGGGGCCTCTTGGGACATGTAAGGCTTAGGTGGGAGTCTAGCGGGGTCGATGGGTGAAGGTGCAGCTTCATCTTAGCCTCGTGAGGCCTGGTGCGATCCCTTGGGCTGGGTTGGAAAGTGAGTCTTCCTATTTTCTGGCCCACCCTGATGAGTGTCAGCCGGACTGGATGCCGCGTGGTCTTGATCCCATGAAGGGACTGCAGGAGCTGCTTAGTTTGGGTTGGTTTGGCCTCATGGTGTGGTGTAAAGACATGAGGTCCTGTCATCAGGGGAGTTGAGGGGATAGTCCTTGTGAAGGTGATGGGTGTGAGGAGCCCATTGGACGTCTGGGGATTGTAACCTTTGCTCTGAGCATGGCGAGAGGCAGACAAGGAAGGGGTGCACTGGACAAGCACTGTGACCCAGCCTGATGGCAACTATGCGGGACCTGTCACTTACTATTGAGATGATCCCCAGACAACTCATGTATGGTGGATGGGGTTATCCTGCAGGGTCAGGGGAAGGGCGTAACATCGGAAGCAACCAGTGGGAGCAGAACCAGAGTTCAACACCTTCCTCTTGTTGAGTGATGTCCCCGGTCAATGTAGACAAGTGGGAAGGTCAATCTGAAGTGCTAATGCTCTCATTAGGGGCAAAAACCTGAAAGATAGGCAATCCTCTGGAAGCTAACATAGCTTCTCCACCAAATGTATCTGGAAGAGGCGGGCAACTCCAGCATGGACGGTCTCCTAGCGAAGGGACGTGCCTATGGCAGGAAGACCTCTCCCGGAGAAGGTGCATTTCGCCCAGGGAGCGAGAAAGTTTTGTGAGGAAGAAGTCGTACGACCAGCATGCATACCCGAAAGATGGATAGAAGTCCCACTCTAATGGCACCCTCACTGGCAGGGAAGCGAAGGGGAGGGGGGCAGTACTATATTCTCAAACTAATCTTTTGCTCTCTGTTTGTCTTCTGTTGCAGGTGCAGAGGTAGCAGTGGTTGCGGAGTGTTTGGTCGCTTTTCTTTTTGGCCCATATTTAATGCACTGTGCTAGCTAAGTGCTAACATAGTTTTGCGGCAATACAGAGAGATATAGTGCACGCAATGAGACGAGAGAGGTATGTATCAACTCGTCTTAGTTAAGGGAATAACATAGTTTAATATTAAAAACCGGAGGAGTATCCCTTTAAAACCGTTTCAACCGTTTTGTTGTTAAAATGTAAAATGAGCGATGACGTTAAATCACCCTATGGTACAGTCTATTTGCTGGATGGTTTCAATACTAGACGGTATCTAACATTAGCAGATAAACCCGCACTTTTTGAGGTTCAAACAGGCGTCAATACCCATTAGTTGTCTGAACCGACTCAAACAGTGATTAAAATGCCGAAGCTTTATTTTGATTATAAAGAGGATGGCAGATAGACACAACATATGAGACCAAATTTTTCAAAATTCAAACTTAATAATGCACAGCTAGCTAGAAGCTAGCGCTAAATCATTATCCACGAGTGAACATGTTAAAGTTGTCAATAGTATCAAACAACGACATTACAATAACTTACATGATGATAAAAAAAAACAATGTTTACTGTCAATGTCGCAATATATCAATAAATCAATAACTTACTTACTCAAAAGAGGGTTCAGCACAACCGTGTCCCAGCAAAGAAAGTCTCGACTGATATCGGCTCTTGGTGTGCTGTAGTTCAACCGTTACAGTAAAGGCGCGTCAGCGTCCTAGGATCCGACATAGATCCGCACTGGATCCGCTGTTTGACAGTAGAATTTACGGCGCCCGGAGGTGGAGCTGATCCTCTGGGCGGCCCCAAAACGAATGTGACAGTCACGCAGGTTTGGCGACTTGAACGCGGATCCGCCTAGGAGTCTACTGCTGTGTGGGTATTCTTTTTTTCTCTGGCCAGATAATACAGAATTATATGACAGAGTCCTAGTGTTGTTTACCCATAGTGACGGTTGCTATGCGTTGCTGGTTAAAATGGATGAGAGATACAACCCCCCCAAAAAATGCAAAGTAGTAGGCTCACTATTTGCCATTGCAAATTTAAATACCATCGACAATTATAAAATATCCCACCTAAATTAAGGCATGTTTTAAGCCTACAGCAAATATGCAGTCCTGTAATTATGTCATTTTAATGTAGCCCAAAATATAAAAAAAAAAAGAGAAAAAAGTCTTGATAACGATTCAGACAAGGGTTTCTGCCCCACGGAAATGTATGGTCACCGTACCAATGATTGTAACAGTATATGCGCCGCACGCTACTGCAAAATACACATTTGCAGCATAAAATCAATCTCCTGAAACCATACTTTCCAGCGCAGGCAAACCACTGGATGGCTTAAAATCCAAAGAAGAGGGATTTGCATTCAAATAGTCAAGCAATGAAGAGGGGGTACCCTCAACGTCGGCATATGGACCGAACGGGAGTATGTAAAGAATAGGGGTGAGACTGTGTTGGCACCCAAGATCCATACCAACCAAGTAGCATACCTGAAGATTCTCATTGAGAAATACATCCAGCTAAAAATTGCCACATTCCCAGAAAAGACAATAAAACCCAAGAACCACTATCTTGACCATTACCCAGAACTCATTATTTAGTTTGGTCCCCTCATTAGGTTGTGTACATTGTGCTTTGAAAGCAAGCACTCATATTTTAAGCAGTGTGCAAGGAAACTGCATAACTTTAAAAACCTCTGCAGTACCTTAGCAGAAAGACACCAGTTGCTACAAGCATATTTACATGCTGGTAGCTTATTTCCACCAACTCTGCAAATGGGCCAACCAAGTAAATTTGATTACCAACTGTACCAGATTGGCATTCAGAGAGAACACCCTCTGTCACTTTCAAAGGCACTCTGTACAAAAGAGGCATGACTGTTGTAGTGGACCAAAATGACACAGGGTATCTTTCCACTTGGGAAAATACTGTTTATATTGATAAATGAGTCAAACATGCATTTTGTTGCCCAGCAGTATCAGTATGTGCCAGTTGTGGATCTTGGTGTTTATTGCTTACAAAGCAACTCAGAAGCACAGTATCAGTGTTTGACTGTAGACAAGCTTGCAGATTATTATCCTCTTTCTGTATATTATCAATTTGGTCTTAATCTTGTTGCTCTGCATCATTCTGTGTTTCAGATGAATGAGTAATGGACTCTATTGAGAAGGCAATACAGACCGTGCTACCACAGCTAGATGAAGCGAAACTTGAATCGTTGGTCAATGAGTTGGTAAAAGTAGGTGTTGAAGGACCAGATGATCTGCAGTTCATTCAAGAAGATGACATCAAACATCTGCTCACACCCATTCAGTGCAGAAAGATTCCTCATTACTTGAAAGGAGGTGAGATTACAGTTGTTTTAATTAACATATTAGTTGAGCTGCAACAATTAATAACAAAATTAATCAGCAATCAGTCAATCATAATAATTGTAAACCTTTTGTATCAATTTTGTTTAAGTTTAACCCTATCTGACGGCCGCCATTTTGAAAATGGGGTCTTTTTTGGAGTCAAACTTTAGGAAACTTTTAGTATGTTTTTAAGTACATCTGATACTACTGTAAACCACTGAGAAACCTTTTGTTATAATTTTTTTAGGGTCAAACCTTATTCTAATCTGACTATTCTGTGCTTTCACTCATACGTGTGTAATGCAGGTCCTGCCAATCCTCTGCTGAGCCCTTCATCGCCTGAGCCACTGTCAGTTGCCTCTTCCAGCACATGCCCCATATCACCTATCAGTCCCATCTCTGCATCGGTGAACAGTTTTGAGGTGCCATGGAACAAAGTGAGGGCGACTCTTAGAAGAACAGTAGATGCTGGTGAGAGGCCAGCTCCGGATGACAGCAGACACTTGATGAGAGTCACAGTTGAAGCGATGAGAGAGCATTCCTTGAACCCTACTCACCGAGTGTGCGTGGTACGGGCAAAAGCTATATCTCAAAAATATCCAAATAGCTTTTTAGACAAAAACTGAAGAGGAGGAATTAATTGCATGTGGGTATTTCAGCGTTATAAATCAGCTCAAAACCAGAGTAGAATATGTGAATCGAGGCAACACTCTTTCCCGTCTGAGAAAGCACAAACGCACCCAGAGAGATGATGAGGATGGTGATGATGACCAGCCAGCAGTAGCTACATGTGCAGGAGTCGACAGTTATGGGTGTGTTCGTTGGCAACCAGAGGACTATCCAGATGGGTAAACATTAGCATCATTAGAGGAAAAGAAGCTTGAGATGTCCCAGTGAGGGACTCAAGGGCATTGAGAGAGGAAGGCTAGAAGACCTAATGACAATCACTTACGCCAAACAGCGGGAATACATCAACGCAAACCCTTCCCCAAGCATTCTGGATGTGGGTAAAGAGTGGCAATGTCTCTTTTCACAGAAGTTTTTATTGTCACACTTCCCCACTCTCACCAATGTTGAACTATACACAAGACTGAACAAAGATTTGGACAAAAAAGGTAAAAGACTCCTGGATTTCTTCAGTAGTTAGATTACAAGGTGGAGGAAGGAGGTAAGAGCTGTTCTAAAGGAAGCCCTAAAGACAGACCGAGAAGGAACTGATGGCCTAGCAGCGATGCTTGTGATGTTGGCACACTTCAAAGAGCAAGAGGAGTCACGTTTTCTCATTGCAGATTACTTAAATCTTTTATTTAGGTTTTTCAACAATTAATTGTCACATTTATTGCAGCAGAATAATTTTCCCTGATTAGACTGAAACATTTTACACCCCCCAAATTGTATTGCAGGTTAGCGAGCCTCCAATGGCATCTTGTACTTGGGTTCAAGTAAATGCAGGTTTGCGTCTGGCAATCCTGTCTTCCTAGGTGTCTGTAGTTTGTTTGTTTGTTAATAGTTTGACGCAATGGATTTCAGGCCAGGTATATTGTTTGAGGGCACCTTTATGTTATTAGTGGTGCAAGCTTCTATCTTAATTATTTTGTAGAGCATACTGGGTAAAGTCACTGTTGTCCACTGTGTGCACAATATTTTAATTAAGAGAAAATTGATGTAGCCTGGCATAAGATTAGTGTGGTACTTAGTTAATTTTTTTATTTCTAAGGAGTGTAAACATGCACAAACCATTGGAGCATCAGAAAATATGGCCCATTGCTTCCTTCCTAACAAATTTCAAAAAGCATTTTCTATCCTAGAGATAATATACCGTCTAGCTTGTTTCAAGTAACTCTTATCTTTGCTGGCAATCATAGGTGACTACCACTCCCGCAGACACAGAGGCCCAGCTGTCTCTCCCCATCATTCCAAGGATCATCATGCTCGGTAAGTTTCACATTCACTGTTAACGAATCCTTTGAATACATAGGGCACAGGCAAAGAAGTCTAGTCTGGAAAACACTAGTGAATGCAGTTTGTGTCGTGTCATTCACCGCCTCTGCACCAGTCAGGAACACCACAGTCACTTCAAAAACAGTTATGTGGAGTACTCTCTCATCCTTAGTAGCCACCTCATATGTAGTTATTACTATTTTAGATTGCTTGCTAAGCATGTGTCACTTTTTGTTTATCTATCACCAACCCAGTTACTGCTGATTAATGCACTGCTTGAAGGATATGTATGCTCCCTGCCCTGTTTTTACAATCATTTATGTGCAGCAAATCATTTATGGAATGTATTTCTATGAAATATAATTTTTGTAATGACTCTTTACTAAGGAGAGACAATCTTGACTGCAAAAAATGGATGTTGTCGATCGAGGGGAGGGTCGTAATCCCACCTGGTGCTCACTTGGCTCACTTCACCACTGCCTTGGCCACTCTATTCGCCTGTTACTATGTATTCAACCTAGAGTATCAGGTGGAAGCCGGCACAACACTGGAGTTTGATCAGAGATATGCATCAGATTTAAATGTAAAGGCCAATTGACAATTGAAAAGCTGTTCAAAATCACCATTCTCCTCACCATTGCCCTACTCGTCCGTAGCCTGCGCCAGTGGTGTAGTCTACGTGATACGCAGGTATACGCCGTATACCCACTAGAAAATGTCAAGGATTTCCGTATACCCACTAGGAAATGTCAAAGATCTCCGTATACCCACTTTAAAAAGCGCGAGGATTCGTAACAACCCCGCCGTGACGTCTGTGTTTGCGCAGCGACACGGATCGAATCGCGGAATCCAGCAACAAATGTAACAGCCTACTGTAAAGCGGAACGTCACGCAAAAAGTAATGATACAATGAATCAAATCTCGATATGTATTAAGTGTCTATGAATATTAAAGCTCAGAAAGACTGCTATTGAAATAAACTCGGCATGTTCTGCGTGTTTCTGTGAATGAGCGCTCAATGTGTGCTCTACTACACACTGACGCGCGCGTGACGCTCGTGGTGTTTTCAGCGTCTATGAGGAAGACATGCACACATTTTAACTTCATCGCAGAGCTTTTATGAGAGTCACTTCACACGCATTTTACCATTTCATTTGATAAAACTATCGTCATTCATTCGTACCATATACACACTCACAAACTTTAAAGTCTTCATGACAACCTGTCAAAATCAAAGTTTTGTATAGGCTAACTTGAAGAAAATATAACAGAAATATATTATTATTGCACAGTAGAGTATACTTCAAGTAGGCCTAATAATAATAGTTTATTAAAACACACAGAAGCTCAAATGTCTTTATTTATCTCTACAAACTTTTATTTTGGTGGGTTGTAAATTAAAGTAACTCGAGGGAATTATGAAAGAAATTGCATAGTAAGATGTACATTTTAAAATAACAATAATGAAAGGGGGGGGGGGGTCTGGTATATCACAGTATACTCACTACAAAAAACTAGACTACACCACTGGCCTGCGCTCTAGCAGGTACATCTCCCTATAATCCCAAAAGCAAATACTTTCGGAAGTAGCTCCTTCCCGTTTGCAGCTGCATCTGACTGGAATGAGTTACAAAAGACTCTGAAACTTGAGAACACCATCTCTCTCACTTCCTTTAAAGCACGATTATCAGAGCTTTTGCCTATCCATTGCACGTGTTGACCTGACCCCCCTTCCTATAATTTCACACTCAATGTACCTATTTTCTAGTTCCCTTTGGTACCATGCTTGCACTGTCCTGTGCATTATCATATGTGTTTTATGCTATTTGCACAATATCTACTTACACAATTATGCCCAATATAATTTACTACTTATGTAGTTGCCCTGCTATTTTAGATAACAACTTGATGCCTTTATTCTAGATTATGTTGCACTAATTGTTTATATACCGACCCTGTTAATTTATGTATATTGCCCAGAAAACTTGTATTTGATTTAAAATTGTATTTCCTTTTGTATTTAATGTGTAATTTGTATAGTTTTATGTGTAACTATTTGTTATCTTGCACCTTCGCTTTATCTTGGCCAGGTCACCATTTCATTAAATAAAGGTTAAATAAAAAAAAATAAAAAAAATCACCTTCCTTTAAAATGTTATCTAAGGTATCTGAGTGTCTGTAGGTTGAAGCCTCCTTACAACTTTAATGCTTTTTTAGAGAACAGAAGGGCTGTTGGGCTAAGGGCATGTACACACTATATTTCTTTTTACATAAAAATCTTTGGGAGAAATTGAGAGGACGCAATGCGTAGATGGCTGGGGAATATGATTTGCCCTGAAAAAACAAACAAGGAGAGTGGTTTATGACCCGTAAACAGTTATGATTTGCTAACCAGTAACGGACTCAGCTACAACAGCACCGACTGTCTTGTTAAGCTAAACAGTGCTTTGTTTCATGACTCAAAAGTTGTGAAGAAGATGCGCTTGGGGAGAACAATGATCACAATGAATGTTTTAGGACCAAAGACTGTGCAGGATATCCTGAATGATCTATCTCCATCTGTTGCCACCGATGCCTCAAACAAGGGAAATAGAAAAATGTTTCCAGTGTGCGTGAGATATTTTTTTTGTGTGTCTGATGGAGTGCGGTGCAAGTTATTTGACTTGAAACTGCAAAATTTGGTATTCATCGAGCTCTGATGAACTGCCTGAAAATGTATGAACTGGATATAAAACACATCACAGCCTATGCGGCAGATGAGGCCAATGTTAACCCTCTGGGGTCGGCCGTCGCACCCGCGTGACGTGCTCGATTTTTTCCTTATCAGTGCAAAAGAGACTCAAATTACTCTGTTGATTTTGATCTTACATTTAAGTGTTGTACATCATTAGATCCTGTTAAGTGTCTATTTTTTGTGGATACTCACAATAAAAACAAAGTGTTGTGCTTTTCGTCAAATAAAGAAAAATAAACATGATGCGCGTTTTGCCTTCTCTCTGTCCGTGAAGTCCATTCTGAAACGCGTCCGAAAAATGAACTGTAACTCTGTCAATACTTGTCACAGAGATACGAGATATTATCTTTATGAAGCTGAAATTCTCTTCTTTTAAATGAAGTAATTTATTGAAAAAATTATATTATATCTGTAATGAGCTGAGGCCGCCACGCCCCCAGAGCTTTTCACATGGTAGATAGGTGATCTATGCATCGCAGACGCGGCATGCCCCCCGATCAATGCCATAACAACACGGAAGTTTCTTCATCAGATTCACTGATAGTTCATCGCGTTTTGAGGATGGCAGCACGCTACTCCTTCAGATGATTCTGAACAGCGGAGAATAATTCACCTTTTCCTCAGAGAAATTTGAAACTCGGACGACGAACGGCTGAATTTTGAGAACGAATTGACCCCGCCAAGGATACAAGTATGTTGTTTAGTGTTTGTAATTCCTTTTCTGATCATAGAGCTCAAATGAATTTTCAAATTCTATTTAGCCTAGTTTTGGCTAGCTTTTGACATAGGAAATATTACCTCACAATATTTCTAACATTCGTGTAGGCCTATATGCTCGTGTAAACTTTTTGAATAACTGCTTAGGTTATAATGATTTAGTGAAATATATCGATCCGCATATTTTGTTTGAGTACTTCAGTGGTCCAGTGGCAGATCTTTTCCCAAGCGTGTCAGAGGTTACGGGTTTGAATCCCCCTCGGTATAGTTTTTTTTCTCATCAAAACCGAATATGTTCATCATTGGTTACAGTCTATATCAAGCAGGGACACACGTTTGTGTGCATTTTATTTTGTGATTTCACCGGAATGAATAGTGTCCGCAACGGTGATAGATTGAAGAGCGCGTCCGAGTGAAGACTGCGCGCGCGCCGCCACAAGAGAACACTGTATCCATGACACTGATAGCAGCGGACACGAGCGCTCAGCTTGAGTTCAAAAACAAAACATTTTAGCGCTAGATCTCTTATTTAAGAGCGGACTAAATGAATGCTCTGCTTGTTAACTGGAGATTGTTTTATTTGTATTAGGTACATCCGTTCATTGAGTGTATCAGTAAATGCGTGCGGTCTATATGGGCCATAAACAGATACTCGCGGTGACACGGTCTACCCATCAATAGATGTTTTCTCCATCCACCAACAGATACATTGTGCATCTAAACCCATTAATTGTCCATCAGTTTACTTTGGATAATGTGCTAACAGTTTTTTTTGTTTTGTTTTTTAGGAATGTGGCTCAGTGCGATCGAGAATCATATTGAGTAAGAGCATAGATGTAATATTTTACAGATGTAATGTAGCCTAATTGTGTTTACATCGTCACCATCAGCCTTCAGAAATCATTCTGATATATTTTTTTTTAAATCAATGTTGGAAACAGTTGTCTGCTTAATTTTTTTTAACCTGTGATTTTTTTGGGGATTCTTTGAATGCATTTTTTGGTCTTTTTATGTTTTTTTTTTTTTTTTGAAAGGATGTGTTAAGTGATATGAATGACTTTAAGTCTTTATGTTCTTAGGAAAGATTTCTATTTTGAATAAATAAAAATGTTCTTTTTAACTTTTTATTCATCAGTGAATCATTCTTAGTTCAGGCTGCCTCACAGCACCTTGATGGGGCCATTAGCCATTAGGGGAGTGTCTTTAGTCTTCCCAGGTGTAAATCACATTAATATTCATGGCCATTCACACTACCCCGCATACAGCAGTGCAGACCAAAAACTGGTGTAAGAAATTTAAATAGTTATATTGAGGTTTGTGGAAGAGTGGTCAGAATGATTTTCACTTCATTTTGAAGTAAAAATTCTAGCCTACAAGAATAGTAACTCAAAAGTATTGTGGACAACTATTCAGTATGTGTTAAATGGCCTTATTGCAGTGACATTTTTTTCCCCAAAACGTACTAACCACGCATAATATTTTTTTTCTATAAAGTGCAAACATGTACATCCATTTTGCTCACATATTATTGTAGCAGAGTTTGTGCTGAATACAGCAAATTTATATGTTGGCAAATGGTATGTTTTAAGTAGCTGAAATAAGCACAAATGTCAGGGCATGTCAAAACATCTCAAGGGCCCCAAAAACACCTCAGACCCCAGAAGGTTAACTTTGGAAAACACCACTCTCTTTACCAGTTATAGAGCAGTGCCAACAGTCGTATTTTGAAAGCTAATTGCCCAGCTCACATGTGCAAGCACGCCTGTGATCAGCTCACAGGGGGATTTTTGAGGACTAAGAAAAAGCTGCAGCTGCTGAGAATTATCGGTGCTTTTTCCACAGCGTGGGGTGTGTTTTTGACACTCGTTAGAAAGTTGGAGGAAACAAAGCTCTGCATCAGATGTTTACGAGGAGGTGGGGACATTCAAAGTGAAGATGCTTCAGCAGAAAGAAGACAGCTTTTTTGGATACCAGGACAAACAAGTGTCAGCACAGAGATCAAAAGCAGAAAAAGGACTTTCTGAAGTTCTATGACTCTGTCATTGCATACATTGACAAATGGTTTGATTTTGCATCAGAAAATGTGATTGTGAAAGTGAAACCAATCGGCCTACATGAGGAGCTCTCCTTCACTGGCCTGGAGCAGGTGGTGTTGCCCTCAAAATGACAGAGACGGGGAGTATGGACCAACTCTATGAAGAGGTTTGTGCTAGTGTGGCAGCTCTATGATTTGATTGAGGGAGTGTAAACTGAAACCAAATTAACACCTCTAAAACGCTCGACAACGCCACCCCAGAGGTAACATTACCAGGGAATCGCCTTTCAGAATGATTTAAAGCACACAAGTTCGGTTACGGCTGAGTCAAGATCAGAAACGAGGTGTAGTACAAAAAAATAATTTTATTAACAACCATTAAACAGCATGTACCAATAGTCAGTGTTGGGAACGTTACTTTAAAAAAGTAATTAGTTATAGTTACTCAGTTACTTTTTTGAACAAGTAGTGAGTTAGTAACTCAATTACTCTATAATAAAAGTAACTCGTTACCAGGGAAAGTAACTATTTGCGTTACTGTTAAAAAAAAAGTTGATATATGTCAAAGAATTTTTTTTTTTTTTTTTTCCAGTTTTCACAAGTCAGTTGAAATGAGTAAAACATGACAGGTGTTTGTACATAACTTTCTATATTTATTGCAAGTCGACAGACAAGAGGTTTATCCTGCACTTCACTTCACTGCACTTATTAACCCAGCTTCTCACTAGCTGTGTGAGCCAGGGGTGCGTTCGGATTACACAGTTTATTCAATCAATACATAGGCTAGTAACACATAGGCGTCATTTTGTACTCACCACTTTTTGAAACAAATAAATAAAACATCTCCTGTTAACTAGCAGAGGATTAATTTAGTTAGCTATTTAATAAGAGATCTAGCGTTAAATTGTTTTGGTTGTGAACTCAAGCTGAGCGCTCGTTGCCGCGGCTGCATAGTTGTTCTCTTGTGGCGCGCGCGCCGCACGCAGTCTTCACTCGGATGCGCGCTCTTCAATCTATCGCCGTTGTGGAGACTTTCTAAATTCTATTCATTCCGGTGAAATCACAAAATAAAAAGCACACAAACGTTTCCCTGCTTGATATGGACTGTAAACACTGATGAACATATTCGGTTTTGATACGGGAGAAAAAAAAAACTATACTAGCGTGGATTAGAACCCATAACCTCTGACACGCTTGGCAAACAATCTACCACTAGACCACTACGGATCGATGGATTTATTTACGGGTTGAGCAGAGAGGCTGCACAGTTTGACAAGTTTGTACCCAGCACTTCTGAAAATGCACTTCCGAATGCGTCCCCAGCACATTGCAAACCAAACTGACACCCATGGTAACGGATCGCATTTAACGTCCAGTAACGTTAACGGCGTTGTAACGACGGGAAAAGTAATTAATTAGATTACCCCGTTACTGAAAAAATAACGTCGTTACCTAACGCCGTTATTTTAAACGGCGTTATTCCAAACACTGCCAATAGTCAAGTAAAAAGGATATCACACACACTGCTAGACCTGCTCCAGGGCTGGGAACCACTCGCCTATCCTCAAAAAACCACGGCAATCACACGTTGCACTCACACTGCACCCCAAATGTGAACCACCGCACGCGGAAGAGGAGACCACCACCAAACAGAGAGGAAGGCTCATCTCCACACACACACACACCTGGGTCCCCGACCCCCTGGAGAGAGAGAGCGAAAGTTCAAGTTAAACACACACTTATTTCCTAAAACTTGGTACTCAAAGAAAAGAACAGGCAAACCATAAACATACACAACCTTAACAAACAAAATTAAAAAATAAATGCACAACTGAGTAAATTCACAAACTGGGTCAAAGAGAGATTACTAAAGGTGGGGTATGTGATTTGGAAAACGACCAGCAGATTTTGAAAATACACAAATCAAATGGTCCTACCTTCTTTTCTCCAACGCTGGCCCTGACTGGGTCACACATGCTGGGGGGAGGGGGGTGTGGTACGACCGTTTGATTGATTAACTTACTGTCCAATGATTCTAGGTGGTTTTGGAAATTATTGGCTGGAGTTTTTCGAGTCCTGCTTAATTTTCATTTCAGTGCTTCTAACTCAATGGCTGTAATTGGGTTATGAATAGGATTTCAAGTTATTTTGAAAAAAATGGGAAAAAAAGAGAATGACATACCCCACCTTTAATGACTGGTTTAAAGTGCTGGGTAAGCAATCATCTAGATCACAAAAAAAGACTCACTATCCCACGACAAAATAATAATAATCAAAAAAGATAAATACACAAACGTGTTGACCAAAGAAAATACGAAAAAAAGAAAAGACACAAAGCGAGCCAACCAAACTCAGGATGTTAAATAAACAAATTCACAGAAACTTGGCTAGCACAAATAAAGAAAC
Source organism: Chrosomus eos (assembly GCA_036326025.1). Lineage (NCBI taxonomy): Eukaryota > Metazoa > Chordata > Actinopteri > Cypriniformes > Leuciscidae > Chrosomus > Chrosomus eos. The sequence goes on along the minus strand of CM070825.1, from coordinate 2,489,626 downwards.
ATAATTCACAAGAATGAATCAATCATTTAAATTGTACCAGGTCTCATTCACAGACATCATAAAGAAACAAAATAAAGAAATAAACCAATTAAAGCAGTGGTTCTCAATCCTGGTCCTAGGGAGCCACTGCTCTGCATAGTTTGTATGTCTCCCTCATTTAACACACCTGATTCAGATCATCAGCTCATTAGGAAAGAGCTTTATTAACTGAAGTGGGTGTGTCAGATAAAGGAGACATAAAATGTGGAGAGCAGTGGCTCCCTAGGACCAAGATTGAGAACCACTGAATTAAAGGGAAACATTAAAACACAAAAGCACTTTCCATCTCGACGTTGGCTAGTGAATGGTCAAACCGTTTCAAGGAGTTGTGGAGGAAGAGAGAGCGAGTTACATTGCCGAATCTGCGACACACCAGGCGGCCACTCCAGCAGACGTTTTTGTCCAGCTTCGGAACTCACACATAATATCGGCAAAACGCCACGCAACAACACGTGAGCACTGATCACCGGCAAGGTGCAGTCGATCTGACGGTCTATACTGCAGCACCCTGCTGAGGGAGATTCAGCACGCTTCAAGCGTCGTCATGCGAGGATTTATCCGCCCAAATCCCAACCATACGAACAGCAACAAAGAAAGCAGCACCAGCAAAAGGGAGCAGCGAACAGAAAGCCCACTGCAACGTCTCGCACTGTCATATCACGGAAAGACAAGGAAACGATTAATTAACCCACCCCATAAGAACACGAGTGATAATAAAAACAACCTACTGGTTTGAACTTGGCAGTACTAAAACATCCTATTGCAACGCACGTCGCTATAATGTGTCACCGGAGTCCTCAGTCCACACTATAGGGAAAGGAGCCAGATAAGTAAGTAAAAACTTTACTCAAGATCGACACGTAGAAGTACAGCCACAACTGCAGCTCCTTACCAGACAGACAATTCGGAAATGGATAACGTCACTCGTGACGATGGGACGCACATCCCAAAGACACTACCGCGCTGCTTTTATAGTCCAACTAAATCATGCGAAATAGACCCGCCCCGTCATTATGCCAACGGCAGTTACTAACAACTGCTACACTTGCAAGGAAGAAATAAAGAAAGCCACACAAATCCACCAGTGAGAAGTGGGTCCAAAGTGTTACACCAGTTTTCCAAAATTTAGGGAAAGCCAACTTGGTCAACATGTTCAGGATTGTCTCATTTGTCCTCAGTGTGCCAGGCTCAAATGCCTTTGTAGAAAGAATTTTCTCTCTGATGACCATTAAAAGGCCAGACTCAAGAAACAGATGCAGCCTAGAGCTTATAAAATATGAACTTCAAATATCTGTGAACTGTCGTGTAAGGACTTTTCTCTGCCCGCACAAAAGGACAAAAGACAGCTTGAATCGTTCAAGAGCAGACAAAAATGTCCATGGAAAAGGTAGACTTGGTGAGCAGAGGTATGTCACGGTGTGGTGCAGGTGAAGAAGAAGGCTGAGTCAGAAAGTTCCAATTCCAACACTGGCACAAACGAGCAGACAGGAATACACTCACATCTAATACAACTAACAACCGACAAACACAAACTGAACAGAAGGAACTAAATACAGATACAAACGAACACTAACGAGGTGAAGACAGGTGACACAGACGATGATGACGATGAACAGGTGGGTGATTGAGGGAGCGAGTTCAGGTGTGGAGACAAGGAGGATACTGGGTAGTGTAGTGAAGACAAAGACAGACTGGTGCAGACGAGGACTGTGACAAGGTATGCCCCTTTTTTCTTATTTTGCATTTAAATGTTTTATTTTGTCAAGTTTTGTTTTCCAACTTATAGTTTGAGTGAATTAGAATATGAAGCATTTATTCCCCACCACTGTTTGTGTGCACAGAGGTTGCATGTTCTGAGTCTGCTATTTGATTCCTCTGCAAAACTACAGCATACAGAAACTGTTATTTTTAGTTTGTCTTAGGTACAGATATGTTCAGTATTTTATGTATGTTTTGTAGATTCAGTTATAAGTAATTTACAATTGATTAGTTAATTATTAACTAATAATTTACAAAACATGACTGCGTTTCATAAATGTTTAATAAATTGTTACTTTTGTTGTATGTTTTGCAGATTGTTATAAATTATTTACAAGTGATTAGATAATGATAAACTAATCATTTACAAAACATGTCTATACTTTCATAAATGATTAAGTAGTAAGCTAACGATTTACAAATCTGTCGTAAGTTATCTTCAAAAAAAGATCATATCATAAGATAATCAAACAGATCCTTAGTAAATGGTTATTAAGTTACTACAGTAGGTAGCCAACCAGAATGCCTATTTCCGCCGCGGCGTCTACCGCGGTGAATTCCCCGCGGCAAAAAAAAACAGTCGCATTTCTAAGTCATTCGCGAAATGACCGCCAGGTGGCGCAAAGGGACATTTAGCGAAAGCAAAACGTATGTAAAAGTAGCCTACATTTTAAATAGAATATAGCAAACTTTTAGAGCAGAACATTTTATGAATCAAAATTTAAAAGAGGCCTATCTCGCAGTCAGTGAAAATAAATTAGGTGCAATCAATTGAAGAAGATTGAAGAGTGCATCTGTCGTTTGTGGGCACACTGACGCGTGAACAACCGAACTTGTGGTCGAGTGGTAGAGCTGAAAGTTTTAGCAGTACAAAGACACGGGTTCGAAACCCGAATAAATATGTTTTTTATATAATTACCATGCATTTCCATTTTACACTAAGGAAGAAATCTCATCCAACAGATTGACTGAATTTACGTCTTCAAAAACAGTTCTGTCAAAAAATAAACAAACAAACAAAAAAAAAACTTCACGGACAGGACAGCAGACAGCAGGACTGGAATTCTTTCAGAAATAATTTTAAAAAACATGGTTAAGCAAGGTGCGATTTGCCGGTGGGTGATTTCCCCCCTCCACAGTAGGCTATAGCGAATAGGCTTACCCTAAATAGACCTTATCAAATATAGTAGGCTATATATATTTTTTAAATATATAAACAACAAACAATAAAATCTGAACCAGCGCTTCTGCTCCTGTATTGAGAGATAACATGCAGCACGTTTCAGTTACGATACTGGTTCCAGTGGCCTTAATACATTCACGGCTTTTTAAAATGTCACAAAGCGTTTTGAGGTGGTTTTGAACGAAATATTGAAGTTTATAATTAAGTATTTTGACACACCACGCCTAGTGCGTATTCTAAAATGGGGTTTTCTTCTGCCATTGAATTAGAGTTCGACAAACGCAGCAGCGCGTTCACTTGAATTTATTTTTCTGCTAAAATAACTTAATAGGTTATAGCCTACTTCGTTATTTTTGGTCATACAGATAGGATATCATATTTTAAAACTGTAAAATGTCTATTTTATTCATGTAAAGTAGGCTACACTCACAATAGGCTAACAACAAAACGTTCTCACTCATTTGAGCGAACACACACACTGGTGAAATAAAGGTTTGGGCTTTTCTCAGTGAGCTTCGACATGGCCGAGTGGTAGAGCTGACGATTCATCAATCAAAAGACATGTGTTCAAATCCCGAACAAACATGGACTTCTGTAAATAAATATATATATTTTTAGGCTATTAATGCAGATTTGTTTAGTTCTAAAACTCTGTTACACCATATATTTTTTTGCTTATAGCCTATTTATAAAATAATATGCATTTCCATTTTACACTAAGGAACAAATAGGCTATCCAACAGAACGACTTTAGATCTGTAGCTAATAATACCAATTGTTCAAAAGCAGTTTTGTATAAAAAAAAGATATACAGGCCTATATATATCTATATTTGTTTTATTCCCTATAGCCTACATAGAGTTTTTAAAAAACATGTTTTTAAGTAAAGTTTTCGACAAACGAGGCAGCGCGTTCATTTGATTTATTTTTCTCATAACAGCTAAAATAACTTAATAGGCTATACGTGATTTTTTTTGGTCATACAGATAAGAGTAGAGTAGCCTACATCGTTCAAAACTTTAAACTCCTTCAACTTTTTTTTAGGCTAATGACAAAAGTTTATCGAAGTGCAAACATACTGCGCGCGTCGCTTCAATTATGAGCGCGCTTGCCGCACGCCTACATTTGAAATAACGAACTTGAGCGCGCAAAATATGTGAGCGCGATATGTGAACAGGCCCCTTGGTGAGTTACCACCAATCAGGCCACGAGCTACTGGCCGCTCGCGAGCGACGTGTTGGAGACCCCTGCTCTAAAACAATATGAGAATAATCATTTTGAGCTTGTAATATGTGTCCAACAGGTTGATAAGAAGGTTTGCTTTGATTTGTGCAAAGTCAGTAATTTGAGACACTATACATGTGTAGAATAGAAAGACTTCAATAAGACGGGCAGACATGACTGCAAAAATTTGTATTTCAAAAGCAATAATTGTTTTTCTAAGTATAATAAAAGGAAATGTGCCTTCCAAAAAAAAAAAAAAAAATCAATATCATATTAATGTGTTGTATAAAGAAAATAACATAAGCAAATATAAATATCACAAATAAGTGTTATATAGTGTTGTATAGGGAAAAGACAAAGAAAGTTTGTAAAAATTAACTTCAACTGTCAGAAGGACAGCTCATGAAGAACCAATCATGTACAGAAAGTAATGTTCAAATTCAGAGGAAACGTTAATAATAAAGATTGAGAAGATTGGATCAGTTGTGCTCTTTTTTTATAATACTTGAATACTATTTTTTGTGGAATACTTGATGCGGCCCAGCCTGACCCAGCCTCTACCTCCAGCGGCCCAAAAGTTGAGTTTGAGACCCCTGGTCTAAAGCCTTTAAATGTCTAAATATTTAGGTTAATAAATGTTATCTGATTAATCCATATGAAAACGAGAGGTACAGAGAATCTGCTCAAATATGTTTATGATGTGATTGTGAGCGCCTCACAATGAGAAAATGACAAGGTGAAAATCTCGTTTAATTAAATGTAGAGACTAAATCGCCCTGAATTAAAATGTAAAAACAGATCAAATCATTTATTCGTTGAAGTGTTGCTATATTGTTTCATTTAAAGTTCTTAATTATTATCTAAATGTTATTTAGTTTATCAGCAGTAGGCTACCACGAAGCACCGATATTTATTTGAATAATAATAATTTAAAAAATAACTAATTCACATTTTGCATGCCTGGATCCAAAGATCCCTGTAGAATTTAATATTGAGTTGAGCATTTTGTCCATGACAACAAAATGAACATGCGTTTGAAGATTATATTTAGTTTTGCTTGGAAAAAGCTGGCCCAAACCAGTTTTATTTCTTAAATTATTTAAATAATGAAATATTTAGTAATAAACTTTTATGACAGAAATACCACTACATGTAGCTTAAATCATTTAATTCTTTCATTATCAACACTTTAATAGCCTAATGCTAGAAGAGCGATTTAAGTGTGAATTGCGACTTCTCCTTATTTTAAGTCAGACTCAGACTCAGAGAGCCTGTGGGGGGTTTGGAGGGACAGACAATAGGTGTTAATGTTCCTCATTCATATGGAGAGTGTCGGATAGCCAGCCCGATGGCAAAGGCAACATTATTTTAAGGATAGGCATCTCTCGATGTGTGCCCATATTTGATTAAATTATAAATATTGTAGTTTATTTATTGTAGCCTATTTAAAGTGTTTTCACACACAAATTTAAATTGAAGTGTTCAATCCAGTTGTTTCAACTGGTTCTGTAGAGTTTTAGAATGTTTGAGCAAGGGAGACTAAATAAACTTGCTGAGATCCAGCGCGAGAGAGGCAAAACTCATGTTTTTAATTTATGTTGCTGTGGACTATTTTCGATTTGTACCGTTTCGTTTAATTTAGCTGCAATTTCTTTGGCAAAACAAATTTAAAATGTAGCAAGAATAAGATTGTGTGTTTCTTTTTTGCATGGAAATAAAGTCTAAATGCAGGTTGCCACCGGTCCCGGTTTTACCGGGATTGTCCTTCTTTTTAATAACCTGTCCCGGGAAATTTAAGCACTCTCCCGTGACACTGAATGTCCCGGTTTTCGAAAGGTGATTATGTAAGTACAAAATGTCTGTTTAGTCTTTGAGCGACTCAAATGTACAAACCATAGATTGTAGGTTCAAACTGTGTAGCGCGCGGCCGCTTGCACGGCAGAGAGAGGGAGAGACAGAACACCGGCTAGATCCCCCCTAACTACAGATGGTAGTCGCCGCTCAAAGTGTGGGGCGCGCCCCTCTATGGGTGGGAAATAGCCTAGAGAAGTGACAGGTTGGGCGCGCCAACGGGAGGAACTTTTCCTTTTTATGCCTTTATATCTTTATTCTTTCATGGCGAGTCTACATCGCATCTTCATCTTTGCAGCGACGCAGAAAACACCAGTTTATTAATAAACAATTAAATGTCTCCTTGCTATTTTTTATTCACTTTTGCCGGCTCGTGCACTTGAGTGCAGCTTTATAACACTCACTCATTACCCTGTATAGCCTATTTAAGTTATTAAATCAATATAAAGGGGTGATTTGTCCACTGATGGCTTAAATAAACAACTACTAGTTGACTAGAAAAAAACTAGTCGGAGACAGCATGAGCGCGCGACCCTGAGCGGAATGAGCGAGCCGAGGAATATCCAGAAATGCTCACATGCTCTGATCGGAACAAAGGAATTTTGACATAATTAATCATTAGTTTATATCTCATACACTGCCCATAATTTTAATCCCATATCAAACACATTAGCCTATGTTATGTCTATTTTAATGTTTTCATTTTTTTTGTCTTGCCAAATGGATTTCTCTTTTCTTTTTTTTAACATTTTGACACAGCAGCACTTTTATTTTCTCTATTTTTGTTTTTGTTTGTTTAGTTTGTATTAAGATACTAGCCTACTTGTTACTTCAATAAATTGGAACATTTTAAGCTTGTTGCGTATTTCATTAGCATTGTGTTGGGGCGATGGGGGCAGTGGGGCTTGAAAATTATGAGTCTATCCATCGGGTGCAGAAAAAAGATAGCATGTGTGTGCTAGTGTGCGTGTGTTTATGAAGCGAATGTAAGAAGCCCCCCCCCCCCCCCCCCCCCCCTTACAACCTCCCAGCTCTACTGTAGCAATGTTGTAATATGCCATTGATTATTAAACAAAACGCTTGACTTTAAATAAATAAACAGTTAATAAACTTGCAAATAAACAGTCACCTATTTAAGCATCAAGAACGGTTAAAGATTAATGCTGTCGGTGTAACATGGTGTTATATTGAGATTCAATCTCGGGTCTCTTGGATCTCCATGTCGTTGCGTTAACCACAGAGCCACCGCCTGAACGCTATTATGTCAACGTCTTATAGCCTACTCTTCCAAAGCCTTGATGTAGCCTTATATGTTTCTATTGCAATGTTTTATATGGAAATGTTTTCATTATTTATTCAATTTAATTTAAGTATTGTGATGAATTATTTTAACTACATTTCACTTAAATTCATCGCTCTGAATGAGCCGCGACGCAGCGGCAGATTACGCAATAGAGAGAATAAACGGACACTTTTCAAAGTCTGTGATTGTAGCGCCTCTTAGCGGTTAAAGGCAGCAAATACACCCCGAATTTCACCGCCGCGGCAAAGCGGCGGCGTTGAAAGTATTATTCTGGTTGGTAACCTACTGTAGTTAATATATTATTAATCACTGAGATCTCCACGTACCATTATCTCAATACACAATTGTTAATCATGAACAAATGATGATCAAACCATTAGTAAATGATAAGTATTAGGGGTGTCACGATTCTCCAAATCCTCGATTCGATTTCATTTTCGATTCTAAGGTCACGGTTCGATTCGATTCTCGATTTTTACATTTATTTTTTTTAAGCACAGTTTGCGATGCCATTTTTAGACTAGACTTTTATGTAATATAATATATGACCTTTGTTCGCAATGTACCACACTACATTGTCAAATTTAAAACATTTATTAACAAAATAATGTTACAATAACTTATATCTTCAGTCAATTAGAAACTTAAGCAAAATAACCTGCCATGTAGTTTCTCTTTTGTAACTGCAGTCTTATTCACAGAAGATGACATTCAAGTTCACAACAAAACAAACACGTGTTAACAGAAACATCTATGTTTTCCTTGCTTTACCTCGGTCTTAAAGTACAAACATGACTGTGAAAAAATTAGTATTTAATTTAGAATTTAATTAAATGCATTTATGATGAAATTACAACATTTTCATGTCATGTTCATTTTGACCACGAACTGTGCGCTGTCCCTTTAACTCACCGCGTGCAGCAGACTCAGTGCGGAAATGAACGACACTCGTCTCATTCGTGGAGGTGGAGAATCAAGTTATTTGTGACATGCAAGATTTATTGTATAAAGATTTATACTCTTCTGAGTCTGCTGTTTTTGTCAATTTAAAGTTTTAATTTAATAAGTGGAAGAATATGGTACACGCACTGACGCACATCCAGTAGCAAAGCCTTTTTTACAGTCTATGAGCAGAGCTTGCAAACTGTGGCTTTTTTGAAGCGCGAACTTTGAACGCGAATGTGAACGTTGTCAACATAACTCACTGGAAATCAGAAATACTCCCACTGTCCCACACCGGCGACTTTAGTGAAAGAGGAGGTCAGAAGTCCTGTCGATGGGTCTCCTGCATCTGCAGCAGCCATGCTATCTTTTGACTGGCTCTAGCCATAGCTCTAGCTGAGATAGAGGACTCGCAGCACTTCAACACGTGTGCTTTTTTCCGCTTTGCAAACCGACTGGACGTGACATGGGGGCGTGGCAGTATTGACGATTCCATTTTTGAATTCGATTATCGAGATTGTGACTTAATTTCGATCGATTTCGATTTAAAATCGAAATCGTGACACCCCTAATAAGTATATAATTTATTGATGCATTGTTAAAGTTGTAAGCTGGTCTGTTAAAACCCACAAAAATGCAATTATGCTACACCTATTATTTAAAAATAAATAAATTACTAGTTGTCAAATGAATAAACATTTTAAAATGACTTAAAGTCAGGGGATTGCAGTGCGTTAAGTTAAATCCTTTCACTCATCAGTGCAGACTTGGTTCTGTGTGGGATCTAGTGATAATGTGAAACGTCTCGGTTACGTATGTAACCCTCGTTCCCTGAGTGAGGGAACGGAGACGTTCCGTCGGATGACGACTAATGGGGTTTCGCATAGAAAGCCTATCAACTTCGAGTATACAAAACGAGCCAATGGCAAAGAAATGCCATGGGTCTGCGGAATTTGCATGACGTAACTCCGCCCCACCTCGTGGGTATAAAAGGAGGAAGTCCAGCAACATGCAGATATGTTTCTTCGCTGAGGAGCCAAGACTGAGCTCAGGCGATCACCGCGGTATACAGCGGAAGTGGCAAGAAGACGGAACGTCTCCGTTCCCTCACTCAGGGAACGAGGGTTACATAAGTAACCGAGACGTTCCCTTTCGTTCGTCACTCCGAGTTCCGTCGGATGACGACGAATGGGGTTACCAGTCTAATCACGCCACCTTCACAGCTGTCTTTCAGTGCCCTGCATAAATCTGAGATCCCGGTCATGAGACAAGTAGGACTCCTATTTAACACAGGAATACCAAGGTACACTGGGGAGCATATCTCATAATTTAGAGGAAATATGCAAAATATTGCCAGCCCAAACGGGGGGGGACTTAGAGAATACACATATGACCCGAAGGATGCATATGGGAATACACTGGGGTATCCAGCCGCAGGTAGAAAAATTTAAAACCTCAGGGGGGCAAGGTGGCTTGCCAAGGGAAAGACACATGCTCAGAGAGGCTTACAGTGGGAATACACATGTGGGGGTTGCTCCGGAGAGGGACCATGCACACGGGAGGCACCTAGCCGACGCTCAGGCAAGAGACACTGGGTTGACGTCAGGAGTTCAGGAGGAACTCAGGGCTTTCGGGGAAGCTCACCTGAGGAGAATATCGCACGCATCCAGTCCGTGGAGTGGAATGGCGAACAAGCGAAGACACCTGAGCGGGTCCTAGTGCCGGCTGGTTGAAGCGAGCACACGAGAGGACACAGGCTCCACTCGGAGATTATAGAATGTGTTGGGTGTCGCCCAGCCTGCAGCTCTACAGATGTCTGTTAGCGAGGTGCCATGCGCTAGAGCCCAAGAGGACGCCACACTCCGGGTGGAGTGGGCGGTCACACCAAGGGGGCACGGTCGACCTTGCTGCTGGTATGCCAAAGCAATGGTGTCCACTATCCAGTGAGACAACCTCTGCTTGGAGAGAGCCTTTCCCTTCAGCTTCCCACCATAACAGACAAAGAGCTGGTCTGAGGTCCTGAAACACTGCGTCCTGTCTACATAGGTGCGGAGAGCACGTACTGGACAGAGCAGTGCCAAGGCTGGGTCTGCCTTCTCCGGGGGCAGCGCTTGCAGGTTCACCACCTGGTCCCGAAAGGGAGTGGTAGGAACCTTGGGCACATATCCAGGCCGGGGTCTCAGGATCACGTGAGAGTAGGCCGGCCCGAATTCCAGGCACGCTTCGTCAACGGAGAATGCGTGCAGGTCCCCTACCCTCTTGATAGAGGCCAATGCAACCAGGAGCACTGTCTTCATTGACAAAAGCTTGAGCTCCACTGTTTGCAAAGGCTCAAAGGGAGCATGCTGCAGGGCAGTTAGAACCACTGCGAGGTCCCAAGAGGGAACGAGATGAGGGCGAGGAGGATGTAATCTCCTGGCTCCTCTAAGGAACCTGATGACCAGGTCGTGCTTTCCCACAGACTTACCTTCTATCAAGTCATGGTGTGTGGCGATAGCGGCAACATAGACTTTGAGGGTGGAGGGAGACAGCCTTCGCTCCAACCCATCCTGAAGGAAGGAAAGCACGACGCTGATCGGGCATTTCCGGGGGTCTTCTCGGTGAGAAGAGCACCAGCTGACGAAGAGGTTCCACTTCAACGCATAGAGGTGTCTCGTGGACGACGCTCTAGCGGAAGTGATGGTAGCCACCACCGGAGGTGGTAGGGTACTCAAACCTACCTGGTCCCGTCCAGGAGCCACACGTGGAGGCTCCAGAGGTCGGGACGAGGGTGCCACAGGGTGCCCTGTCCCTGAGAAAGAAGGTCCTTCCTCAGAGGTATGGGCCAAGGAGGTGCTGTCGCGAGGAGTACGAGTTCAGAGAACCAGGTCCGGGTGGGCCAATAGGGCGCAACCAGAAGGACCTGCTCCTCGTCCTCCTTGACTTTGCGCAAGAAGGCTCACTGGGGGAAACACATACTTGCGGCCCCGCGGCCAGCTGTGCGCCAGTGCATCCGTGCCGAGCGTGCCCTCGGTCAGGGAATAATACAGGGCGCAGTGGGTCGAGTCGTGGGAGGCAAACAGATCTATCTGTGCGTTGTTGAACTGGTCCCAAATCAGCTGAACCGTCTGGGGATGGAGTCGCCATTCGCCAGGGAGGGGCTGAAACCGTGAGAGCTCGTTGGCTGCACAGTTTAGGACTCCGGGAATGTAAATAGCACGAAGGGACCTTGGATGCTTCTGACTCCATAAGAGGAGGTGGCAAGCGAGTTGCGACATACGGTGCGAGCGTAGACCACCTTGATGGTTGATGTACGCTACTGTGGCGGTATTGTCTGATCGGACTAGTACGTGTTGACCCCTAGAACCCCTGTTCTAGGGGGACACCGGCCCTGAGAAAACTGAGGCTCGACCACGGGGTGAAGGTCTGACGGCAGCTCGAAGTAACTGGTACTCGGAGCGTGCCATGTTGCCATGCTCACCTCGGTACTCGGTCGCGAAGCCAAAGCTGAAGCGGTCTCATATGAAGCAATCCGAGCGGCGTTGCCGCGGCTGCAGATGCCATATGCCCCAGGAGCCTCTGAAAAAGTTTCAGTGGAACCGCACTCTTGTCCTGGAACTGTCTCAGACAAGTCAGCAGTGACTGAGCGCGCGCGCTCGCTCGCTCGTAAGCTGCGTGGACATGGCGACCGAGTCGATGTACCTACCGAGAAAAGAGATCCTCTGCACGGGGCAAAGTTTGCTCTTCTCCCAGTTGACCCGAAGGCCCAAGCGAGCTAGTTGCCGGAGCACAAGGTCCCTGTGTTCGCAAACCTGGTCTCGAGAGTGAGCTAGGATCAGCCAGTCGTCGAGATAGTTCAGGATGCGAACCCCGTGAGCCCGAAGGGGAACAAGGGCTGCCTCGACGACCTTCGTGAAGACGCGAGGAGACAGGGCTAGCCCGAAAGGGAGAACCGCGTACTGGTATGCCTGCCCCTCGAAAGCAAACTGGAGGAACGGTCTGTGTCGAGGAAGAATGGAGACATGAAAGTAGGCGTCCTTCAGGTCGATTGCTGCAAACCAATGCTGGGGCCGTACACATTCGAAAATGCGTTTGGCAGTGAGCATCTTGAACGGCATCCTGTGTAAGGAGCGATTCAGCACGCGCAAGTCCAGGATTGGCCGTAACCCACCAGTTTTCTTGGGGACAATGAAGTAAGGGCTGTGGAAGCCGGACCTCATCTTGGCTGGAGGGACAGTCTCGATTGCACCCTTCGCCAGCAGGGTGGCAATCTCGGCTCTCATGATAGGGGCATTGCCACCGACCAAAGTGGAGCGGACTCTCCTGAAGCGGGGAGGAGACCGTGCGAACTGAATCGCATAGCCGAACCTGATGGTGCGTGCGACCCAGCGGGACAGACGGGGAAGCTCTAGCCAGGCTCCCAGGTACTGAACCAGCGGGGTCATGCGGGCCACAGGCGTCCCCCCGGAGGGGCAGGGAAGCGGAGTAACTGGCCCGGACGTGGGTGGCATAGTGGCCCGATGTGGGGGCACAGCTAGACTCCGCACCCGAACAGAGGAGGCCAGGGAAGGACCAGCGTTCCACGGGGGCGTGCTCTGTCGGGGGTCTGGCGAAAGAGGGAGACAGGGCTGAGGTGGCCCGTGGGCGACCCGTCGTGTCAACCGCCTCTGGGACAGAGGGGGACGAGGAGAGCGTGGCTTGTGGGCGGCACTCTGTGTCGTCCGAGAACTCTGTGAGCTCAGGAAAGAGGGGTTCGTTTCTTTCTTTAACCATGTTAGGGTACTGCAGCGGGGAATGAAGAACAAAAGATTCTCCCCCGGCCCTCCACCGGGGGAAGGAGTGGTCCTGCTACCATCTCCTGAGAAATGAACATCATCCCTGAGCAGCCCGTCTCAGGAGCGCCGCTTAGCCTGGCGTTTAGCGGGGGGTGGGGCTGGAGAGGGCTGTGGCGCCTTCTTGCGACCTCCTCCGTGCCGGGGCCTGGGTGGAGGCTGCTGCGTAGGCCAGGCGGGAGGGGCGGGAGCCGCAGGTGGGCGCCCTCGGCAGCGAGCAGGCTGAGGATTCTGCCCGACCAGACGGGTGGAGACAGCAGCGGGTCGGCGGGGCAGAATATGCTTGATTGCCTCAGTCTGCTTCTGCGCAGTGGAGAACTGCTGGGCAAAGTCCTCCACGGCACCGCCGAAGAGGCCGGCCTGGGACAGGGGCGCATCAAGCAGACGAGTCCGCTCGGAATTCACCATGTCAGCCAGGTTCAGCCAAAGGTGTCTCTCCTGGACCACAGCCGTGGACATCACCAAACCCAGGGAGTGCGCGGTAACCTTCGTCGCCCGGAGAGCAAGGTCGGTCGCGGCGCGCAGCTCATTAAAGAGGCCTGGGTCTGTCCTACCCTCGTGCATGTCCCTCAGCATTTGGGCCTGATAGACCTGCAGAGTGGCCATAGCATGCAAGGAGGCGGCTGCCTGTCCCGCGGCTCTGTAAGATTTCGCCACCATGTTAGATGTGAATCTACAGGCTTTGGAGGGGTGCTTAAACTCGCCGCGAGAAGAAGCACTCTGAGGACACAGTTGCATCGCAACAGAGCGTTCAACCGGGGGAAGTCCAGTGTACCCACGGGCAGCTGCCCCATCGAGGGGAGGAAAGGCGGATGAGACCAGCGAGCGGTCACGGGAAGACAGCGGGGTCTTCCAGGACTTCGAGATCTCATCATGCACATCCGGGAAGAAAGGTATTGGGGTTTGCCCAAAAACCAATCATCGAGGCGCGAGCGCTCAGGGCAGGGTGGTGGCCGCCACTCAAGCCCGATGCTCGCAGCCGCCCGGGAAAGCATGGCTGTCATCTCCGGATCCGATTCAGGCACAACCGTATGCAGCTGTGCTGAATCTTCACTTCCAGAAGATTCAAGCCCACCAAGTGATGCTGCTACAGACATAGCATCTTCCTCTGTAGCTTCAGCCGAACTACACGGGCCACCCGAGAGTAGACCCGTGGAAATCGACTGTTCACTAGCGGGCACCGTCATGCAGGGGGGTTTGGAGCGTGGACAGATAGTCGGCGCCTTGTTCCAAACCGTAACCCTCAGACCACCCTGGCCACCAGCCGAAGTAGCACCCCGCGGGGGAGCACTAGATCGGGGTGTGGCAGAGGGGACTCTTGCTCTTACGAGCTCATTGAGTCTCGACCGTAATGACGCGATGGTCATGTTCTCACAGAGAGAACACGAGTCATCCACGAGCGCCGCTCTAGCATGCTCAATGCCCAAACACACTAGGCAACGCTCGTGCCCATCAGAGTCCGAAACCGACCTGCCGCAACCAGAAGTACACGGGCGAGGCATCTTTAAAAAGACGTGCCGCGTGCAAGCTCTTTTGTGAGAGAAACACTCAAGTGTTGAAGCGCCCGGGGAGACACACACTCTCTGGCAAACCACTGCACAGATAAGCAGGAAGCGCGCGCTCGCCGGAGATCGCCGTCACACCAACACTGAGGAACTCGTTTGTGAAGCTGACAATTCAGAGATGGCTTGTGGAGTGAAGAAATAAACTTGGCTCAGAAGCGAAAACATATCTGCATGTTGCTGGACTTCCTCCTTTTATACCCACGAGGTGGGGCGGAGTTACGTAAATTCAAATTCAAATGCAAATTCCGCAGACCCATGGCATTTCTTTGCCATTGGCTCGTTTTGTATACTCGAAGTTGATAGGCTTTCTATGCTAAACCCCATTCGTCGTCATCCGACGGAACTCGGAGTGACGAACGAAAGGGAACTGTTTTACCCTCCACTGAAGTTCACAGTCGTTAAAGGCAGGGAACTACACTGCGACCATGGTCGCATATGCGACCATAATTTTTAATGGGTCGCAAATGTATCACTGATTATTTTTGTACCTAACGTTACCTTATGTTTTAGGCTATGAAGTGCGTGCGCCCTCACACAAACACTGTTCCCAGAATAACTGCTTCCCCAGCTCAAGCTGTGAATGTAGATCACGTGCCCGCTACGAAGTACGCACTTCGGGATGGAGTTCAGGCGGGATGTGTAATGAGTGTAGTTCACGCGCCCATAGCAAAATGAGCGCGCCTACACATAAACAAGACCAACGAGCCGTCAACTCTCTTCCCCACACGCAGCGACATAAATGTAAAAAGCGTGCCCATATTGACGTGCGTGCCACTACATATAAATACTGTCCCTGTAGTACCAGTTCCTCACTGTATTGTATTGTTTCTTCAATCAATTTTAGGGGTGTGTAACGATACAAGTATTCGTATTGATCCGCTTGGTACGAGGCTTTCGGTTCGGTACGCATACAAACGATTCGTTGGACCATTTTTCTTGCCGACCAAAATCCCTGCTGGCGCGACCACCATATCGTTGCACAACATCAAATAGCAAACGTAATGAAAGCGGAACGAAACTGCGCTATTATTTTGCGCTTCAAGGACCGTTTATCAGTTTGGACCATCAATGTCAGTGCAGCGCGAGCCGATCTTCATCAAGCACACAGCACAGCGCTAAGAGATCCAGTAAAGAAAGCATTTGAATTCGCCATTGAAGTAATAACATCACTTCGAGATCTAGTGAGAGGCATTCACGTGTCTCTGTTATTAACGGATCAAACAGCGCTGACGTGGAAACCAAAAGAAACATTATGCCATGAATGAACTAGTTATAGGCTTTAAGTTCACAGATCAACAACATTCACCATGGATTTAATATAGTAACACACTAACTGTAACCATGGAAGTTTGGCAGAAATAGTAAAATGCTTTCAAGTAGGTCTACATCACACATCTTTTTCCAGCACTTCAAAACTCAAATATTATCGTATTTAAATGTAATTTTTAATGTGATGATGACCAAAACATTATTTGTTCATACTTCAAAGATGACCCCCATTTATAAAACTAAAAGTTTTAAGATGTAGGAAAACTCACACTTATTTAAAAATATTTTTTCTTTTAATAAATAGGAAATTTCTCTGGCATTTCTTTATTTTTGCTGTATCGAAAACGTACGGAACCGTGACATCACTGTATCGAATCGAATTGTGAATTTTGTGAACCGTTACACCCCTAACCAATTTTAAAGAAAACAAGAAGGCATGTGTTTTAAAAGATGGCAAGTAAAATAAAAAGCACATCTGTATGCAATACAGTTTCATTATTGTTCATTATTATCCAGAGCGGCTTACTATAAATAATTTATGCGAATAAATCATGTTTTGCGCCAGTAACTGAAAAAGTTAGTAGCGCAAGTGCCACCAGTGGAACAGATTAGTGTAGTTCCCTGAAAGGGTCATGAAACCCCCTCAAGTCTAGCTCACAATCTTTTTGAAAAATGCAACTTAAAGGGATACTCCACTTTTTTGGAAATAGGCTAATTTTTCAACTCCCTCAGAGTTAAACAGTTGGGTTTTACCGTTTTCGAATCCATTCAGCCGATTTTCTGATATTTAGAAGAATATCAGTAACCAGACAGTTTCTGGTCCCATTGACTTCCATAGTATATATTTTTTCGTGTATGGCTGTGAGAAGAAGGGAGGGAGTGGGTGTGGTGTGGTGTGGTGTGGTGTGGTGTGGCACGGCATCGCCAGTGATCCATGCATATTGACTTTCACTAAAAATCAGTGGTAAAATGTGAGGAAATGCTAGATTTTTTTATAGCTGGCAAAGTTAAAGTCTAATGAAATACACTGACAGTTTAGTATTGTCCTTTCAAAAGTAACTGAATGCCCTGCTACATATATTAGCCTACAGTAATCGTAATTATATTTAAAACATATTAATGTACATGTATAATTATAATGGCATTATAAAATATATAGTTGTTTATATACACACTATAAATGCATATACTTGAAAATAATAAATTTTCCGCTTTTTCTGCACAAAAAAAAACGTTCTGAGCATAGCCTAGATCTACGCGCCCCCTGAACCCCGATGACATATATATTTAATTAGGCATACAATTGAGGTATTATCGAAATATCTTCACTTTTAATAGCAAGTGTTATTTAACAAAAGGCAAGTAAAAAGATCAGGTTTATCACACACACATACCTATGAAGGGATAGAATCGTTGCATTACTCGCAAGACGTAACTTTCATTGGTCGTCAACAAGGCCGAAGTCCACCATTCTCCAGTTCTCTAAAAATGTTTGCTGTACACATATAATTTAGATGTTTCCGTGGTTGATGGCCAACCAACCGCCCAGAGCCGGAAACATATTCAACGCACTTGAACTTCTGCACCATGAAAACAAACACTTGCGTCCCATGACTGGCTCTCTCATCTACTACGCGATATCACAGTTTGACATGTCTGTCATATTAAGAGACAGTGTCTTCTCATAGGATATGAAAACTCAGTCTCATTAATAATTATGAGACACAGATGAGTCATCAAAGCACTTACAGTGCTCTGCCACGATGAAGATTTTAAACCCGGAAGTCGAAAATAACGAAAATTTTAAAAATGTAACCATTTTCACTCAACTATTAAATCCAACAGATGCTAACATTGTCTTCAATGGTGTTCAACACACATACCTCTGTTAAGGAAGCCCACGACCAGTTTGCTTCTTCCCAGTGATTTCCCAACCACATAAGCGTGGAATGCTGCTATGGCCGCCACATATACTTTGAGCATGGACGGGGAACGCCCTGCGTCCAAAAACTATTGTAAAAAGGAGAGCACCTTCAGCACTCCGCATGAGTAGGGGTCCAGGTTCCGAGCTGTGCACCAGTTGGGGAACACTGACCATTTTAGAGCCTAAAGATGCCTGGTCGAGGGAGAAAGCTTAAGCTTGCAGCGACCGCTTTCATCTCCAGACAATTTATATGTAGGCTCCTCTCCGGGCTTGACCATAGGCCAGAGATGAGCCTGCCCTCGTAAAGGGCGCCCCAACCTACGTTGGAGGCGTCTGTTGAGATAACTTTCCTTTTTGAAAGAACTCCCGAACTCACGCCTGGTACCAGCTGACTGCTTTCCAAGGGGCCAGGGCTCTGACACAGCCGTGGTTCACTTTGATGCATAAGTGGCCCGATCTTCACGCGTGAGCTGGTACATGGGTTTTCAGCCAGTGCTGAAGAGGACGCATTTACAGTAGACCCAGCTGGAGTAATGATGATGCTGAGGCCATGAGACCTAACATCCTCTGAAATCTCTTTAGAGGCGCGCTCTCATTTGTCAGACTGATCTCATGAAATGGCGTATGTATGACACACCAATTCGTATTTCCATTTTTGGCGTGCTATCAACACGCATAATCGCTTTTCAGCGTGTTTATGAACGACGTTGACTTAACGTTACATTACTGTATATATAAATTTGTTCGTATGTCTGGAATCTTTGCCCCTGGGTGTTGCTGAACAACTGCATCTGTAAAAGAAAAGAAAATAAGAAAGACATCCATAATGTTAGCCTCTGATTGTTGCAAAAGATGAGGTGGATCCTAATACTGGTAATATTTTTCTTATATGCCTAGTCCTCACTCTTCAGTGGGTTACCTGTAAATAGTTCAGTCTGAATCAGAATTGGGTTCTCAAGGAACCAAGGAATGAGTCTCCAAGGTGCTTTTAGAGCGAGGAGGTTATACTACTCTATCTACTTTGTTTTCCAGGAAGTATTGTGGTTAGTGAAAGCAACTGTACTGCTGTAGCCAAGCGTTTTGGAATGTGCTGTTGCAGTCTCCCAACATTGGCAGACACTCTGGTGGAGTCGTCATTCCCTAGTGGCACCTAATTAATTGTAAGAAGGAAAGACAAACCAGAATAAAAACAAAGAAAAACACCAGTGACAAAATGTTTTATGTTTTTAGTTGACCATTACAAAACCCAACCCAACTCCTCAACCCAAATCTCCCAAACCAGCATCAGTAAGTACATTACTGATGCTGGTTTGGGAGATTTGGGTTGAGGAGGTGATGATAGAGCAACACTGGCCTCATATTCGCTTTCACCTCCATTGCTTGAGCTCTCTGTGATCTTGTCCGAAATGAGGGTCCTCACAGCTGCTAAGATTGATGGAATTTCTGGAAAATATGGCCCACCGAATTTACCACAACAGGAATCCAAACATGTTGTAAATACATACATGTAAAAAACAAAATACACCTCCGCTCATTTTTACATACAAACATCATGGGATACAATTAGAGCTAGTTAGCCATTGTAAGCCAGCCAATTGGACACACATTTTGGTAAACAGAACAACAGACATTAGCTGTATTTGCTAAAACTATATTTTAACTGGTAGGAAATAAGTGTGAGTGTGTGTTTAGACCGACTTGCCTTCCATAAATCTCGTCAGTATCAGCTGGGTCAAAATCAATTATCCAGCTGATAGAAAGATGCTTGTTTTATCTCTGTCAGGTCCCCTTCACCCAACTAACAAGGGCAAACCTATATTTTGACATTTTTGCTAAAGAAAATAACTTTAATGTAATGCTTTACCGCCTCCGTGTTGTTGGTGTCTCTCCTCTCCTCGCGTTTGAAACAAACCAAGCATTGCGCATGCGCGAGCTCCGTCGCACTAAGCATTCTGGTTGAGTCGGTGCTGAGAAACTTTAATAATCTTTCTAATTTACAGTAAAGGGTGAATGTGGTCTCTGCAACTCTGTTTAATAAAACTGTTATTTGTGTAATGTAGATTTTTGTCTTAACTTCTTTCTTTAAGCCATATAGATGCCATGCATATATATATATATATATATATATATATATATATATATATATATATATATATATATATATATATATATGCACATGCATATATTGCAGTATATTAAAGCATAAAGACAAAGTGCCCTTTTGGTCTTTATTGTAATATATATTTTTTATATGTATCAATATATATATACATATATGGTCTATGCAAAATTTAATTATGAAATCCCATATACGGGAATATATTGCCTAATATATCACATGATATTTACCAATATACGGCAATATATTTTTGTTTTGTAAGGGTAACCTGCACCAATTGGAGCACCCTCACACAGGGGAGTCCATTGCTCGCTGCATTGATCAGACATTGGATGAATGGGATATAGGAGAAGATAAGGTGCTGCTCATTGTGACAGATAATGGCTCCAACATCATCAAGGATGTGCGGCTTCTCAGGTATAAAAAACAAGAGCAGAGCCGTGAGTCAGATGGTGCTGTCTCTCAGGGGCAGCCAAGAGGTGTAGGAGACGAGCAGAATGAACTGTGGATGGAGTCAGAGGGGTCAGACGAGGAGGATGAGGAGGAGACCGGGATTGGAGGCGTTGGTGAGTGTGGTTATAGTGACAAATATATGTTTGAATGTTAAAAATGCAGTGTGTTTAGGGCGGTAAATTGGCAGTTTTTCTCAGTCACTTTGGTGCATTTCTTAGATCAGAATTGAAATTCTTGAACACTTGAGCGCATAATAAAAGCAATCCAAAGCACAGCCAATGCTTTGACACATTTATGCAAATGATTATGCACAATTGTCTGCTGTTTCTAATTCCTGCATTATCAGCTGATTATCATGTTGATCATAATGTATTCTACTGGTTCTCTGTTGAATAATCTTACTAAATCACTACATGCAAAATGGTTGAACGTCATTTTCTATACATGTCTGAAATGGATTAAGATATCCATTGTGTTTTTCTTTTCTGCATCACAATAGCATGCTCTGTCAACAAATTACAGTACAAACAGTAAAAGTGTAACTGTGATGTGTCCAATCTCTTGCAAAATATAACTTTGTACTGTTGAAATTGATATAAAGAAAAAAGTGCAACCTTGTGCATTTTTAATCATTGTCATTAAAATCTTAGCCATAGTTTATATCATAAAATACTTACATTATTACACTTACATAAACAATGACACAAGGACTTGTCATTCTGAGGCACTGACATTGATCACTGACATTAAGATTTACATTTGAGAGATACAGAAATGCACTTACTGCTTTACAAATTTTAATGATTCAACAAATGTACTAAAGTGATTGAGAAAAACTATTGTGTTTAACTGCTTAAGTTGGATGATTACAGAAATGTACGACTTATTTTTGTGCATTTTATATTTAATGCTTAAATTATCTAATTGTTTTCTCTTTTTTTTTTGCTAAGACCTTGACCTGCCAGAAGATGGGGAGAACAAGTTCCAGAGAATGCCATGCCTGGCCCACACCCTTCAGCTCACACTTAAAGTGTTCAATCAGTCATAACAAGAGCAAAAAAACTAGTACACAGTGTGATGAAATCGTCAGCGGCTAATGAAGAATTGATCAAAAGATGTGGCAAAACTTTGGTCCGGGATTGTAGCACACGCTGGAACAGCACTGCTGGAGACCAGAACAGAACTAAACCAACTACTTGAGAATTTTGGCATGGACACTCTTCTCACAAGCGATTGGGCTAAGCTAGAGAACCTTGTCAAGCTGCTTGAGCCCTTTGCTGTTCACATAGACCAGCTTTAGAGTGACAGTCAGTCACTCTCACAAGTAGTGCCATGCCTGCTCAACCTTGAGGCACACTTGCTGATGACTGCTGTTGGAAAGCAATTAGCTCAAATACTGCTGAAGTCCTTGCGAGAATGTTTTGCTGGCATTCTTAGCCCTGATTCCATACAGTTTGATGCAACACCAGCAGGAGGCTGGCTAATGTATCCAAGTGTTTTGCTGGTTCTTCAATCACCAGACACAGTGCCACTGAAGAGGGCAGCACAGAAAATGTGCTGGCTATAATGTCATTTTTCCTGCAGTGGCCTATATTAAAATCAACGCGACACACCTTACAAAAAGCATGGAGGTTGTCGACATGACTGGGTAAGATGCACGTAAACTGTTGCGTCCAACATTGTTGAAATTTACAATTGTATCTATAAGTTTCTTGACGGGGACACTGCCTTCACCTGCCATCATGTCTATCAGCTCGCAACACTTTCGGGTTAAACTTTCTGTGACTGCGCAACTGGGGTATAGGTTGCCAGGTTGAGATGAAAATCAAGTTGAAATTGTAAATGGTATGTGGATTGTGTGAATATAATGAATTTACCGCTTGTATTTCTGAAGGACAGAAATCCCGTATAGAGGGATTTCTCAACCCGTATAGAGGTCAACGTGTCCTCCACAAATCAGCCTAATCTGACCGATAGTCTGTTGATAGAAATGGAGAAGTATGTCTGCAAAGTCAAACAGGGAGTGTTTAATGAGACACCATTGCAGTTCTGGAGATCTAGAGAAGCTGTGTATCCAAAACTTGCCCCTGTGGCATTAGACCTCGTTAGTGCCCCTGCCTCACAAGCGTTTGTGGAACGCATCTTCTCTTTGTGTGGACTGCTGTCATCTGGTCTGAGAAACAGAACAACCACATCTCTGCAGTTTTTCTCCAGATCAATAAGAAATGATTGCTTTACTGAAGTAAAGCCATCTCTCTCTTTCTCACCCATGCACACTCACTCACGCACACACCCACGGCACACACACACTAAAAAAATGTAAAAGCTGTATTTGAAACAACGTACAAACGTTTGTTTGGTTGTGAAACGTAGTTTGCAGACCAGGCAGAAGTTGTCGGCGATTCTTTCTTTTGTAAAGTCATGCAGTGTGAAACCTCCTGTCGCCGATCCATTGTGCAGTGTGAACACAGCAGCAACTGAATGTTACCCCAGATAGTCATGCAGTGAGAAAACAACATTGACCCGATTATTTCGAAAATCGTGCAGTCTGAACTCGACATAAAATGGCGAGCTATGGTTGTGGAGAGTGCAGTGCATGATTGCATAGCAACGACAGACGCCACAGGAAAATCTGACCGAATTTTACTATTAATAATAAAAAATAAGCTAATGTGCATTAATGTAAATGTCAAGTAATTAATTTATCTTTTTTGACTCAATCTTTTTACAAACATTATTTAAAGCAGGGGTTCTCAAAGTTTTGATAGGTGAGGGCCAATTTAGGAACCCAACATTGAACTGAGGGCCGCCAAAGGGGCGGGGGAGAAAAAGAAAAACTGACAAGAAAATCCCATTTGAAATAATTTGAATGACCAGGTTGCATCTCTACAGTTTACATTAGTTGCAAAGATAGATAAAAAGATTATCTATCTTTTTTAACCCGTAACTGAAAAACGAAAAATGAACTCTTGTTGTCTTTTTAAAAACGCAAAGTTGAACACAATTTTAATTTGAACTGGCTACACCAACTGCTGCGCAAAAAAGTAAATATCGACAGACTTTTTCAGATTTTTGTTTAAATAACTTTTTGCCCCTTTATTAAACATTTTAAATATTCACAAATTAATATGGGAAAAAAATCGATTTTACTGGTTTTCTAAGGCCAAATTAGAACCTGGAATTTATATTTTTCCCGCAGTGATGAATGAGAAGAGCTCTTCTCAGTGCCGTATAGGAATATTATTATGCACTTTTTAGGGATGTAGGCCTATATAACAAAACAGGCGGAACAAGAGTATTTAACAGGGATGCAAACAGCGCGCTTTTCGGCGCCTGGCGAGCTACCAGTGGCTTGTGGCCTGACTGGAGGTAGCTCATCAAGGGGTCGTTCACATATCGTGTCTTTTGCGCTCTCAAGTTCGTCATTTCAAATGTAGATGTGCGGCAAGTGCACTAATTGAAACGACGCGCTCATTTTTTCCCAAGCGCAGTGAGATGAAAACACCTCAACTTTTCAGAATGCCGCAAGCGCACCGCAGTTAATGTGACAAGAACCAAACAATCTTCACCCTTTCCGTAACAACATTGAAAGCTCTTCTGAAGAGCCATAACCTGTGTCTGATCTAGCCTGATGAGTTATAGGCTAATGATAATAAATGCGTCTGAAAAAACAGTGAGGCATTTTAATTATTAATAAACTATTGTTTTCTACGTGTCAGCTAAAAACATATCTCAATCTCCGCTGTTAAGCAGATGCGCTTTTAGAGAGAAATCCACCTTTCATACGGATTACATAGGCAAATCAGGTTTGCTTTCGATTCGAGTTTGTTTGTTTAAAAGTGGAAACTTCAAGCTTTAGCCTACATAGGCTATATTTTGTTTCAGTTCTCGCGCTCCAGTTCACGGAGATCATGAAAGCGTGTCTGACTGTTTTCTTTCATTTTACAAAAGCACAACGTTTTCTTGTTATTATGAGTTTACACAAATAAAAGTAGGCCTAGTTGCGAATATTGCATTATTATTTTCTGTATGGACCAGAAATTATAGACTATTTTAAGTTGTTTCCATTGGTGATAGGAAAATGCAAGTGTTCGCGCCCGCGAAAAATTTGAAAGGTAATGGAAACGCGGCTATTAATAAGCTTGACATTAAGACACACTGAATATTGATTACTTGGTCAACATACCCTTTTCAATTGCAATAAGATTTGTGGTGCTGGTTTCGGTTGGCCACGATTCCTGTTCCTGTGTAGACAACCACTGTTCCCTTGATGGCTTTGGGAGTGTCAAGTGCGGTCGGACCATGTAATTACCGCTTATGCCTATAGATGCCGCTAAACACCACTAAACGGAGATATTCATTTTTTCAGCTTTTTTTGTGAAAAATTATTTAAAGGGTGAAATATGTGAGGTTTATGTTTTTATAAAAACTTTTTTTTGTGAAAAATGATTTAAAGGCTGAAATATGTGAGGTTTATCTTTGTATAAAACCTTTTTTGTTAAAACTTTATTTGAATTTCATTTTACTATTTGTGCCTATAGGGGTGGGCCAGGGGTGGCAGGGGTTGGTGGCAATGTAAGTATCTGGATATTTGCTGTGGGGCGAGGGCTTCGATTACCTCTCTCTTTTTTGACCATGCATGTGTTTGCCTCTCTGCATTTATTATTTCAGTTTATAGTCTAGTTTACAGAAGAATATGATCTATATTATAGTGAGGGCACTACATGACATTTAAATATGAGGTGATTTCTTTTTTACTTATGATTATTATTAAGGGGTACTTTTATTAATGATAGCCTATTGCTAATTCAACCCATATGTTTCTTATTGAATGTTTACCACAGTGGTCACAATTGTTGTTATCTTTTCTTCACATCCAATATACAGTTTACAGTCCAGTTTTCAGAACAATACAATGTATTATTTTATGAGTAGGGGGCACTCGATGACAGTTTAAGAGGATGTCAGTGATGCATTGTACATTATTCCTACAGGTAATTACTTTATTTTTTACTATGATTATTTGATGATATGGGGATGGGGTAATTTTAATAATGATATTGCTTAATTGTACCTCATATTCCTTGACAAATGTTTATCAAAGTGCTCAGGACTGTTATTTTTTTGGACCAAAAAGTTAAATAAAGTTGTTAAGCACTAAGCCATTGACTAAATTTTGGAATTGTATGTTGTAATGTGTCCACTGTCACCACTGTCAGATTAGTGTCATAACCAACAATTCTAAAGTCACCACCGTTAGATTAGTGTCACCACCGTCAGTTCTAACGTCACCACCGTCAGATTAGTGTCACCACCGTCAGTTCTAAAGTCACCACCGTTAGATTAGTGTCACCACCGTCAGTTCTAAAGTCACCACCGTTAGATTAGTGTCACCACCGTCAGTTCTAACGTCACCACCGTCAGATTAGTGTCACCACCGTCAGTTCTAATGTCACCACCGTCAGATTAGTGTCACCACCATCAGTTCTAACGTCACCACCGTCAGATTAGTGTCACCACCGTCAGTTCTAATGTCACCACCGTCAGATTAGTGTCACCACTGTCAGTTCTAACGTCACCACTGTCAGTTCTAACGTCACCACCGTCAGATTAGTGTCACCACCGTCAGTTCTAACGTCACCACCGTCAGATTAGTGTCACCACCGTCAGTTCTAATGTCACCACCGTCAGATTAGTGTCACCACCATCAGTTCTAACGTCACCACCGTCAGATTAGTGTCACCACCATCAGTTCTAATGTCACCACCGTCAGATTAGTGTCACCACCATCAGTTCTAAAGTCACCACCGTTAGATTAGTGTCACCACCGTCAATTCTAAAGTCACCACCGTTAGATTAGTGTCACCACCATCAGTTCTAACGTCACCACCGTCAGATTAGTGTCATCACCGTCAGTTCTAACGTCACCACCGTCAGATTAGTGTCACCACCGTCAGTTCTAACGTCACCACCGTCAGATTAGTGTCATCACCGTCAGTTCTAACGTCACCACCGTCAGATTAGTGTCACCACCGTCAGTTCTAAAGTCACCACCGTCAGATTAGTGTCACCACCATCAGTTCTAA
This sequence comes from Chrosomus eos, assembly GCA_036326025.1. NCBI lineage: Eukaryota > Metazoa > Chordata > Actinopteri > Cypriniformes > Leuciscidae > Chrosomus > Chrosomus eos. Next base: position 2,463,099 of record CM070825.1, on the reverse strand, counting down.
CGTCACCACCGTCAGATTAGTGTCACCACCATCAGTTCTAATGTCACCACCGTCAGATTAGTGTCACCACTGTCAGATTAGTGACACCACTGTCAGATTAGTGTCACCACCGTCAGTTCTAAAGTCACCACCGTCAGATTAGTGACACCACCGCAAGAATAGTCTCACCACCGTCAGTTCTAATGTCACCACCGTCGGATTAGTGTCACCACTGTCAGATTAGTCTCACCACCGTCAGTTCTAATGTCACCACTGTCAGATTAGTGTCACCACTGTCAGATTAGTGTCACCACCGTCGGATTAGTGTCACCACTGTCAGATTAGTGTCACCACCATCAGTTCTAATGTCACCACTGTCAGATTAGTGTCCCCACCGTCGGATTAGTGTCAACACTGTCAGATTAGTGTCACCACCATCAGTTCTAATGTCACCACCGTCGGATTAGTGTCACCACTGTCAGATTAGTCTCACCACCGTCAGTTCTAATGTCACCACTGTCAGATTAGTGTCACCACTGTCAGATTAGTGTCACCACCGTCGGATTAGTGTCACCACTGTCAGATTAGTGTCACCACCATCAGTTCTAATGTCACCACTGTCAGATTAGTGTCACCACCGTCGGATTAGTGTCAACACTGTCAGATTAGTGTCACCACCATCAGTTCTAATGTCACCACCGTCAGATTAGTGTCACCCCCGTCAGTTCTAAAGTCAGCACCATCAGAGAGAGTTTTATTTGTTTTAAATGAATATGCTTACAATATGTTTCTTCAGTGATGTTGAGTTATTAAGTAATAGTCTCTTTTAATACAAAAATATGTTTGTTAAATAAAAAAACATTACTCTTTCTCTTTAGGCTTAAAGGGGCTATGTGTAGCTTTTTACTTAAAAAATCTTTAAGATAGAGTTTTCGTTTGTTCATTTATGAGCCAACAATAATGTAATAGAAAGAATGACACCTTGTCTGTCCACCACGGTTGCCTCTATCAGCCTGTAGGCTCAATTCTGTGTGGAGGAGTTGGGTCCGAATTGGCGCGAAAATTCACAAAATGTGACGTCATGCGCGTTCTCGTCAACTTGGGCTTACATCCGACAGCCATTAGTAAGCAGCGGCAATCGCTAGCAGTGTTTCAAATGGACTCTGTGGTTGGAAAGAAGCGACCAGCCTCCAGCACAATCCAGACACCCACGGAAACTCCTCGTAAGTAAAAAAAAATCGAGTGCGGCCAACGAGTGTGTGCACCGAGAACGAGCATGAGACTGGCTGCAGTTTCTCTAACGGCCACTGGTGTCAGTAGTGGTTAGACATTTCAGAACTTCTGCAATGCTCCTTTAAAGTAAACGTTGAATGATGTTAGGTCTTTTAAAGGAGTACACGTGAAATTATAAAAAAATTACAAAAATATAGTCAACATTTAACAGCATATATATGTACTAAGAATGCCAGATAATGATTTAAAAACTCTAAATATATATATAAAAAAAAAAAATGAGGAGGTTGCACCGGTACATTGCTGAACAGCCAAGACCTTGGTCTATAATGATATACCTTCAGTATTTTGTAATTTAACTAACTTTTTATTTTCAAAATTTCCAATAATCAGTGATTCATCAACCGGAATGAATTCAGTGTAATTGAAACAAAAGTTGTGCATATAAACATAGCCAGTCAGTGTAACAGATGGAGGATAGAAGGGTGAGAGTCGCCGCGGGCTGACAACAGAGAGTTCCCAACGGCAACAGACAAACATGCCAAGAAAGCCAAGCAGAAAAAGTAAAGTCCAATTTGTAGAGGAATGTAGAAAGAGCAGGCCGTGTAAAAAAACACAACAAACATAAACGGCAAACAATGAAGCATGGAGCGGCTGCCAGATGCACACAGCGTTCCCACACAGCATATGTAGTCATAATTTATGTAGTACATAAAATAAAAAAAGATTAATTATCCCTTCCATGCAGAATTGTCAAAAACATGATTACAGGTTCAGAATGACTACTTAAGGCACACCAAAATTATAAGTAAGTTTAGAAATAATAATATGAAATGTAATTTTGAATAGTAAAGCTAACTGAAATGTTTCTCTTTTTTCCCCAAAAAGGGCATTTGATAGTTAAAGAAGATGAATTGAGAAGTTTGATCAAAGAAATGAGGGATTAAAACAGTGTGAATTGAAAGTTGTCAGTAATTATAATGAAGACAAAAGAAAAGAATAATTAGTGCTATAACCAGGCCGGAGAGGAGTGAATGTGTGCAGGGGAGACCGAGACTGAATGAATGCTTAGACAATGATAATATACATCAGTTAGCATTTTAGAGTCTTCTGAAAATTTAAAACAGGGTTACATGATCTTGGAAACCATTTAGTAAAACTCAAGAGTTTTAGACTTATATATATCAATTTATAATCACGTATAAAACTGCCAACATACATTTCTAATAACTTTACAAAACTTTGAAGCTATTTATAAAAAAAAATCATTATGAGAATAATAAACTGCGAAGTGTTTGCTTTCAAATGAGACCATACTAGGGCCCTATAATTTCCGCGATCACGGAATCGCGGACGGAATCACGGAATTGGCCAATTAACACGGAATCTAGTGTTAACGTAGCCTGGGTTTCCCCATACTGCCTTACCGCAGCGCGATTCAATTCACGCTGAAAGGCAGTCTGGATACCATGGCCAGATTTTTCGCCTCATTTAGGGAACCAATCACAGAACGGGGAGGGAGCAGCTAGACGATGACGACATCTATGCAACACACGGAAACATGTCTGTGGAGTGTCCATATATACCTTCTACCCTCATATTTATCTTGCACAAACGGCAATAATCGCTTAACGTCATTGTTTACAAAAAAGATCTTTCCCATCGTCTTCTTCCTTGTCTAATTTCTGTCGCTCTACATACGTCATCTGGTATAATCGAAACGATTGGCTATGAGCTACGTATAGGCATATTTGATAGACATTCTTAGCACCCAATAAACTGCGACGGGCATTCTGAAACCACGCCTCAAATACGAGAAATTGCGCATGTGGTTCCCAGACCCAATTCTCAACGAGATTGGGTCTGGCGTTAGCCAGGCTAGTGTTAACGCGGAATTTCGCGGAATTTTACATATTTGGAATGAAATTCGTTTTTTGTGTGGGAGAAGAACGTATGTCTGGGGAAAATGCAGACGGGGAAGCAAATCTGGGCGACGCAACCGTCATATCAGCTCATGACGGCATCAAAACAATAGCCGCGTTTCCACTAAAAGCATGGCGAAGCGGCTCTCCGCGGCTCTGCTTTCGTCGGCGAAAAAGTTAAGAAACTCACACACGCACGCATTCACGCACACAAAATCCCCTCCGTGCATGTCTGTCTATGAGGTGCCGGACCGAGTGTGTGTCTCCGAGTCGAGAGCGCGAGAGAGAGACCGAGTGTGTCCGAGAGAGAGCGCGCGAGAGAGAACGAAGCTGCGTCCCAATGTGCACACTATCCATCCTAAATAGTATGTGACATTAGTAATTTTCAATACTATTTAGGGCATAGTATGCACATTGGGAAGGTGTCCGTGAGCGCACTCGACAGTGCGCGAGAGAGAGACAGAAGCTGCGTCCCAATGTGCATACTATGCCCGAAATAGTATTGACAATTACTAATGTCACATACTATTTAGGATGGATAGTGTGCACATTTGGACGCAGCTAGAGTGTGACTTTTATTTTAACTTATATAAACTAATATAATTTATTTTACAGGACAGTTTAAAGCTCATAACGATATTTTGTTGTTACTTAAAGTCCTTAGAGTAGGCCTACAGTGTTATGTTGCACCATGCAAGTATTTGTCATTTTTAAAGTAAATGCCTATTTTATTTGTGTACATTTTAATCATTAACATTAAAAGCACACTCTTTTTACAACTAAAATAACAGTAAAGGGTAAAAAAAACTGAATTCCCAAAAATTAAAACGGAAAAAAACGGAATTTGCAAAAATTAAAACGGAAAAAACGGAATTTGGGAAAAAATAAAACGGAATTTGGGAAAAAATAAAACGGATTTTATAGGGCCCTAGCATACTTATGCTTCTGTTCATGAACTGTATCTGTTTTAGTTTGCGTATGTAATTTCTTGATATTTTTTTCAAAAGCGGAGGTCTGGCTAACAGGTTAAATTTTCTGTAAAAAATAAGCATTTAGAAGAGTTATATAAAGCATATTTTGGAGTATGCTTGGCTGACTAATGAAAACAAGGGCCAAGCATAACCTTCGAAATGCATCATATAATAGAACATTTATTTTCCTTGATTTTCCATTTTGTCTGTGCTGTTACATATTTCTTTTCTAAAATGGAGCAGTATTTCTGATTCAGATTTTTTTATCAACTCATATTCAGTTCAAATAAATGAACTAATGTTTTGTTTTCTTGTTAATAAAGGTACACTCCAGCCCCAGATACGTGTGCTGCTTTCAGATGGACTAAAGCCGCAGGAGGCTGAGGCGAGTTTGGCTGCAAGCGGATCTAACCCTTCAGAGAACGTTCAGGAACTGGCTCCTTGAATGCGATGTATGCTGAGTAGTTGGATGGAGATCAGGAACGTGCTGGCAGTGACATCAGCAGCTCAGCATCAGTGCAGTTTATATCTCTACCTATCAGAGACAGTTATCAACAAGTTCTGCACAAGTGTGGAGAGCGAGTGACTTTTTAGCACAGCAGAGAGATTAGAAAAGAAACTATCTGTCAGGCAAAAATGCAGAGATGCTCATATTTATAAAGAAAAATCTGCCATTGATGCTTAAGACATAAACTTTGGGAGATATGAATCTTATAATCTCTCTCTTTCTCTACCTCCTTCTCACTCTCTCTAATCCTCTCTCTACCTCTCAAAGCCCACACAATCTGACTGAGCTTCCCAGAAAAAGCATCTACTCCAGAATGAATCACTGTAGTTCTGTTGGTGTTTCTGCTTGACATCCCAAGAGATGTGAGCTTGCACTGGGCCTGGCGTGCCAGGCCTGTTCTGAGAAGTCAGTTAAAGTTAGACAGAGATAGATAGATAGATAGATAGATAGATTAGATAGATAGATAGATAGATAGATAGATAGATAGATAGATAGATAATAGATAGATAGATAGATAGATAGATAGATAGATAGATAGATAGATAGATAGATAGATAGATAGTAGTGTTGTAGTCAAGACCACCTAACCCGAGACCAAGACAAGACCAAGACCAGAGTGTATCGAGACCAAGACAAGACCAAGACTTTTAGGGGCCGAGACCAAGTCGAGACCAAGACCGAGGGAGGGCGAGACCAAGACCAAGACCAGCGCCCGACAATACATGACACAATAAATTGTGAAACATAATCAAAAGAGCTTCTCAAATTGATCTGAAAGATCCACATTCCCATAAAAATACATAGCCTAGATATTAAACACTCAAAATTTAAATAAACGTAACCATCTTTATTCAATACTCCTGGGTGACTTCCATCATTTAGTACAGAATGCAAAACAATTATTCATTGTTCATCACTAAAATCTTCACTTTTCTCCGCCTATTATAAACAATACATAAAGTTATGTTGTTTTTAAACCTACAACAATCCTTTTTTAAACGTATTTTATCACAATTCACAACCAGCGGAAATTCAGGAAAAAATATCCCAATGCTCCACATGAAACTATGGTCTTCCGATCTTTCACCATCGTGTCGATTTATTTTTCTTAATATGTGCCATGCAAGACAGCGCTTAGGAGACGGTGAACCCTTGTTTATACTTTTGCCTGGCTCAGAAGAGAAAGAGTGCGCGCGCGCGCGCGACCCGGGCGCTCTCTCGCTCTCGCTCTCGCTCTCTCTCTCTCTGTCACATGCGCAGCAGTTCGTCTACATTAGTTCATCGATCGTTTTACATCCAATAAAAGCAAGGATGTTAACAAAAAAATGAGACAATATACTGGCAATTTAGTGATATTTCTAGAGTTATGGTCTTGACTGGTCTTGAAAAAAAAATCGCGAGTCCTCAATGTCCGAGACCGAGACAAGACCGAGACCAAATGCGGTCGAGTCCGAGACGAGACCGAGACCATCAAAAAGTGGTCTCGAGACCGGTCTCGAGACCAAGACCGCTCTCGAGAACTACAACACTAATAGATAGATAGATAGAGTTTGTTGTTATTGCTGTACACTTTATTACCTGTGGTCCTTTAAGTATATTAGAAAAACAGAGGGCTGACGGACTCGAAACAATATTTTGGCTATAGCCCATTTTTTGTTGCAGTTTTTAGTCTAAAGTTAAAGGCACACTATGCAGGAATTCCGTATTTGTCAAACAGCGCCCCCTGGAGTCGCTGTGGAGTGCTTGTATTTAACGTTACTGTCGTAAACACCACACACGCAGAACGTCTCTGCCATAGACTGGTCTTTGCACTCACGGCCTGATGATACCCCTGTGAAGCTGTTATATTAAGGTACAAATCTTGCATAGTGTGCCTTTAAATAAGATATCTAATGCTAAAATGTGTTTTTGAACTCAACCTGAGCGCTCTTGTTTTTTTTTTTTTTTGAGTGTCAGTTGTAAATGCCACACGTTATGAGAAATGATTGAAGTCACTTATGTTTACAGCCAGTCATTACTGTGAAAAGAAAAGTGATGTGTGCACTGAGAATGTATACATGTAACTGTTATGCCTTCTATTGTATTGATTCAAAGTAAATATGACAACGAAGCCATCCCTGCAGCACTCGTTTTCTTTCTTCATTGATCTTTATACTTCTTTGCAGAGGTACTACATCCGCTGCTATCAGTGTCATGGATACAGTGTTCTCTTGTGACACGCGCAGTCTTCACTCGGACGCGCTCTTCAATCTAACTCTCTCTATTCATTCCGGTGAAATCACAAAATAAAATGCACACAAACTTAGAAAGATTTACTTACTAGTCCATCAACAAGGTCACCAGGTCAGCATCACTGTTGCATCCAGTGCTGCTTTTTAGCTCACGCCGACGAGTGAACGCCCGACCGAGTGACTCTTGTCCGGTTCCTCTCGCGGTCAGATTCTCTTTTCCTTTTCCTAGTTTTCCGACCGTGTTTTCTTTGCTTTTTCCATCGTCTAGTATCACGTCTGAAATGTGTGCAAGTGTCTTCATGCTTCATATGTTGTTGTTGATGTGAGTGACGTCGTTGCCGTAAAGCATGTTGTGATTCTCGTGAGATTTGTCGGGGCGCTCCTCTCAAACTTGTGTAACCCAGGTTAAAATTGAGCTGATCAGAAAAATAAATATAATTGTAATAATTATATTCTCACTCAAAATGCTGAAATAAGTAAAATAATGTGTTGCCAACATCGTTCTGCTGTGCCATGAACATTAAAATAATTAAATTAACTATAATAATCAAAGCGTGACTTTTTTTTTTTTTTTTTTTTTTTTTTTTAAATGCTTTATTCAAACATTAAGTTTACAATGTAAAATAACATAACCAGAACACAACAACAAAACTATACAAATAGTGAAAGAAAACATTAAACATTTAAAATAAAAACAATACAAAAAAAAAGAAAGACAAAGGGCATTACTTAAATAAAAAGATATCTAAACATTTAGTACAGTAAAAAGTTTGTAAATCTTGCAAATCATACATGTTCTGAGCGCTTTTGGGTTAATGGAAGAAGATATTGTAATCAAATAATTTTTTATCTCTTGTAAGAATACCAAAAAAATTGGTTTACAATTAGAAAACTTACATTTATGAATATAAAATCTACATAGGAAAATAATTAAGTTTATTATAAAGCAAGCATTTGAATCCGCTTCAAAAAATCCAAAAATAACAGTCTTGGGATTCACAGAGAAATTTTGCAAGATATTGCTTGAGATAAACCAACTAACATCTTTCCAAAGTCGCAGAGTAAAACTGCACGACCAAAACAAGTGAAGAACTGTTTCAGCGTCATTCTGACAGAAAGAGCAATTAGTGTCAATATCAAAATTGAATTTTTTTTCAAGAAACGTTTTGACTGGGTAAATATTATGAATTAGTTTAAAAGATATTTCTTTTATTTTGTTTGTGAGGAGAAACTTTTGTTGTATGGAACATATATTTTTCCAATTTAAATTATCAAAAAGACCATTCCAATATGAGATTGCAGGAGGGGCAGAAACAATGTTCTCAAGGAATAGAACTCTTACTTTATAATTTCTTCCTTTTTTTTCGGTGAAACATATCTTACCAATAGGAGTGTTGACAGGTTCAAGAGAAGATAGTGAACCCAACGAGAAAGAGTTATTTTTGAAAAGCATGAGTATGCCAGAAAGCGTGACGTTTGTCATAAGACGGGCGCTGTGTAGGACGTCACTGAAATGAGACGCGTAATTGCAGAGAGAGCACGAGCTTCACAGATCGCGAGTGAAATCAAAGTGGATCAAAAGTGTGATAAACGATTGATTTTGGAGTGGATGATAGCCGATTGCGAGCCCTGTAGAATCCGATGTGACTGATTAATTGTGTATTGAAATCCCCCGGATTTGGTGAGTTTCATGATAATATTATATTCAATTCTCTGAAATGAAGTGTTAATGAGTTATATTCACGTTCTGAAGTGTTTTATATGGGTTTATATGCATTTATTGTTCAGATGGTATGTGTAATGTATTGTAACTATATGTATTGTATTTCTGAAGACATCACAAATGCTAAATAAGCAGAGTAACAATTTAGGAAAATTATTTGTAATGCATTAAGTAACAAAAGTGCTCAAATAGTATTTTTCACCTAGTTGAGTTAATATATGAACGATATATTGAGTTTAGAAGTCATACTAATGGCCTATGATGTTTATGGCGCTGTTTGTATAAACAGGTCAGGTTTTTTTTTGAGATTCAAGAATAAGCTGTGATCCTGAGATGGCGAGCCTCCCAGCTGAAAAGTCCTAAAAGAGACAAGAAATCCTGCGATTCATCGAGTGATCAGTGCCTTATCTGATGTCACAAGTGGAATTCATCCTTTGTGGTATTTCTCAGCAATTACCTCAACACTGAGTATCGTACAGAACTGATTGTCGCACTACATATATCTTTGCACTACAACCATACCAAGAGACTTCCACCTTTATTGATTCCATCGTTGGATTCAAAGGACTAATTGTGTTTGCATAGTAACACACAATGGTTCCATAGACTGAGAACTGTTTATCTACAGTGAATTACTGTGAAGTTTTGTATTATTTTCTGTTGAATTGTTATTTTTCTTTAAATAGTCTGTTACTTGAATTGTATTTTTCTTTTCTGGGTTAGAGGTTCTAATTCATAAGAAACAAAGCTCCAAAAAACTATAAAAAATTAGAACACGAGAAATTACATAAAACTAAAATTGAATTCAAGTCCATTAAAAACAAATTAATATACAAAAACACGATTTAAATACCAAAGTAAATAAATATAATATAAATAGATTTAATTAGATCAAGTAACCACAAAAGGAGCTCAAAACATACATTTATTTAAAGGGAAAGAAAAAGAGACAACTCCATTGTTTTATACAATTTATTGTTTATTATTTCATTTTATTTTCATTCATTTCAATTTTTCCTGCAAAAAAAAAGTAAAAGGAAACCATTTTGGTAAAAGTAATTTTCCTGGTCTGTCTGGTTTTTGTGTTAATGTGTTTTACCTCATTTTTGCCCTCTGTAGCGAACCTAAAGTTCTGGTCCATAGCGTGTATCCTGATATAACGATGATACACACGGAAACGGAGTAACTACTTAGCACTACTTGTTACAGTCAGTGGCGAGCCAGCCAGGAGGGCATTGTAGACTAAAAAAAAAAATTATAATAAAAAAATAATACGTTTAAACCTTTAAAGACACTAGAGACCAGGAGAATAACTTTAAAATTTGAAGTAGTCTAAATAGTGTCAATATGGAGATAGTTGATCTTGAAAACATCATAATTGAAAACTCTGTGATAATTAGTGGACTCACAAACACAGAACTTGATGAAGATCTGACTGATTTTCTAAACAAGTATGGTCATGTCCATAGACACCTTTCCATAGATAATCCCAAATCGCCTTACCATAGGGAAGTCATTGTAGAGTACAGCAGTTGTTCTGCAGTAGTGGCTCTTAAACCCAAGTTGCCTTACACTTTTAGGAGCCCGCACAATGTTGCTTATCTCATAAGGCTTCTGTCAAGTGTCTATACATCAGCAGTAACTGAGAATGCAACAAGCCAATACTTTGCCGAACTGAAAAGGATAGCAAAGCTCAGTGGCAGATCTTTCGACGATCTCTTGAAAGAGCAGCTTCACTCAAGTGCTGCCTCCGTCGCTGACAATCTGACTTATGCAAACGATCTTGAGTCGTCTCAAACGACTGATTCTTCATCTGACGTTCCTCTTCCACCCAAGCGAGCTGAAAATTCAGAAGGAAGACCGAATTCTGATACAGTCCACAGAGTGGTTACAGGAAGCCTTTCACCCACATTTGAGGCAAAAGATGTGAACCCACCTGAAGTCCAGAGAATGGTGGTTGAGCACATTGTGAAAAGTGATGGAGGTTCATCCTCTAGTGTATCGTTCAGGCTACGAGTATTCTCAGGCAAAGTTCCTCGCCCTTCTGGCGAAGTTGATTATGACACCTGGCGGAACAGTGTAGAGTTAATTCTTCAAGACCCTTCACTGTCTGACATACATTGATCTAGGAGGATCTTAGACAGCCTACTGCCGCCAGCATCTGAAATTGTCAAGCAGTTGGGTCCAAAAGCCTTACCTGTTGCTTACCTCGATATCTTGGACTCCGCTTTCGATACCGTAGAGGATGGTGATGACCTTTTCGCAAAGTTTCTGAATACGCTGCAAAACGCAGGTGAAAAGCCTTCCTTGTACTTGCAACGGTTGCACACTAACCTTCTCAAAGTGATGAAAAGAGGCGGTATATCTGCTGATGAAGCTGACCGACAACTTCTGAAACAATTCTGTCGGGGTTGTTGGGACGACACACTAATAGCAAACCTTCAGCTTGAGCATAAAAGGAACAGACCACCCCCATTCCCTGAGCTACTCTTACAGTTGCGCAGTGAGGAGAACAAACACTTTTCTAAAGAAAGCCGCATGAGACAGCATCTAGGGGCACAGAGACAAAGAGCCAGTTCCCATATTGTCACTGCTAATCCTCTTGATCTAGGTCAAAACGAAATGTCAGAAGGATCTGAGGTCGATGAATTAAAAAGACAAGTCGCTAAGCTCCAGAGTCAGCTTGTCAAGCAAAAGAATAAACAGACTGGAAGAAGTGTGTTGACTTCGACCGACGCTGTTCTTGAGCTAAAGCAACAAGTCACAGAGCTCCAGAGTCAGATGACAAAGCTCAGAGTCCAAAAGCACCCAGAGCCAAAGAACAATCAAGCATCAAGCAAAATGAAGCAGACGAGCATACGATTTCACAGAGAGAACCCTCCTACAGCTGACCACAAGCCGCCTCACCGGCCCAGGCCAGGGTATTGTTTTCAATGTGGTGAGGATGGGCATGTTGCTTCAATCTGCGAAAATGATCCAAACCCGTCCCTAGTGACCGATAAGAAGAAGATAATGAAAGAGCGCCAAGCCCTATGGGATAGTCAATATGGTCCAATAGCCTCAGGAGCTTTAAACGCCGTCCAGTCCTTGTAGCGAGACGTACAAGGGCTGTCACTTGTCAAACTAGTCTCAAGAAGTCAGCGAATATGAGCAATTTGAAGTCCCATGGAAAATGGCGTCCAGCTGGTCTACCCAAAGGATTAATCGGCACGAAGTGCACTGCTCAAGTGAACATCGAGGGAAACCCTTGTCCTTGCTTACTTGACACAGGGTCTCAAGTGACCACCATTTCCCAGTCTTTTTATGAGCAAAATCTGCCTGGATTAAGCATCATTTCTTTGGATAACCTGCTGGAAATAGAAGCAGCAAATGGTCAAGCAGTACCTTACCTGGGTTATGTTGAGGTGAAAATCGCATTTCCCAGAGACTTCCTTGGGTCTGACGTTGAAGTTTCAACTCTTGCTTTGGTGATCCCAGAAACTGGTGGCACTGCCCAGCCAAAGGTGCTAATAGGCACAAACACTTTGGATCTTGCATATGAAGAGTACCTTGAAACCAATGATTCAGTTTGTCAAGCTGTTCCATTTGGCTACAGAGCCGTGATTCAGACCATTGAACACCGACGCCAGCAGAAAGTAAACAGTAGCATAGGAATCGTTAGGCTCCCTGATGTTACTCCTACCGTTGTTCCTGCGGGTCAAAATGTCGTTCTAGAAGGAGTGGTGAGTGTAAGAGGACAAGTAACAGAAAAATGGGCTGTGATGGAGCCTCCTTCATGTTCACCCTTTCCTGGAGGACTGCTAGTTGCCAGTTGTTTACTAAACTTACCACAGTATCCATCACGCAAGGTTCCAGTGGTGTTAAGGAACGAAACAGAACATGACATTATCATCCCTGGCAAGAGTGTGATTGCAGACATTCATGCTTTGCAAAAAGTAATGTCACACAACGTCATGCAATCTGTTTGCTCAGTGTCCAGTGTCCATGCAAAATCTGACAAAGAACTCTGCTTCGACTTCGGTGATTCCTGTCTGCCAGAGGAGTGGAGGAAGAGAATCACTCAGAAACTGCGTGCCATGCCCGAAGTCTTTGCGTTGCATGACATGGATGTTGGTCAAACAGACAAAGTGAAACACAGTATCAAGTTACACAATGAAACCCCCTTCAAGCATAAAGCAAGACCAATCCATCCCAACGATCTTGAAGCTGTCCGGCGACATCTAGAGGAATTGCTTGAAGCAGGAATCATTCGTGAGTCAGAATCATCATTTTCTTCTCCTATAGTTGTAGTAAGGAAGAAGAATGGCGATATAAGACTTTGCATTGATTACCGCAAGTTGAATATTCAGACTATCAAGGATGCGTATGCCTTACCCAACTTGGAGGAAACCTTTTCGGCACTTCGAGGTTCAAAATGGTTCTCAGTGCTCGATCTCAAATCTGGGTATTACCAGATCGAAGTAGATGAGAAAGACAAACCCAAGACCGCCTTCGTATGCCCATTGGGCTTTTGGGAGTTTAATAGGATGCCTCAAGGCATCACTAATGCTCCCAGCACATTCCAAAGGCTGATGGAGAAGTGCATGGGTGACATCAACCTTTCAGAAGTCCTAGTGTTCTTGGACGATTTGATTGTCTTCTCAGACACTTTAGAAGAGCACGAGAGACGCCTTCTTCATGTTTTGGGACGCTTGAAAGACTATGGTCTAAAGCTTTCATTGGAAAAATGCAAGTTTTTCCAGAGGTCAGTGAAATACCTCGGTCACATTGTCTCAGAAAACGGTGTGGAGACAGATCCCCAAAAGATAGAAGCCATTAAGACCTGGCCAAGTCCAAGAAATCTAAAAGAGTTGCGTTCCTTTCTGGGTTTCTCCGGTTATTACCGTCGATTCATCAAGGACTATGCGAAAATAGTGAAGCCATTGAATGAACTAACAGTGGGATATCCTCCTCTTCAAAAAAGTTGCAAGATGAAAAGTAAGGAAAAAGCCTACCTTGATCCCAAAGTGCCTTTTGGAGGGCGATGGACCAATGACTGCCAGAAAGTATTCGAAACGCTTATCGAAAAACTCACTGAAGCACCAGTATTAGGATTTGCAGACCCTGGGTTGCCGTATGTGCTCCATACAGATGCGAGCACTACTGGACTAGGTGCAGCGCTCTATCAAGAGCAAGAGGGCGTGCTGCGATTGATTGCATATGCCAGTCGAGGATTGTCAAAGAGCGAGGCCAAGTATCCTGCCCACAAGCTGGAATTCCTAGCCCTGAAATGGGCAGTTACGGAGAAGTTTTGCGACTATCTGTATGGGAGTAGTTTCAAGGTGATCACCGACAGCAACCCCCTCACTTATGTTTTAACCACAGCCAAGTTGGATGCGACTAGCTATAGGTGGTTGTCTGCCTTGTCTACCTTCTCCTTTACCCTCCAGTATCGTCCTGGGAAGAACAATCTCGACGCAGATGCACTCTCAAGACGGCCTCATGGTGATCTGGTGAATGATTTAGCATCTCAGAAAGAACAAGATCGAATACGTCAGTTTGCCTTGTATCACTCACCTGAAGCGGCCAATTCCACCCTCGTTTCCACTGATGTAATACAAGCAATCTGTGACAAGCATTCATTATGTCAAGCTGATGACAGCAGTTGTGTCACTCTTGTTGAGTCTCTCTCTATGTGCCCGGAAGCGATTCCAGAGGATTACAAACAGATGGAAGGATCTTCAGTTGTTCCCTGTATGTCAGAACAGGAGTTAAGAGAAAAACAGAGAAAAGATCCAGCCATGCGAGAAGTAATTATTCAATTAGAATCAGGAGACCCTGTCTTGCCTGCACTGAGACGTGAGCTTCCAGAACTTCCTTTCCTGTTAAGGGAATGGAAAAAACTTGAGCTAAGGGATGGTGTTCTCTATCGCAAAAGAACTGTTGGAGACTACACATCATACCAACTTGTCCTTCCACCTGACTTAAGAGCCATGACTATGGAGAGTCTGCATGACGACATGGGTCACATGGGAATAGAACGGACTCTTGATCTCATCCGGTCCCGATTCTTTTGGCCCAGAATGGCTACTGATGTTGAAAACAAAGTTAAGACCTGCAGTCGCTGTGTATGTAGAAAGACCTTGCCAGAAAGAGCAGCACCTCTAGTGAACATCCAAGTCACCCGGCCACTAGAGTTAGTGTGCATGGACTTTTTGTCACTGGAACCCGACCGTAGCAACACCAAAGATATCTTGGTGATAACAGACTTCTTAAAAAACTATAAAAAATTAGAACACGAGAAATTACATAAAACTAAAATTGAATTCAAGTCCATTAAAAACAAATTAATATACAAAAACACGATTTAAATACCAAAGTAAATAAATATAATATAAATAGATTTAATTAGATCAAGTAACCACAAAAGGAGCTCAAAACATACATTTATTTAAAGGGAAAGAAAAAGAGACAACTCCATTGTTTTATACAATTTATTGTTTATTATTTCATTTTATTTTCATTCATTTCAATTTTTCCTGCAAAAAAAAAGTAAAAGGAAACCATTTTGGTAAAAGTAATTTTCCTGGTCTGTCTGGTTTTTGTGTTAATGTGTTTTACCTCATTTTTGCCCTCTGTAGCGAACCTAAAGTTCTGGTCCATAGCGTGTATCCTGATATAACGATGATACACACGGAAACGGAGTAACTACTTAGCACTACTTGTTACACTTGCATTGCTGGTTTTTCCAGCGGCGTCCCCCCGAGCTTTACTACCAGGAGGATTCGCCCTACTATGAGTTTATTTACCACCGAAATTACTTTGAAGCTGTTATATTAAGGTACAATTCTTGCATAGTGTGCCTTTTGAAGTAGTCTAAAGCTACATTTAAAGACTTGTTCTCTTATTTTTTTTTTCTTCTAAAAATATTTATTCTTCAGGAAAGTTGTATTTGCTAAGCTATATTATTTCAAATAATAAAGCACAGGCTGCCATTTTAAGTTAATGTGTGGCACATATTGCTTGCCAATAAATACACAGCAGTCAATTTGTGATACTTTTTCTTCTCTTAATTGAAATACTTAATATACATTGTTGTTAAATATAGTTGAATAAATAATGCTACATGATAAATAGAAGGCTTCAGATAGACCCTGTGATCGGT
The DNA here is from genome assembly GCA_036326025.1 of Chrosomus eos. NCBI lineage: Eukaryota > Metazoa > Chordata > Actinopteri > Cypriniformes > Leuciscidae > Chrosomus > Chrosomus eos. Next base: position 2,447,388 of record CM070825.1, on the reverse strand, counting down.
ATCAGATGATACAGCTTCCAGCGATCGGCCCCAAAAATCAGCTCGATCCCACCTCACTTCCTGTCTAGCAACTGTCCGGTCCAATTAAAAGACAAAAAACGCCAAAATTAAATCTTTAAATCGAAAAAGAAAAATCTCACAGGTCCATTTTTTTTTACTTATCCATTGGTCATTTGAGGGTAATTGGGCTCCCAGGCGAGACTCTGTTCCCTCGTTCAGGGACATTAGTAACCTAGACGTTCCCTCTCCAAGATCTTTCCAAAGTGGTTCCAGAGCCAATGAATGTCCATGTTTGTTTTCCCCCGATCTTTTGCAGAGCACTGACTAATGAATGGCACTAAACTCAGTCCAAGGTTGTAGTGGTATATTCCATGATACCCATTAAACTTCAGTTATATTCTTTTTTTTGTGGAAGTTTCAAGTGGATTACAGATTTCAAAGTCAGCCATATCAGATCAGGGAAACCCTAAATTCAATTAAAGTTTCTGTCGTCATAGAATGACACGTTATCTCCATTTTATTTAGTTTTGTTCATGGACTTTCAGTTTGTTTTCATTTGTCACATGTTTCCTTGTTCTGACTCCCGCCACTCGTCTGTCTCCATGGTTACAGTCATTATTAGTTATTAATTATCCTTGTTTGTGTTTGTGTTGTGATAAGTTGATCCCTCACATTCATTCTCAGTTTGGTCTGAGTTGCATTTAGTATTAAACTTCATATTGGGACTAGTGTTGGGAAGTTCGGATCATTTTACTGACTCTCTTGTTCGATCTCGTTCATCAAAATGAACGATCTTTTTTTCCGAGTCATTTCGTTCATTTAAGTGGGTTTAAATCTTTTACTTTTAACAGGCAAATTCCCCGAACACATCACCTACACAATCTTGATCAAATTCTGAATTAAGAAAATATTATAATGCAGTCGAAAGTGATTTACAGGGAACATAAATAATTAATTTACCTTCCGAGTTTTCGTTCATTTGTCACGTGACAGACTTGTCACATGTTGAACGACCCATCACTAATTGGGACTGTATTATTTGTCTGTGTCTGCCTTCCTGCAACCACACATGTACTGTCCATCAGATACACACACATGTACTGTCCATCAGATACACACACACATGTACTGTCCATCATATACACACACACATGTACTGTCCATCAGATACACACACATGTACTGTCCATCAGATACACACACACGTACTGTACATCAGATACACACACACATGTACTGTGCATCAGATACACACACACGTACTGTACATCAGATACACACACACGTACTGTACATCAGATACACACACACGTACTGTACATCAGATACACACACACATGTACTGTGCATCAGATACACACACACGTACTGTACATCAGATACACACACACACGTACTGTCCATCAGATACACACACACATGTACTGTCCATCATATACACACACACATGTACTGTCCATCAGATACACACACATGTACTGTCCATCAGATACACACACACGTACTGTACATCAGATACACACACACGTACTGTACATCAGATACACACACACATGTACTGTGCATCAGATACACACACACATACTGTACATCAGATACACACACACATGTACTGTACATCAGATACACACACACATGTACTGTACATCAGATACACACACACGTACTGTACATCAGATACACACACACATGTACTGTACATCAGATACACACACACACACATACTGTACATCAGATACACACACACATGTACTGTCCATCAGATACACACACACACGTACTGTACATCAGATACACACACACGTACTGTACATCAGATACACACACACGTACTGTACATCAGATACACACACACGTACTGTACATCAGATACACACACACGTACTGTACATCAGATACACACACACGTACTGTACATCAGATACACACACACACGTACTGTACATCAGATTCACACACATGTACTGTACATCAGATACACACACATGTACTCTACATCAGATTCACACACACACACACACACACACACACACACACACACACACACACACACACACACACACACACACACACACCACACACACACACACACACACACACACACACATGTTTGTTTTTGTGACTTATGAGGACATTCCATAGGCGTAATGGTTTTTATACTGGACAAACTATATATTCTATCCCCCTACACTGCCCCTGTCCCTAAACCTACCCCTTACAGGAGACATGCTGCATTTTAACATTTAAAAAAAAACATTGTTTTTTATGATTTTTAAGCTGTTTGAAATATGAGGACGCATGCAATGTCCTCATATTTCACGTGTAAGTTGTAATACCAGTGTAATACCCATGTCATTATACACATTTGTGTCCTCATATATCACAAAAACAAGCACACACACACACACACACACACACACACACACACACACACACACACACACACACACACACACACACACACACACACACACACACACGTACTGTACATCGATTCACACACATTTTTTTGTGATATCAAAGCCTTCAGCAGCTTTTTCCAGAATATTCTGATCATTTAGAAGTTTATATTGTAATTGAGGCGGGCCCCAAAGATAATTTAAATCAGAAATTTAATTAAAAAAAATGAAATGAGGAATTCTGATTCAATTATTACAGGTGCCAGACAAGCTCAATCTCGTCAACAACATCAAAAATATTGTTTTCATGTCTTCCTATTGCTATACCCCAAAAGTACTTTAAAAGGTTTGACCAAATTTGCAAAAAGTTCTTATGGAATGGTAAAAGTGCTAGGATAAAATTAGAAAGGCTTCAGGTGCCAGTTAATAAGGGTGGCATGGGCCTCCCCAAGCTAGTCCTGTATCATTATGCCTTCTGTCTGAGACATATTGCACAGTGGACACTGCCACCTGAGAGAGCCCCTCCCTGGTTTGAGATTGAACAAAGCCTGTTTCTCCCACTTACCCCTATAAATGCTTTGTCTAGCAATATACCTTCCGGATTAAAATCTCACCCTATCATATCCAACCTTTGTAATGTGTGGAAGAAGTTTTCAAAAGCCTTTAATATTAATGTCTATCTTAATTCCGAATCTTGTATTTGGAATAACCCAAAGTTACGTATTAATAAACATCCCCTTTTATGGAAAGAGTGGGTTAAAAAAGGAATTAATACACTTGCAGATATATATGATAGGGATAATATAAAGTCATTTGAAAAGCTGGCTGGTGAATACAATCTGCCCAGAAATAATTTCTGGAAATATTTACAAATACGTCACTTGTTAGTTACTGTCATAGGGAGAGGAATAGAACCTCAGCAGTCAAACCTTCTCTCTCAGACTACGAAGATAATGGGTGTGGGGCATGAGGCTGCTATATTTTATGCAATGGCATTCCAACAGACAGTTACCATATCTTATGCAACAATGTTAGCCTGGTCGGCAGATTTGAACATTGGTGTCACACATAAGGAGTGGGATCATATTTGTGAAAACATTAAGAGGGTTTCAAGAGACATCAAAATTAGATTAATCCAGTTTAAGATTCTTAATCGTTATTACTGGACTCCGACCCGGCTGTTTAAACTGAAGCTGAGGGATAATGCAGACTGCTGGAAGTGCTGCAGCTCGGAAGGGACTCTTCTTCACCTTCTCTGGGGATGTCCCAGGATTCAGAACTATTGGTTAAAGATTCATATTCGCATTGAAAACATTACCCGGTCTAGCTTGGAGTTTTGCCCGAGGTTGTATGTTTTAAATGATCCACAAATGACATCGAATTGTGAAGCAGCGGACTTTATTCAGACCAGTATAATGATCGGAAAACAAATAATAATGAGAAACTGGAAGAACCCAGGTGAGCCCTCTTTCCAGGAGTGGAGCACGGAATTAGCAAAAGTGGCATCATATGAAAAAATGTATTTTAACATCAATGTCAGGGCAGAAAAATATGTGGAGAAATGGGGAAAATACGTTCAATATATTGCTATCAGATGAGAGCATGGTGCTTATTGTAAAATTGTACACTTGACTGATGTGTATTTATGTAACGAGTCAATGTGTTTAAGTTCTGTTTTGTGATCTTGGTTTCCCCTGTCTTTGTGGTTTTTGGTTTAGCCCTGTTAAGTTTTCCCGCTCCTCGTTTGTGTTCAGTCTCATCACCTGTGTTCAGTTAATTATCCAATCCAATCAATAATAATAATAATAAATCTTTCATCCTCCCTTTACATAAAGCCAAATGGGATGTGGCACCCCATCAATCACCGATACCTATATGTCATGATCACATCACTTACTTAGGCATTAAAATTTCCTCCAGACTGTCAGAGTTGGTAACACTCAACTTCACACCACTGCTAAAAAAAATAGAAGACGATTTGCTCAGGTGGCTCAACCTTCCAATCTCCATAATCGGCAGGATAGCAGCAATAAAAATGACGATTTTACCGAAAATTAATTACCTATTTTCAATGATTCCAACCCACCCCACACTCACCTGGTTTAAATCACTAGACTCCATTATAACTCGCTTCTACTGGAAAAATAAAACACCAAGGATTAAACTCACTACACTACAAAAAAGTAAGGTTCACGGAGGACTAGAAGCACCAAATTTCCAATATTACTCAATGGCTAACCAACTGCAATACATATACAAATGGATTCACCCCACCCAATCTGATATTATATGGCTAGATATAGAACAATCACTATGCAAAGAATTAAATATAGCTGACATACCGTTCCTCACCAAATCAATTAAACAACACACATGTTTTAATGCAGTAACTATAGCCGCCACTCTGACAGCCTGGTGGAAATTTCACCAAATCACAAATTCTACATTAGCTCCATCTAACCTCACCCCACTGTGGAACAACCGTGACTTTATAAGCAATAAAAAAACATTGAATTTTCACACATGGGCGGAAAAGGGTATCACCCACATTAAGCATATTCTCAAATCTAACACATTTACACCATTTCCGCAACTGGCCCAGGAGTATGGCATCGGGAGCAACGAATTTTTAAAATACCTACAACTCAAATCTTCTGTTCTGACAAAAATCAACATCAGAGACACAAATTTAGAACTCCCACCGGCAATATCAGACTTGGTCAACATTTCCTCCCCAAAGAAACTTCTCTCTAAAATATACAAAATCATTTCAAACCAACTTCAGACCATACACTTACCAACAATAAAATGGGAAAACGATCTTTCAATAGCTCCTGATGCCAACTTCTGGACCCAAATCTGTAAAAACATCTATCTCATGTCCAAAAATGCGAATCTTCAGTTAATACAATACAAAATACTTCACAGAACACATTACACGGGCAGCAGATTAGCTAAAATGGGTTTCACATCAGAAGTTTGCACACATTGTACTCACAATTCTACAGATACATACATCCATGCAACCTGGCACTGCACTCCAATCAAACACTTTTGGGAAGAGGTCACACAGTCACTATCCACTATAGTCGGCTGCCACATCCCACTGTCGCCTTCTCTTTGCTTGCTGGGGGACCTGACAACAATCACTGATAAAACTATAAACTCTAAAATACTCCTCATAGCTCTAACCATCGCCAAGAAAACTATCCTCATGAACTGGAAAACTAGAAATAAATTACACATTAACATTTGGAAAAATCTTATTACAGACTTCATTGCAATGGAATACGCATCTCCCCTTCATGATTACGCATCTGAAACTGACCTCTGCCGTCCAACACTTTCTGACCTCTTACAGCTATGAATTCTTTCTCTGTTTTCAACTCCGACTCCTCCCACCTTCTTAACCAACCCACGAATATTAATGCATTTTAGCTGTTTGAACTTGTTTATGTCATCATTGTTGTTACTATCTTTACTGTTATTGTTATGATTACTATTTTCACTTTTATCTTTTCATTGTTGTAATTGCTGTTGTTGCTGTCTTTTGCTTTCACCATTGCGGTCACCACTGCCATCATCATTATCATTTATTATTAATATTATTATTATCATTATTATTATAATCATCAATATTGCCATTGTCAATGCTGTATTTGAATTAAGTGTCATTTTCATCACTACGGCAATAATCCCCCCCTTATCTCTTCATGGGTTTTTAATGCACCACAACATAGAATAGAAAAAAAAAAAAAAAAAAAAAAAAAAAAAAAAAAAGTATGTATATGGAAAACCTCACAAACACCAGGGCAGGCAAGACAGGCGAGAAGTGGTTTCAACGGGACAGCATCTCTGTCCCAATTTGAGACACTCTCATACTGTACTCCCTCTTTTAATGCACCTTAGACATTGCACATACCACAAAAAAAAAAAAAAAAAAAAAAAAAAAAAAATTAGGAAAAGATAGGGACCGATGAGATGTGGGGGAAGGTTATCTTACATTATCTTATCATCTTATTATGGCATCTTTTATTTTGTACAGCATTGACAATGGCAATTGTTACATAGGAGGAAGGATGGAAATAAAAATCGACCAACACAATATTGGCAATATGGTGGTAGTGGGGAGTGGGGTGGTGATGGTAATGACAATGGTAATAAATAATAAATGGTTACTTTGTTTACGCACACACACACATACACATACCCACACTCACACCCGCTCACATGCACACTTTGATCAAACACTTAAATCACTTTTATGTCACTTCTGGAATTATGGATTTACAAGATTGCTCACTAATGCACTATGTCGGTTTGTATGTATGTCTGACTGTTAAATAAAAAAAAAAATAAAAAAAAAAAAAAAAAAAAAAAAAAAAAAAAAAAAAAAAAAAAAAAATAAAAAAAAAAATTATCCAATCATTCCATGTGTATTTAAGCCCTATGTTTTCCCTCAGTGTTTGTCGATCGTCGTCTATGTATGGTTGTGTGTAAACCTTTGAAGTCCTGGAGTCTTGTTCTTGTTTCATTTTGAAAGTTTCATTTTTGTTATTAAAACTACTATATTGAAGCTTCCGTGTCCTCGTCTTCGGTCACCTGCACCCAACCCTGACAGAACGATCGACCGTTAACAATATGGGCCGAAGGAGGAAAAGCAAGGTGGTGAGCCCCTTTGAAATGCCTATCCTCTTCCAAGAGGAGAGCTCACTTGAGGAGTATGCGGGGCGTTACCTGGGTCTCTACAATAATGAGTCATTGGAGGAGGAGGAACTCACAAAGAGTTTTTGGGGTGGTCTGAGGGACCCATTGGCCCAGATAATTCTAGTCAAGGATCTCCATCTATCCTTCCTGGAGTTCGTGGATCACACGTTGTGGGCGTGTGGATCCAGCTACCTGGTAGAGGATCTACCACTCCAACCAGCTCCAAGCCCACCAACGCCTGAGCCCATCACCTGCACGCCAACGCCTGAGCCCATCACCTGCACGCTCACACCAGAGCCCATCGTCTGCCCACCAGAGCCTGCACACCGCATCAGCCCTGCCGCCAGATCGGTCCCTGGACTTCCCCGGATGATATCCGGTATGACTGATCCCCCACTGATGTCGGTGCGATTGGCCAAAAAGAAGGCTCCCAAGGCTGGGGTTCACGTCAGCCACATCCAGCCAGATCCTGAGCCCGTCGCCTGCCCGCCAGATCCTGAGCCCGTCGCCTGCCCGCCAGAGCCTGAGCCCGTCGCCTGCCCGCCAGAGCCTGAGCCCAGCCCCAAGCTCCCTGATTTGCTGGCCCCGTCCAGTTCCGAGTCCCTTGAAATGCTGGTTCCGTCCAGTTCCGAGTCCCTTGATTTGCTGAGCCCATCCAGTTCCGAATCCCCTGATGTGCTGGTCCCGTCCAGTTCCGAGTCCCATGTTGACCCAGAGCCAGAGCCCGTTGACCCAGACCCAGAGCCAGAGCCAGAGCCCGTTGACCCAGAGCCAGAGCCCGTTGACCCAGAGCCAGAGCCAGAGCCCGTTGACCCAGAGCCAGAGCCAGAGCCAGAGCCCGTTGACCCAGCGCCAGAGCCCATTGACCCAGCGCCAGAGCCAGAGCCCGTTGACCCAGCGCCAGACCCAGAGCCCGTTGACCCAGACCCAGAGCCCGTTGACCCAGACCCAGAGCCCGTTGACCCAGAACCCGTTGACCCAGCGCCCGTTGATGTCAAGTCAGTTCCCGATCATGAGCCTGTCCTCCCCAAGAAAATTTTGGGGGGGCGCCATACGCCTTCGCCGTGGCCGGCCAAAGATCCACGGAGGCCCGAAAAGATAACACCGCCATGGCCACCTGAAGGGTCTATACCGCCATGGCCACCCGAAGGGTCTTCACCGCCGTGGCCACCTGAAGGGTCCTCACCGCCATGGCCACCTGAAGGGTCTGCACCGCCATGGCCACCTGAAGGGTCTTCACCGCCATGGCCACCTGAAGGGTCTGCACCGCCATGGCCACCTGAAGGGTCTTCACCACCACGGCCACCTGAAGGGTCTTCACCGCCGTGGCCACCTGAAGAGCCAGCACCGCCCTGGACGCCCGAGGGTCCCACAGCTCCGCCTTGGACGCCCGAGGGTCCCACAGCTCCGCCTTGGACGCCCGAGGGTCCCACAGCTCCGCCTTGGACGCCCGAGGGTCACACAGCACCGCCCTGGACGCCCGAGGGTCCCACAGCTCCGCCTTGGACGCCCGAGGGTCCCACAGCTCCGCCTTGGTCACGCCCACAGCCTGCACCGCCTTGGCCACGCCCACAGCCTGCACCATCGTGGCCACGCCCACAGCCTGCACCGTCGTGGCCACGCCCACAGCCTGCACCGTCGTGGCCACGCCCACAGCCTGCTCCGCCGTGGCCACGCCCACAGCCTGCACCATGCCCTCGTCAGCCTCCAGGGCGCCCACCCTCCCACCCCTTTGGATGTTATACGGCGCGAGGACGCGCCTTCGGGGAGGGGGGAGGTACTGTAACGAGTCAATGTGTTTAAGTTCTGTTTTGTGATCTTGGTTTCCCCTGTCTTTGTGGTTTTTGGTTTAGCCCTGTTAAGTTTTCCCGCTCCTCGTTTGTGTTCAGTCTCATCACCTGTGTTCAGTTAATTATCCAATCATTCCATGTGTATTTAAGCCCTATGTTTTCCCTCAGTGTTTGTCGATCGTCGTCTATGTATGGTTGTGTGTAAACCTTTGAAGTCCTGGAGTCTTGTTCTTGTTTCATTTTGAAAGTTTCATTTTTGTTATTAAAACTACTATATTGAAGCTTCCGTGTCCTCGTCTTCGGTCACCTGCACCCAACCCTGACAATTTATTTATATTGATTTTTTTTTTAATCTTATTTCTATTATCTCTTTTGTTTTTACTTTTATTTTTTATTCAAAAATGTATCATCACTATGGGATATGTTAAGATGTCAATCGTAATATTGACCACAAGGTTGATTACAATGTAACAGTGGTGTTCAAAAATCAATAAAATACTAATTATAAAAAAAAAAATATTGTTTTCACTTAGAATAGCTCTATTAAGCCTCCTGATATAAAAAAAAAAATCAAGATTTAGATTCCCACATAAAAAAGGTTACATTCTAAATTATACTTTTTTTCTCACCAATCAATAATAGAAAACACACAAACAAAATAACAAATATTAGCACTTTGACTCAAGATCAGGTACAGTCTTAACAGTTTTTTTAAACGTTATTCAACAACAATAATAAGGCCAACAAACTTAAAATATTAAGAAAAATATCTTAGGGTGTTTTCACACCTGTAGTTCGGTTCATTTGGTCTGGACTAAGGGCAAAAAATTATACTTTGTCTCATTTTCAGGCGTTTTGGTTCCTTTTCACACCACACTGATTGCTCTGGTCCGAATCAGTTGATGAGTTGATGAAACGGACCAAAATACAGTCACGTGACAACATCCACATCACTCGTTGGCCAGATGTGTCTTGAACATATTTCCACAACTGCATTTCGATTGGTCAGAATTCACGTGCGGGAAAATTCCAACAGAACTCCCGGAAGTAAACAAAGAGGATGAAAATCCGGCAGACATGCGGAGAATTCGCTCACAGTGTATGTTCAGAATCAGCACAAGCTTTATCCTTTCGCAAATCCCCTCATAAACAACAAAATCTAGACGCGATATAAATAAGAGATTCCCTGTGCAGTGCGGACAACTGCAGTGTTTATGAGGAGAGTTTTAGTGAGAGTGCAGAACGCGCTAAGCCTGTCATAGCTTAAAGGGAGCACTATTGACAATCTAAAAAATAGATTTTGTTTGACTACGGCAGCTGGTTTAGTCCAAAAATGCTGGTTTAGTCCAAAAATAGTCCAATTTGGCAGTTGGGTCTGTTCAGGGTCGGATCACGTTCTCACCACAAACGAACCGCTCCAGAGTTCGTTTCAAAGCGTACCGAGACCACCTCTTCGAGGAGGTCTCGGTACGCTTGTTTGGTCCGCTTTTGGTGCGCACCCGAGTGCGATTGCTGCTTTCTCACCTGCCCAAACGAACCACACCAAAGGGGGAAAACCAACTCTAGTGCGATTCAACCGAACTAAATGAGGCAGGTGTGAAAGCACCCTTAGTATCACAGAAGTATAAGGAAGTATCACTGATCTTTGAGACCTCGGCAGATTCAACAGGGTCAACATTAAGGTGTAGACTGAGAAAAGTATCTAAAATAAAAACAACAAAAAAACAATAAATAGTTCATTCTTACATTGAAAACATATTCTATACTTGATTAGACTTGAAATCAAATGAAACCTGTATATCGCACATGTGTACAGGAATGTTATGTTCACGAGTGACAATAATTGTGTGTTGTGTGAGTGTGTGTGAGATGATAATGTCAGGGAGGTAAAACTTTGGAAGTTAAGAGGGTTAAGGATTGTAAAAAGGATTTGACCTGGAGAACTCGACCCACTGTCTGGAGATACACCACGCAACCCACCAGCAACTTCAGCTCAGCTAAAGACTTCAGATGACCCAACACTTGTGAAGAGATGAATCGAGAAACTCCGACTCCTGCGAGGACTTCAGCTGATGCAACTCTGTTTCAATCTACATGCACCAATGCTATAATGACATGAAACTTCTTTTCTGCCTCCATCAGTGCTGTATTCTGCAGGCTGAACAACATCAGTTTCTTCCTTCAGAACACATGGAAAAAGGGCCATCGCTCCCAAGTGCTGTACTTAATGGACGGCATTCATGATTCGCTGGGTTTGCAGGTAGGGACCCTGATTATGCTACTGTGTTAGTGTTGGGCTATTTTGAGCCTTGTTAGTGGTATTAACTAGCGATTTTTATTTTCATTACTCTATGCCCCATATACTAGCGTTATAAGCTAAACAGTTTTTAGAGATAAACTCTTTACATTCGATAATCATGAAAACAAATGTCAGAGAACGGTCGACTATGTACCAATGTGTAATTAGACCAAAGGTTCATTTTGCGCCGGAGTTCTCCTTTAATGGTCCTAATGTTATTTGACCAATTCTCTGATTACTTATGACCAGGGGCGCAACTACCCAGTGTCAGAGGGGTATGCAGCAACAATTTTCTTTGACCAATGCATTACAACGGAAAAAAACAAAACAAAAAAACGAATGGACCACCAATGTACGAGTTTTATGGGCCGTGAAGAAGACAACAACAACAAAAAAGGATGAGCTGTATCGGCCGAAAAAGCACGTCGGCTCACCAGGAATCTCCCGGTAGTCCCGATGGCCAGAGAGATAGCTGAGATAGCCCTACATGCCTGGATGGATGTCACACTTTAAATCCTACCTTGGCCTCCACCATTCACTTATTTAGCTGCTGTAGCATCAATCGACATGCCATCTCCTTTTCCCTCTTTCTTTTTCTATTTTTAGCCTCCCAGCATTTTGTTTTATCAATCTTTTTCGACGACAACTCACTACTCGTACCCATAGACGCTCGTACCTGCTCGCTCAGCGCTCACGGCGCCCCCGCCCGCTCGCGATATTACAACCCCCCCCCCCCCCTTCTCCATGAGGGCGCCTACTCTAGCCTGTTAGTCCTCTAAAATTTTATATAACATTGAGGACATGCAGAAATGATTTAGAAACGCACAACAGCAGCTACATGTAGAAAATACAAAATATATATGTTTTAATTTAATTTAACTTTTTTTTCATACCTACTTTTTGCGCCACTGCTTATGACTCAATAGCATAATTATGCTGCTTTAAAGTTTGGTCAATAATATTTCTGAATGCTGGGACATGGAAGAGGCTTTCCCATTTAAGCAGCAAAGAACCAAGTTTTCTCTCTGCAGAGTCACTCTCAGTGAAGAACAATTGTTTCCGTGTTTATCTGTGTCATTTACATAAATCGGCAGCTCTGCCCGGATCCAGTGTTCTTCTCAGCCCTTTCAGAAGAACAGCAGGTTTTCATTCAGCTTCTGGATGAGATGCATGCTTTCTGATTTTATCAATAGCAAATGTTCCATACACATTTATCACATTTATGTGAAAATCACAACCACAGAAAACACACTGGACAGTTTCTTTATAGTTTAGATCATGTCGTCTAATGTGTGTGTGGGGGGGAAAACTTTTCTGAAAAAAACCACATTGCCCTAAGAATAACATAAGGTCATTGCTTGTCTGGTTATCTGCGGAGAGGTGTTTAGTCTTCATGCCAAAGAAGGACACTCAAAGTCTTAAACGAACAGGGACGAAAGAAACAGCTGTGAATGGTGTCTGTACCGTTACAGTTATTGTCAAAGTTAACAATAATTAAAAGTACATGTTGGGTTAGTACAGTAGTTTGTCTCCCCATACTGGCTGTTCTGAGGATAATGCATTATAGCGCTGTCATTATCATGTGACTGATCAGATGATAATGACTAACAAGGACATTAGTGCCTTTAGTCAGCCTTTAGCCTTTAGACATTAGTCAGAAAACAGTGAATCTGTATCCTTCTGCATTCATCCTGCCTTTGATCACTTCTCCGCATGTTTTATTGTTATTGTTCATAATACATTCAGTTGTATTTCTAATATTATGAAGTATTTTGCACTTCTATACACTTCACTTCTAAGTGTAATTTGCCTGCTATTAGTTTTTACGAAATTTTTTAATTTGTCTTAGCACCGTCTTACCTTTCCGATCTGCAATATCTTCAATATTATGAAGTATTTGTGTAATTTGCCTCTCAGATTTTTATCATGTGGAAACTATTGATATAAAAAAGGACCACGGTATCTCCGATCCTGACTGAACTTCAACTGCCTGTATCATGGCTCCTATAGAATCCGATGAAAGCTCCTCTGTGTATTCAGGGACATTTTTTTCTGAGAGTGTTGTCAACCTGGATAATGCGTCGGCATCAATGTTTTCCTTTCCAGGCCGATACCGGATAGTGAAGTGGAAATCAGAAAGCTCCGCAACCCATCGACATCCCGTTGCGTTCAACTTGGCGGACGTTAAAACGTAGGTGAGAGGATTGTTGTCACTGTACGCTGTAAATGTGGGCGCATAGTAAAGATAATCTCGGAATTTTTCAGTGATAGCCCATTTGAGAGCCAAAAATTCCAATTTCCCACTGTGCAAATGGTAATTCTTTTCTGCTGTTGTTAACGTCCTCGATCCGTAAGCAATCACTCTCAATTTCCCTTCCTGGTGTTGATAGAGGACAGCTCCAAGTCCCTGATTCGACGCATCTGTGTGCAGTACAAACGGCTTTGTAAAGTCTGGGAACCCTAGCACAGGCGGCTTAACTAGACAATCTATCAGTTTTTCAAGCGTTTCCTGGTGTTTTCTCCGTCCATTCAACCAGCTGACTCGATGGAACCACATGACTCTTAAGGTAAGTCCCTCTTTTCCCTTTACCTTTTGTCTGTACCATGTTATTGTCACTTTTCAACAGGCCATACAGTGGGCAAGCAATCCTTGAGAAATCTTTAATGTAAGGCCGATAGTAACTCAACAAGCCTAAGACTTTCCTCAACTCTCCAACGGTGGTGGGTCTCTTTTCCTTGAGTGCTGTCACTGCAACAGTATCTGCTGGATCCATCCTGCTCCCTTCCTTTGAGACTATCCTCCCCAAGTAGCGGACCTCATCTTTAAACAACTCACATTTTTTTGGCTTTAGTTTTACCCCATGTGACCGCAGCCGCTGCAAGACTTTTCTTACCGCTTCAACGTGCTCGTCGAAAGATTTAGTGAAGACAAGGATGTCGTCCAGGTAGGGTACACAAATGTCGTCTCGCAGTCCTTCCAAACATCCTTCCATGAACTGCTGGAATGCAGCAGGTGCATTCATGAGCCCGAAGGGGATACGGACCCATTCATATAACCCCCACGGCGTACAAAAGGCTGTCAACGATCTACTTTCTGGTGCCATAAAGCCTTGATGGTAAGCCTTTCCTTGGTCCAGTAAAGAGAAACATCTATTTCCTCCCAAGCCATCCAGTATGTCCTGTACTCTGGGAATTGGTTGGCGGTCAGGCACTGTTTTCTGGTTGAGGTCCCTGTAATCAATGCACAACCTCAGACTGCCATCTTTTTTTATGACACACACAATTGGGGACGAATAAGGCGAATGTGATTTTTCAATCCACCCTTGTACGATCAAGTCATGAAGATAATCTTTCATTTCTTGGTACAACGGCTTCGGAACAGACGTATACATTCGCACAACAGGTGTCTGGTCTGTTAAGCTGATGTTCAACTGTAAATCTTTGACACATCCGATGTCATCATCTGATTTTGAAAAGGAATGGCATTCTTCCTGCAGCATTCGTCTGACTTTCTGTTGCTGCTCCAGAGACAAATGACTCAAGTCCACAGGTGGGTCCCATCCTCCTTCACCGTCAGTCCCACACTCACTTGTTGGCTTTGCACTTCCTTTAACACAGGCTGTTGTTACACAGGATGACGCTGTTGTTGGTAACACTGACTTTATGGTTTGTACTGTCCCAAGCTCAGTCTTTCCTCCCAGAAGGATATCATGTTCGGTCACATTCTGGACACTAAGTTGAATCACAGGTCGGCTCCCCTTTTCCAGAGTCAAGAGTGTTTCAATGGGTTCCAGTCCATCAGGGTACTGTGGATTGACAGATGGTTCAAACAACATGACACTATCCTGCTTCATACATGGCGCTTTTACCTGACACTTGACCTGCATGATAGCATGTTTTGGCACAGTCACATGGTCTCTTGTCGTCTTAACTGAATACTCACTTGATCTTTCAGCGGTCACGAGGTTAATGAATGTTTGGACTTTACTTCTCCTCAAACTCGGAAAGGCACATCTAACAGTCTTATTCAACAGTCCTTTGCTCACATCACACTGCTCACTCATTTCACTTTGTTTCATTACCTGTTCGATCACATTGTAACCAATGATTGGCTTGGACAACTGCTGGCCTTTAAGAATGAGTACAGGAATGACTAATTCTTTCATTCTGTTTGCACGAGGAGCCAAATTGAACGTGATCTCCACCCATCCTTCGTAGGGCATGCTGGAACCATTTGCTGCAACGAGATTCAAGTTATCTGTGGCCTCTGTCACTTCGGAGACATCTCTCACCTTTACTCCAGGTATGTACTGATCCTTCCATTGTCGATCTACAATGCACACTTGGGACCCTGTGTCCCACAATGCCTCTGTTTTGTGTCCTTCCAGATAACATGTCACTAAACATTGTTTACCAACCAGGGAAGTCACAGGCGAATGTTTGTTGACTTGACACTTGGAAATTAAATTACACTCGTAGGGGATGAGCTCTGGCTGTGCTCCCGTATGCTGATTTGGATGCAGAGGGGACAATTTTCCTTGCTGGGTCACTCCCTGTCCCGCGGTGGCAACCCGTCCTCGTTTAACTGAACTCTACTCTGTGTTTGGGTACCTCTTGCTTTGCAACCCGCTAGGAAGTGGTCATTGCTGCCGCATCGATAGCAATGGGTGCACGGGTCCATTGATCTGGCTTGCTGGCAATGAAAGCATTGTCTTGCCCTTAAGGGGCGCGGCTGTCGGTAGGACTGGAAATTTTGCGGCTGTAGTGTTGTGGGGTATGGCTGTGACTCTGCATGAAACTGTTGTGGATAGAACCCTTGAGCTGCATAATGAGATGACTGGGCTGGTTGGGCATACCGCGCTGACATTGGACTCATATGTTGTTGATGCGGTTGTGGTGTGAAATGAGAAACTCGAAAGGGGTATGGTCGTTGCTCACCACCGGTTTGACTCTGCCTCCAGGCCTGGGTCGGCAGCACCTGATTCTCCTCTGAGATGGACTGGTGAGCTGTTCTTAAGGTTGAGATGTCATTGTTGACAGTGCAGCATTGTTGCGGCAGGGATGAAGGTTGCTGCATCGATTCCTTGATCTGCTTGACTTCATCACTTAAACTTTTCAACTGTGACATCAAATCAAATTTTGGCTGCTTTTGCTTGCCTTTTGAATGCAAAGTTGGTTCACTTAACTCAGTAACATTCACAGTGGCACTGCGTTCACTTTTCCGTTTACTCTGTCTCTCCGCCTCGTGAGAGCATGCAACATTCAGCCTTTCCAACAGTGTCTCGTCTGTGACCGTGGTATCTGTCAGGTACGGTTGGAGATCACTCTGGATACGATCGCTTTGTAGACCTGTTAACACAGTGTGAAGAAACATATTCTGCACCAGTGCTGGGTCATATTTCAAACCCGACTCATCTTCTTGTGACGCAAAGAGAGTTTTCTGCCTCAAGTCAAGCACACGGATAAGGAAACTTTGGGGTGTTTCTTTTGCACGTTGTGATTCTGCAGTAAGTTGCTTGTACAATTCAGTGGCATTTTTCTCTTGGTAATGGGAACGAAGAATTCGTCTCAACATCGGTAAGGTCAAGTCAGTCTTCCCTTCTAAGTAGCTACGTAATTGGAGACCTGGTGTAATGGCTCGGATAACTGAATCAACAATCTCTTGCTCTGGGTAACCCTTACTCAGTCCACTTTCGATTTGGCGTGCCAGACTCGAAAAGGTTAATCTGTCTCTTTGGCCAGGCTCTCCAATAAAGCCAGAAATCTTAAACTCCCTGTGCCACACAGCCGGAATCATTTGTCCCTGAGGAGGAACCAAAGGGTTAACTGCTACTCTGTCTACTGATGCTGGCCTCGGTCTCATGTTCTGTGACGCAGTCGAATTGGTTTGCACAGCAGGAAGTGAGTCAGCAGTTGTACTATTAATTTCTCCAGGTTGTATTTGTATGACATGTTCCCTTCCTCCTAGCGGTTTCTGAACTGGATTTGGCTCATTCACATCTGCATCGGTTAACATCATTTCACTCAATTTCTCATTTATGCTTAGTAGTTCAGCCATGCCCCCATCCTCAAGTTCCTCTAGCTCACTTCGTAGCAGATGACTACTGAGAAGACTAACTAGGGAAAGGCGTGTGACATTTGCTTCTGACTGAATTTCGAGGAACTGGCTCAGTTCAATTAGCTTTCCTCTTGGCAATGTGCACAGTCGCTCGCCGATTTCTTCCTGAATGCTTTGCAAGGCATCCATCTTTGCTGCAGTGTTTCACAGTCTTACGCGTAACTTTTAACTTCTCTGACTTGACTAAACTGCTCCTAGTGATTACTTTACCTCAAGTGCACACTCCACTCAATCAGTTCCGTCTTGTCACTTCACTCAACTGATACACATCTGGGTAGTTAAGAGATGATTGTCGCTAGGCGGTTCCCTGCCGATCAAGGTGGATATCCCGTCTGACAAACATCCCAGCGGTGCCTCCAAAATTGTAGTACCTCTCTGAATGAGAAGTAAAAGAAGAAGAAGATTATTAATAATCAAACAGAAGAGAAGAGCGCTGTGATTGCTTCAACAGTGTATTAGTTCTGATGGAAAAAAATAAAAGCATACACGTATAATAAATTCTCAGTACATATCTATACATGTCTCACTTTTCTTACACAGTAACTGACTGACTGTCAACGAGTGACAGTGTGTAAAGACGAGTGTCAAACATGTCTCATCACACAATTACGTGTGCCATTTACAATTGACAGCAACACTCACATTTTTTTTACAAAAGAAACACGTTTACAGAATTAATATTTACCTTGACCCATTAAATGACAGTATGAAATACAATGGAGCTGAGATACATACTCATATCTTAACGTTACCAAATGTTCACGATGACATCGTGTCTTATGCATTTCATAATATACAGTCACATACAAAACCCACTGAAAACGAAATGCATAACTCAATTCACATACATAGTGTTAACCACACAACTATGCAAATTTAAGATAACTCATAAAACTGAAATATTCAAAGAATGTTGAAATCAATGACCGTCTCTCGTATATAGCAGGCTAACATGCTGAGCGCGAGGATCCATGCTAACCATGTGCTCGTTTGGGCAGGCTAACTCACGACACACTATCACTTAACTAAAACAAACTACTTTCAAACTGTAAAACTCATCAGTATTGCATTAACAATGTTAATACTGAAAACCGAAATGTTTTAGATACCTGAATGAGAAGTAGAAGAAGAAGAAGATTATTAATAATCAAACAGAAGAGAAGAGCGCTGTGATTGCTTCAACAGTGTATTAGTTCTGATGGAGCGCATCACGGGCGCGCCCCACACACCGGAGTGTGCGGTGACGTCATCACGCCGGTACGCCAGACGAAAACAACCAAATCAATAAATGCACATAACGCTCTTTTCTTCTTTTTTTACATAGCACAAATAACTATTTAAACAGTATTATCAGCATCAAGAAATCAACATTGATCAATTCTATAATGTCTTTGAAGAAATTAATAAACATAAAATTCACTCTATCACATTTGCAGCACAATTTTAGATGATGTCGCTCCATTGAGGACTAATCATCAAAAATCAACCACCGAGCCATGTGTGAATAATACCACTCTGTCCTTGAGGTATGTAGAAGGGCCGAGAGGACATGGAAAAAGGACACACTACAGATTTCTTATGAGATGCTTAAAGACTCCCTTTTTAAGTATCAGAATGCGTTGAGAATGGCAAAATCAGACTATTTCTCTACTCTTATTAGAGCTTTGATCGGGCCCAAAAAATCAAGCCCAACCCGACCCGAGCCCGTGCACGTTGTGTCCGAGCCCGGCCCGGCCTGACACATTAACTGTAATTATGAGCCCGAGCCCGATTTAAACCCGACCATTTTTAATACGTGGGCCATTATAACCAGGGGCGACGCCAGATCTTTTTTTTTAACGCAGGTGCTGAATGTATAGCCTACCGTTGACAGGGGGAGCTGCGCATATATATATAAATACAGGGTTCCAGACTGCGACCAAATTGGTCGCATATGCGACCATTTTTTAGAATGTGCGAGTTAAAAATGTATGTGGTCGCACTCGTGCGAGTGGACGCTCACGCAACAGAACGCCGGTGTATTAGCAGCTGCTGCAGTCCTTAACTTATGTTCAATCATCATGATTGATGCAATACAATACATTACAATACAATACATCATGAATCCATTTTCCAAACCGTGTTTTTGACTTATCCTGAATCACCACGGTACGCCTATAATAAGTGTTTATATTCGGACTATTTTATCCCGGGCTCGGCTCGGTTGCGGAGTTGCCCAGTGCCTGCGTGACTCGCCATTGACATTAACGGAGAGAAGTAGCTCCGGCTACAATGTTCCTCCGCAAGACACGTGCAGTTTATTTATTGACGAACGTAGACGTCACGCGCATTGCACATTGATGGTGAAACGCGCCAATTACGAATTCACGAATTAAAGGCATATAAAAATGAAAAGGTCTCACGAAACACGAGCCCCTTCCTACGTCTTCTCAGCGGTTAGATGAGAGTAATCGCTCGACAGAGGAAAAGGAAAAGATTATAAAATCCAGAAGGTAAGAAGGAGTGTGAGATTTCTGATTCAACTATAAACTTTGATAACGAAAAATCTGTATCAGCGTATTATAATACTCTAATCTTTTAAAATCCAATGCATACATTTGAATGTTTAATGATTTTCTAAGATAGAAAGATGATGCTGATATAAAGATGATAATAGACAAAGACAGGCAGATAGAATATGAAATAAATCAAATGTAAATAAATAGATTGTATATAATTCAAATGTAGAATGCTTAAAATTACAGAATAAAATTACTGTCCAAAATCCATGAAAATCCTGAAATTTGGAAATTTGTGCTTTTATTAGGGGTGTAACAATATATCGCGCCACAATATATCGCAATACAAAAATGCAACATTACATATCGTGGATAGTTCCCCCGCCCCAAAAAATTACTGTGAGAAAAAAATTCAAGTTTTCATAGTTTTAGTGTCAGTACTATATTACAATAATGCGATGGGGGAATATTTGTCCTGATAATACCAAATGTCTTATGTTACCTGACCAGTAAAAAGTGTCCAATATTATTTGAAATATATCTAGTCAGTGAAAAAGTGCCAGAATATTCGTCTAAAATAATTCTGTATTTTCAGCTTCAGATTCATGAATATTTTTATTCTGGTGTCTCTATTGTCCTTGGGTTAAAAGGCAGATGGGAGTTTTACTTACTCAAACATGTTCTGAGGGCAGAAAGGAAAATGATTGGTTTACAGATTCAACCAATGAAACTGAAGCAAGGGCGGGGTCAATACGTTTGAATGTGCGCGCGGAAGGATTGCAATATTCGGAATACAAGACAGATGTTCGTGGGTGAACGCATTTATTGCAAGGTAAGTGAATTTACTATTATATTTTGTTAAAATTCGACATCCTCTAACGTTTCCTAAGATAATTGGTGAACATTAAAAATGCACAGAACTAATCATCGTCTAAACATTGTAGGCTGTATGCATTTTGATTCGCGTTACATCAGTCAACCACAACAAAGGCTGCTTATGGGCTAACTGTTGTAAAACATGCTTTTCTAATGCTACATCGCTGTTTGTGAACATGATATCCGTGAACAGAACTCGTTCAAATCTCCGCTATATTTCAACGGTCAAAAAGATACATCTCCCGCCCTAGCGCTGCTCTCAGGGCAGGATACTCGATAGGTTCAAATCACTGTTATTTTTAGTGTATTACGCGCTGCTCTCAGGGCAGGATACTCGATAGGTTCAAATCACTGTTATTTTTAGTGTATTACGCGCTGCTCTCAGGGCAGGAGTACTCGATAGATTCAAATCACTGTTATTTTTAGTGTATTACGCGCTGCTCTCAGGGCAGGAGTACTGCAATAGATTCAATAACTGTTATTTTTAGTGTATTACGCGCTGCTCTCAGGGCAGGAGTACTGCAATAGATTCAATAACTGTTATTTTTAGTGTATTACGCGCTGCTCTCAGGGCAGGAGTGCTCAATAGATTCAATAACTGTTATTTTTAGTGTATTACGCGCTGCTCTCAGGGCAGGAGTACTGCAATAGATTCAAATCACTGTTATTTTTAGTGTATTACGCGCTGCTCTCAGGGCAGGAGTGCTCAATAGATTCAATAACTGTTATTTTTAGTGTATTACGCACTGCTCTCAGGGCAGGAGTGCTCGATAGATTCAAATCACTGTTATTTTTAGTGTATTACGCGCTGCTCTCAGGGCAGGAGTACTCAATAGATTCAATAACTGTTATTTTTAGTGTATTACGCGCTGCTCTCAGGGCAGGAGTACTGCAATAGATTCAATAACTGTTATTTTTAGTGTATTACGCGCTGCTCTCAGGGCAGGAGTGCTCAATAGATTCAATAACTGTTATTTTTAGTGTATTACGCGCTGCTCTCAGGGCAGGAGTACTGCAATAGATTCAAATCACTGTTATTTTTAGTGTATTACGCGCTGCTCTCAGGGCAGGAGTGCTCAATAGATTCAATAACTGTTATTTTTAGTGTATTACGCACTGCTCTCAGGGCAGGAGTGCTCGATAGATTCAAATCACTGTTATTTTTAGTGTATTACGCGCTGCTCTCAGGGCAGGAGTACTCAATAGATTCAATAACTGTTATTTTTAGTGTATTACGCACTGCTCTCAGGGCAGGAGTACTCGATAGATTCAAATCACTGTTATTTTTAGTGTATAACGCGCTGCTCTCAGGGCAGGAGTACTCAATAGATTCAAATCACTGTTATTTTTAGTGTATTACGCGCTGCTCTCAGGGCAGGAGTACTGCAATAGATTCAATAACTGTTATTTTTAGTGTATTACGCACTGCTCTCAGGGCAGGAGTACTCGATAGATTCAAATCACTGTTATTTTTAGTGTATAACGCGCTGCTCTCAGGGCAGGAGTACTCAATAGATTCAAATCACTGTTATTTTTAGTGTATTACGCGCTGCTCTCAGGGCAGGAGTACTCGATAGATTCAAATCACTGTTATTTTTAGTGTATTACGCGCTGCTCTCAGGGCAGGAGTACTCAATAGATTCAATAACTGTTATTTTTAGTGTATTACGCACTGCTCTCAGGGCAGGAGTACTCGATAGATTCAAATCACTGTTATTTTTAGTGTATAACGCGCTGCTCTCAGGGCAGGAGTACTCAATAGATTCAAATCACTGTTATTTTTAGTGTATTACGCGCTGCTCTCAGGGCAGGAGTACTGCAATAGATTCAATAACTGTTATTTTTAGTGTATTACGCGCTGCTCTCAGGGCAGGAGTACTCAATAGATTCAAATAACTGTTATTTTTAGTGTATTACGCGCTGCTCTCAGGGCAGGAGTACTCGATAGATTCAAATCACTGTTATTTTGAGTGTATTACGCGCTGCTCTCAGGGCAGGAGTACTCGATAGATTCAAATCACTGTTATTTTTGAGTGTATTACGCGCTGCTCTCAGGGCAGGAGTACTCGATAGATTCAAATCACTGTTATTTTTAGTGTATTACGCGCTGCTCTCAGGGCAGGAGTGCTCAATAGATTCAAATCACTGTTATTTTTAGTGTATTACGGCTGCTCTCAGGGCAGGAGTGCTCAATAGATTCAAATCACTGTTATTTTTAGTGTATTACGCTGCTCTCAGGGCAGGAGTACTCAATAGATTCAATAACTGTTATTTTTAGTGTATTACGCGCTGCTCTCAGGGCAGGAGTACTCAATAGATTCAAATAACTGTTATTTTTAGTGTATTACGCGCTGCTCTCAGGGCAGGAGTACTCGATAGATTCAAATCACTGTTATTTATAGTGTATTACGCGCTGCTCTCAGGGCAGGAGTGCTCAATAGATTCAAATCACTGTTATTTCTAGTGTATTACGCGCTGCTCTCAGGGCAGGAGTGCTCGATAGATTCAAATCACTGTTATTTTTAGTGTATTACGCGCTGCTCTCAGGGCAGGAGTGCTCAATAGATTCAAATCACTGTTATTTTTAGTGTATTACGCGCTGCTCTCAGGGCAGGAGTGCTCAATAGATTCAAATCACTGTTATTTTTAGTGTATTACGCGCTGCTCTCAGGGCAGGAGTACTCAATAGATTCAAATCACTGTTATTTTTAGTGTATTACGCGCTGCTCTCAGGGCAGGACTACTCAATAGATTCAAATCACTGTTATTTTTAGTGTATTACGCGCTGCTCTCAGGGCAGGACTACTCAATAGATTCAAATAACTTTTATTTTTAGTGTATTACGCACTGCTCTCAGGGCAGGAGTACTCAATAGATTCAAATAACTGTTATTTTTAGTGTATTACGCACTGCTCTCAGGGCAGGAGTACTCAATAGATTCAAATCACTTTTATTTTTAGTGTATTACACGCTGCTCTCAGGGCAGGAGTACTCAATAGATTCAAATAACTGTTATTTTTAGTGTATTACGCACTGCTCTCAGGGCAGGAGTACTCCATAGATTCAAATCACTTTTATTTTTAGTGTATTACGCGCTGCCTCTAGGGCAGGAGTGCTCAATAGGTTCATATCACTGTGATATTGTTAGTGAACTACGAGCTGCTCTCAGGGCAGGAGTACTCAATAGGGTTATATCACTGTGTTATTGTTAGGGAACTACGCGCTGCTCTCAGGGCAGGAGTGCTCAATAGGTTCATCACTGTGATATTGTTAGTGAACTACGCGCTGCTCTCAGGGCAGGAGTACTCAATAGGTTCATCACTGTGATATTGTTAGTGAACTACGAGCTGCTCTCAGGGCAGGAGTACGCAATAGGGTCATCAACTACTTTTTATTATTGTTCTGTGCAAAGACCTGCTTGTATTTATATCTTGAATTTCGTACCTTCATTTTTTTTTGTTATTTTTTTTGTTTTACTTTTGCAGGTTAATGGAGAATATTTGGCTTGAAGGAATAAGGCGAAAGGTAAAGAAAGTAAAGGATGCTCGAGTCATTCAGGAGGTCATACCTTTTTCTGGGGAGGACACTGATTTCATGCAGGGTTACATTAAGAAACTGGAAGAGGAAACAAAAAGCATCTTCAGGTCCCCTGTGTCTACTCATAAAGACTACTTTTACTTTGCATGTGAAAGATCGACTAAAGCAAGTGGAAAAAGCAAAGGAGAACCAACAATGACAAGAGCTAATTCCTGCAAAGCTTATGTGTCATTCAAAATCATCAAAGACGGTTGTTTCACATGTGCTGTGGTCAACAAAACGCTTCAACACAATGGACATGATGTGTGCTTGAAAGAAGAGGGTGTTAAAAATCGAAATGATCCAGAGTTATTAACCTTTATTGAAATGTGGCTTGATCAAGGACAGTCAATTTCAGAAACACTTTTAAAATGTGTGGACTGGGCAGAGCGTCATGGACATATGGACAAATATAATCGGCGGTATTATGTTACACCTGAAGATATTCGATTAATCAAGAAGACCATTAATGCTCTTAGTTTTCCTGATGCGAAAGACTGCATTAGTGTGGACAAGCTAGTCACATCTGAGCTGCAGGAAAACATTTGTTACTACCAGCCATTGAGTGAAAATCAACCACTAATAATTGTAGTGCAGACGCCCTGGCAAAAAGATGTACTTAGAGAACATGCTCACACCATGGTATTCATGGACGCCACTTACAAAGCCATGACATCATATGGTTATGCATTTTATGCACTTCTTTTGACCAACAGTATTGGAAGAGCAGTCCCATTTGCTTACTTTATTATTAGTGAGGAATCAGCGGACATACTTGCTCTCTGCTTGGAAAAGCTTGCAGAATACAACCCTGGATTTCTTCCCAGGTCAGAAGTAAAAAAAAACTTGCATAAAGACAGCAAATTGTAAACTACATTTTTACACAAGCTGTTCATTTTGACAAACTACAGATGTAGATCTTAACTCCTTAATTCCTTATGTAGGTCGATAATGATTGACCGTGACCTTAAGGAACTCAATGCTATAAGAAGAGTTTTTCCAACAGCCAAGATTCTTCTTTGCTGGTTTCATGTACTCCAGGTAGGTATATCCTACTGGATTTCCTTCCCTTTATCTTGGGCCTTTATTTTAACTCAATACTGCTAATTAAATGAAATTATCACTTTTCACAGACCTATTCATTTTAAAACTAAAATTTGATTTAAAAGGTCATATAAAAATGTCTTGACTAGCTTTCAAATGTTTTTGTAGGCTGTGCATAGGTGGATGGTTAGAAGAGATGGAGGAAACTTGTCAGTGAATCAAAGAAATATTGTGATTCAAGCAATGGTGTCAATGAAGTCCTGTTTAACGGTAATATTTGTATATTATAAATCACTTTATTCTTTAGAAATTAGTTCAATAATGAAAATAAATCTTGAATTGTATACTGTGGATAGAACCGAAACGGTCTTTAAGGTCAGCTAACCAGCTGGTCTTGATGACTTCTAGAACTAAACGGAGAAGCGGAGATTGAGCTTTTGTAGCGATTGCCCCAAAACTCTGGAATGACCTACACATTTCTATTAGATTAGAACCTATATTAACTGTTTTTAAACAAAAGCTAAAGGAATATCTTCTAGATTTAGCATTTAACAAAGTATAGTAGCTGTTCTTGTGGGCTTTCTAGTTGAGCTGTTTATTTTATTGTCACTTAACTGTGGCGTAAACGTCTGTGTGGTTTTGTATGGTTGTGTTTTTTTTGTCTCCATTCTTGTACAGCACTTTGTTCAACGACCAGTTGTGTAAAAGTGCTTAATAAATAACATAAATGACATGAATGAATGAGGAAATGAATTTCAGTCCAATTTCCATTTTAGTAAAATGCAAATACATTAAAGAAACACCAAGTAGCTTTTCCTCTTCGGTCGCCCTACTGGTTGGAAACGAAATTGTCCATTGCCGCTGTCGTAAATTATTTAGCCTACCGTTGCACGCACGCTCGCTGTTTATCCAGCACCGGCTTTAGAATGAACGATGTCCACAGACAAGGTAGAGTATGTTACATGATTTCATGAAAGGATGATGTATTGCGACATCAGAAACGAAGAAAAATGAAATAATGACTATTTTAGTGCTTGACGTAAAGCAGTCGAATTTTGTAGTTCTTTTTGTGGTCGGGTTCCTACCTGAAACCCGAAGATACATAGTGCCAGTAAAAGCGATACAGACCCCGTCAGGCTATGGCAGAAGTGCCTTTCACCCTGTTACGACTTGATGAACCACTGATAAGATTTTGGAAACATTATTTTAAGGTAAACAATGTTACACAGTGTTGCTTTAAAGAAACATATGTGTGTACTACTGAGCATTAACATGTGTTTCATGGAGAGGAAGATATGACTATTTGCCTATAAGTTTTCAACTTGATCAAACAGGCCTCTCATTTCAACAGACCAAGCAATGTTATTTTTTCATGTTTTATGGAGACTTTCCATAGACATAATGATTTTTATACTATACAAACTGTGTATTCGACCCAATCTTGCCATCTTTATGGGGATATATTGATCCTATAATGTAGGGTTACACACTCACTCACTCACACTCTCTCTCCCTCTCCCTCTCTCTCTCTCTCTCTCTCTCTCTCTCTCTCTCTCTCTCTCTCTCTCTCTCTCTCACACACACACACACACATACACATACATTCATACATACACACACACACACACACACACACACACACACACACACACACACACACACACCCCTCTCTCTCTCTCTCTCTCTCTCTCTCTCTCTCTCTCTCTCTCTCTCTCTCACATACACCCCCCCCCCCCACACACACACACAGGCTACTCTCGATTATGTTTGCCACTTATCCCGCGATGTCTTACAGTACTATATTGTAAAAACGGCTGTCCCCAAATCAATATTTGCCCCGTATTCTTGAGCAGAAAACTGTTGATTTCTCCCTCACTTACCGCATCTAGGTTTCCTAATTCCTTCGTATGAGTTTTGCGGCTGTTCGCATGCCAAATGTAACAGCCTCTCACAAGTTAGAAAGAAAACACAAAGCCAATCAGTTTAGCAATGTTCAGGAGGCGGGACTCAGATCTATTAAACGTTTCTGTAATTGCCCTTTTTTGAATGATGACAAGCCGAAATGAAAACAAGCCGAAATGAAATAGGAGTAACGAGGCTATTTTTATAATGTAAGGAGTAGAAAGTACAGACAATTGCGTGAAAATGTAAGGAGTAGAAGTAAAAAGTCGGCTGAAAAATAATTACTCAAGTAAAGTATAGATACCCAAAATTTCTACTTAAGTAAGGTAACAAAGTATTTGTACTTCGTTACTTGACACCTAGGCGTTGACACAGAGTGCCTCGCTGAACAGATGTTAATAGAGTTGGGGGCAGGACAACACCGATCATGTTCGCTAGAGAACTAGCCTATGTGTCGAACCGCTGCTTCCCATGGGCTCCCTTCACATGAAAACAGTTTCACTGTAAGCCCGGTTCGAAGTGTCGGCTTGCAGCGCCTTTCCCCTCCTATGGACTGGATACATGCGCTATTCTTGCTCCAGTGAGTTCCCCTTATTAGCCGAACCCTGTCGAGTTCCGTGGCGGAACGTCCGAAGCCAGGCCTATCACTCTCATGCACTGGTGAAACCTGTTAGGCTGGGTCCATTTGTTGTGATCCCTACGGCGATCCCATATGTGTATTCTTCCACGGTACGGCTCCCTGTGGCGAGCCTGTTTTTTCCCTCGGCAGTGACATTCCATATGTTGTACTACCCGGTCATGCGCCCAGTGTATTCTCCACGTTACCTCCCTTCAGGCAGGATGTGGCTTCTGCAGCGTATTCCTTTCCAACGATAGAGTACACTTTCCCAGTGGTCTTGTGAAAAAGCAGTGACTTCCCTGGCCTAAGCCCTGTCCCATCTCCGCCTCAAATAATGCGGAGGGATCAGAAGGTTTTTGTCTAGGCACTGAAAGGTGGCAGCACTAGTGACGTTTTAATTGAGATCACAATCATTCGACGTCGAAAGTGAGCGACTGAAAGGGAACGTCTCGGTTACGTATGTAACCCTCGTTCCCTGAAGGAGGGAACGGAGACGTAGTCCTGTTGCCACTATTGTTGAACCACCGCTGACTCGGAGTTACGCTCGGCTCCTCAGCGAAAAACAACTAACGCATGCATCCACTTCCGTATTTATACCCGAGTCGCAGGGGCGGAGTGTGTGATGCATTTCACGCACGCCAATGTGCATTGTCTCGTTTTAACAGTACCCCAAGATGACTCTCTAAGCGTGATCCCAATCAGTCGACTACGTCTCCGTTCTCTCCTTCAGGGAACGAGGGTTACATACGTAACTGAGACGTTTGTTATTATCAATAAATGATAAAAGAATTTGCAAGAACATAAAATAATATAGGCCTACAAGAAAACATTTTATCCAGGCCATCTCACCTTTTAAATTCATTCACTAATCGGGTCTTTATTTATTAAATATAAATGTGTAAAATGTATAAAATGTGTGTGATTAATCAGTATCTAAGAGCAGCATCTTTGGAATATGTGTTATATTTTTAAGCATTTGAATTGTCACTTGTTGCAAAAGCAAAATAAAGACGCGTGAATGTGAACTGAATTTGCAGTCAAGTTTCAAACGCGTTGATCAATATGCTTGCGCAGATTTCAGTGAAATGTGCGCTGGTTTCTCTCCTCGTTCTGAGCAGGGGCCCGTTCTTCGTACGTCGCTAACTCAACTTAGCTGGATTTGATTGTTGGTGATTTGGCATGATCTTGGATTGTTTGGTTCTTCGACGCTCATCCTGGACTTGCTGTCATAGCAACAGGTGCGTAAGCTTGAACCTGCTCGTGAGCAGACTTATTTCATGAAAAAAAAGGATTAGATCGCGATATAAGCGGAGGCGGCTACGGGAAGTCCTTTAGCGCAGCGCGATAGTGTTGGCTACTGAGATGAACCACTGATAAGATTTTACAAACATTATTTTAAGGTAAACAATGTTACACAGTGTTGCTTTAAAGAAACATATGTGTGTACTACTGAGCATTAACATGTGTTTCATGGAGAGGAAGATATGACTATTTGCCTATAAGGTTTCAACTTGATCAAACAGGCCTATATATATATATATATATTTCTCGTGACTCGTGAGGGTGTAGTTTACATTTATTAATTTGGAAACGCACATTAATATTCGACTCGGATTCGAGCTTTAACAACAACACAAACTGTGTGCATTGCCCTAAAATTCTTTGCGAGTGGCTCTTTCCTTTACACTATTGGAGATGCGGAGAACTTGATAAAGTGCTGTCTGTCGTGCCGTTCGCAGCTGGCGCTCAAGTAGTTTTTAGTTGTTGTTTTTTGTGGCATTTCCAAGCCACTTAAGACACAAGATTGTAATGCAGTTTATTTTTTTTTTTTTTGCCAAAGCAGGTAGGCTATTATCATTTTTTATGAAGATTGTGCAATCATGACCATGCCGATTGTGACTTACAGTATGTCCCTCAGGCGTCACTAACGTGAATGGTGCCATAGACTGCACAAACGGTCCCATCAAGGCTTCAATGAAGGG
Organism: Chrosomus eos; assembly: GCA_036326025.1. NCBI lineage: Eukaryota > Metazoa > Chordata > Actinopteri > Cypriniformes > Leuciscidae > Chrosomus > Chrosomus eos. Next base: position 2,417,578 of record CM070825.1, on the reverse strand, counting down.
AATTTTGTGAACAGAAAGGGGGCTCACAATTTAATTGTGCAGCCAAGTTACTATTGCAATTCTTAGTATTCCAGATTATTAATATTATATCAAATTAAAACAAAAAAAAAGGCAGTTGACTGAGTAAAATCTCTTAGATGGTGTGTGACTATGTTCCATATCAATTGTGAAAGCAAGATGGCCAGGATATGTGCATGACTCAAGAGTTTTCAGAGGTTCACATTTATGCACATTATTTGAACGTGGTAAGGAAAATTATAAATATCAAGCTCACTGTATTACATACACCTATGCTGATCCTAACAGAACTGCATCTTTTCCATGAAACAGGTGATTACAGCAGGATCCTGCTTGGAGACAGGTGTTTTATGACCCCATTCCCTGACCCAAACCACAGACCAGTTACAATGCAGCTCTAGCCAGGACACAATGAAGTGAACTTTAGCCAACTAAAGGGAAGATTTCAGTGTCTGAAAAGCCTGAGGGTTGCACCTGACAGGGCCTGTGACATTGCATGTGCCATATTACACAACATTGCCAACATCAGAAAAAGAAGGGAAAAAAAGGTTTAATTAAGCCTAAATGTTTAATAAAAGACAAATTTGCTTAGTTCCTTGAGTCTTATTTCAATAGTTCTTTGTAAAGAAAATCCAGTTATTCAGTCATCTTTTGCCTGCAATAAGAGATATTATGCAAGGTCAGCAATAGTAGCCTACTCCGCGTGAAATAGTGTATTTTACTCTGAAGTTTATTTTGAAGCAACTCTATTTCTAGTGCAATTTTTTTTTCTTTAAGTAGCCAAGTTCTATTTCTCCCCCTGATTTTTGTTTTTTCAAAATACTCTATTTTCTGTGGAAGACTCATAGGCAGGGGCGGCGCCAGATCATTTTTGACGCAGGTGCTGAGGGGGTGCTAGATCATTGACAGGGGCAATTATATATATATATTAGGGATGTGCAAAGCAGCCGGTATTTGTATCTGTATCTGTATTTGTTGAGGGGGGAAAAGTATTTGTATTCGTATTTGTATTCGGGTAAAATGTAGGAGGGAGGGGGTGGGGGGGCGGAAGACTAGCTTTCATGACGCACACACGCAAGGTCTCTCGCTCTCTCCCTACTGCCGTGCGCGCGCTACACGGTTTTGAAGCAGTTCTGTCTCGCATGCGCGCTCTAGATTTACGGGAGATTTGAACTAATTTGCGGGCATCAGGGAGCCGCTATCAATATGCGGGAGATTCCCTGAACTTCCGGGAGACTTGGGATGTCTGCGTGCGTGCTATAACTCCCACAAGTGTATACAATTCGACACACCTACACAAGCATTTTTTTAACCTTTTAAAACCGAACGTTAACGTTACTCTGTCAACTGCCTATTCATTGTCTAAATTACGAGCTAACAGAGCTACGTACACAGAGCGAACATGAGAGCATCCGACTGCAGACGTCAATAATGCAGCGTAATGGAATAATCTCCCGATCAAACTCCGCTTCCCGAAAGTTATAAACTGCCTCCGGAACCCAGTTAAGGTACACAAATCTATTCAACAAAAATAGTGAAGCAGTTAAGTGTTTTTTCGCTGCAGCCGAGCCCTGTTGCTGTGTGCAGCTGTCAGTCACCTCTTCCTGAACGTCACTCACTCACTCTAACTCACTCATCCGGGCATGCGGTCTCGTGAGAAGACGCATCTTTTTGATATAAAGTTTTTCTTGTTCCCGAATACAAATATTTTTTTAAGTATTTGTTCGAAATAATTATTCGTAAAAAACACGTTATTTGTGCCTTTCCGAATACCGTATTCGGGTTCGGCTCCACCCCTAATATATATATATATATATATCGAAATTCAGCGCGGGATTGCGGGTATTGCGCATAATTCTAATCATTCCCGCAGGTCTCCCATTTATAATGCGGGATATTCCCACAAAATAAAATCATTCGTTAATAACTATCTGCCAGACGCAATTTCACAAACAGCGTGCGTGTTCAGCCGCGTCTTCTCTCAGAATGTGTTGTGCAAGGCAAGCATCAAGCGCTGCCGCGATAATACACACTCGCGTTCAGGAGTCGGGACATGACGGAATATTCACTTGCACAATCGGGCCAGCAGTGCATCGTGAATTAAGTTTACCCTTTGCACGTCTTTTTAAGTCTTACCAGTTTAAACATTCAAGCGATTTTAAACTAATCTGTGCTCGCGCGCTCTCTGGGATGATTTTCTATGCACACATTCATAGAAAATCCACCTCAAGAACAGCTAGAAACAAAAGTTATTTTCCACGGATTATATTGCTTTAACACGCAAAACTGTGTCAATTTCGGTCTTCGTGAGTATACTCTAAACATAGTCGGTTTTGTCTTTAATAAGCATAAAACGCATGCCAGTATAATGAACACAGAATCCGTGCACTAGCTCTTAAAGTGACAGCAACTATATGTCGATCATTAATTTTGTGGTCAAAACAACAAAAAGAGAGCTTTAAGTGAAAGGAATCTAATAGCCTATGTATTTAATTTATTCAGGACTAAAATCCTGTTCCTCAGTTTTCATCATTTGAGTGCTTGGTTTTGAGTATTTCCGCTCCTACTTCTACAATCATTGCGACAGTCTACAGACCACCTAAGACTAAGCCGCATGCAGATTTTCTGTCAGAATTTGCTGATTTTCTGTCAATGCTGTCTTTTAAGTTCCACAAAATTCTTATTGTTGAGGACTTCAACATTCATGTGGATCAAAGTGATTCAATGACGGCTAAGGAATTTTTATCGCTGCTTGACTGCTTCAATTTCTCGCAATTGGTAACTGGCCCGACTCATTGTAAAGGCCATACTTTGGATCTTGTGATTACAAATATCTCATTTCTATCACAGCTATCATCTGTTGATATTGGATTATCTGATCATTCAGCTGTCTTTTTTAATCTGGTATTGCATAAATCATGTGTGCCTTCCACCCGAACGGTAACTTTTAGGAAGTGGAAGTCTATTGATCAGACAGTATTTTCAAATTCTGTTGTTTCCACCTTCAGTGATCTGCACTTCACATCTTTGGAGGAGAAAGTATCACAGCTGAATAACGCTCTTGCTGTTAATCTAGACACTTTTGCTCCCCTGAGGTCACGCAAGGTTACTTTTACTCGCAATGCTCCATGGTATAATGACAATCTGCGCACTAAGAAGGCGGTCTGTCGGAAAATGGAGCGAAAATGGCGTCTTACTGGCTTGAATGTTCATTATCTAGCCTGGAAGGATCTTCTACATGACTACGGAGAACAAATTGAGATTGAAAGATCTTTGTATTTCTCTCAGACTATTGAAAACAATCAAGAAAACCCAAGACGTCTATTTAAAACTATAAACAGACTCCTTCAAGTTAATTTTGCTACTACCATGCCTGCTTCTCAGCCGCTGTGTAATTCTTTTCTTCATTTCTTCAATTCAAAAATTGATAGTGTTCGTAAACAAATCTCTGTCTCATCTGTTTCTACTCTTTCATTCTATTATTATTTATTTCATTCTATTATTAGTTATTTTTGATGCTAATCTTCCATTTGATTCTTTCATTCAGAGTACTGTAAAGACATCTTTTTTCCATCTTAGAAACATCACTAGATTGCGGCCAATGGTAACTTTTCCCGTAGCTAAAAAACTGATAAATTCTTTCGTCGTCTCTCGGATTGACTATTGTAACGCTCTTTTAGCCGGAGTTTCAAAATCGACACTACACAAGCTTCAACGTGTACAAAATTCTGCTGCTAGGATCTTAACTGGGTCCAGAACAAGCAACCATATCTCTCCGGTTTTGGAATCCTTGCATTGGCTCCCAGTTAGGTTCCGAGTCGATTTTAAGATTATGATGCTTACATATAAGTCTTTGCACGGCCTGGCTCCAAATTATCTATCTGAACTGTTACACCCCTACACTCCGAATCGCAGATTGCGCTCCTCACAATCGAGCATGCTGGTGGTTCCTAAAACTCGCTTAAAATCTATGGGTGACAGAGCTTTTCATTCTATGCACCTGTCCTTTGGAATTCTCTGCCTCTTGAACTTAGGGAAGCCCAGACTTATGCCATTTTTAAAGGTCAACTTAAGACATACTTTTTTAAACTTGCATTTACCTGTTTATGTGTTTTTTTTTTTGTTTTTTTTTAACAATTGTCTATTGTGTGTACAGCGCTTTGAGAAGCTGCTTTTAAAGGCGCTTTAGAAAATAAAGGTTATTATTATTATTATAAAATACTATCCAGTGTTATTTTCCATTTGATTACTTTATCAGGGTGGCTACAGGTAATAACAATTCAAATTTAAGACTTTTTAAGACTTTTTAAGTAAGTAAGTAAGTAAAATTTATTTGTATAGCACTTTTCTCAGATGAAGATCACAAAGTGCTTCACAACAAAAGGAAGCATTAGCAGCTCTCATAAATACATTTCAGTCACAGAAAAAATAAAAAATAAAATATAAGTAAAATAAGCAACACTCATACACATACACATTAGACCAGCCTCGACCATCCTCCAGAGTCCAGACTAATCAAAAGCCTCTTTAAAAAGCAAAGTTTTCAGCTGACTTTTAAATTTTTCCACACAATCCAAGCAGCGTATGGAAGGAGGCAAAGCGTTCCACAACCTGGGTGCAACAACTTGGAATGAACGGTCCCCCCTAGTTTTAAAATGTGCAAAGGGGGCAACTAATAGTCTCTGACCTGTTGATCTCAGACTACGTGAGGATGTACGCAGCTGTATCAGGTCAGAGATATATGAGGGTGCCTGTCCTTGTAGGGCTCTAAAAGTTAGGACCAAAATTTTGAAGTGCATTCTGAATAGCACTGGTAACCAATGGAGTGAAGCTAAAACTGGAGTAATATGTGCCCTTTTACTCGTGTGGGTTAAAAGCCTAGCAGCAGAATTTTGGACAGTCTGAAGACGACCAAGATCCTTCTTATTAAGGCAAATAAAAAGACTATTACAATAGTCCAAGCGAGACGAGATAAAAGCATGAATGATCATCTCTAGCTCGGCTTTTGACACCAAGGCTCTTATCTTAGAAATGTTCCTTAACTGAAAGAAACAGTTTTTAATAAGATGTTTCGAATGTTTCTCCAGAGACATGGCCGCATCAAAAACAACTCCCAGACTCCTGAGACTGGGCTGGACAGACGAACCTAAGTCACAAATGTGTTTCTTTATCTGAGGGATGCTCTGCTCAGGGGCAATGATTAAAGTTTCAGTCTTGGCTGAATTCAACATTAAAAAGTTGTCATTTAGCCACTGCTTAATCCTACTCAGACAGTTCATTAAAGATGACAATTTAAATAACTCAGTGGGCTTAAAGGAGCAATATAACTGAATATCATCTGCATACAGGTGATAAGAGACATCTCGAAACTGGCTTATAATCTGTCCTAAAGGAAGCATATACAGAAGGAAAAGAATCGGTCCCAGGACAGAACCCTGCGGAACACCACTCAATAAACCTGCAGTATCTGACATGTTCTGATTTATATAAACACTAAAACTTCTACCAGTAAGGTAAGATGAAAACCATTTCAGAGCTGATCCAGATATTCCTAATAGAGCCTGTAGTCTATTAAGCATAATATTGTGGTCAATAGTGTCAAAGGCAGATGTAAGATCCAGCAAAACTAACACTGTATGCTTCCCAGAGTCAGCAGACATCAAGATATCGCTTGAAACTTTCACCAGTGCAGTTTCCGTAGAATGTTCTTTACGAAAACCTGACTGATATTTATCAAAAATATCATTATTCTCTAAGAAGGTAGTAAGCTGCTCTGCTACCACTTTCTCTAAAATCTTAGCCATAAAAGGGAGTTTAGATATCGGCCTGTAATTCGAGGGTTGCAATGGATCCAAACTGGGCTTTTTAAGAACTGGTTCAACAATCGCATGTTTAAAAAAGTCAGGAACCACCCCAGTGAAAAGTGAAGTATTAATCATTTCTACAACGCAGGGGCCAATACTGTCAAAAACCTGCTTAAACAGCATAGTTGGAAGAACATCACTCTGGCCATAAGATGGTTTCAGCTTATCTAATAGAGTAGAGACATCGAATAATGACACAAGTTTAAAAGAGAAACACGGATAGTAAAGACCCAAAGTACAGGCCTTGTGTGCAGGCGGGGGTAAAATGGTAGCTCTGATATCCTTAATTTTCTCAACAAAGAAGTTAAGAAATACATTGCTATTTGTCAAAGAGAGCACCGTAGTTGGAGAGATAGATGGAGAAACAATAGAATTAATGGTATCAAATAAAAATGTAGGGTTTTTCTTGTTAGAAGATATTAGCTGAGAGAAGTAGTTGGTTCTAGCATTCTTCAGGTATTCATTTAGAGAAGTGGTTAATTCCCTAAGATAGAGCCTGTAAACTTCAAGTTTAGTTGTTTTCCATAAACGTTCTATTTTCCGACGTTTACTTCTAAGGCTCTGAATAGATGAATTAATCCATGGGCAGGGCTTTTTAACTGACACAATGTTTGATTTCATAGGAGCCACTTCATCTAGAATTTTGGAACATTGGCTGTTAAAAGATTCCACATACACATTTACATCACTACAACATCTTAGCTGGCATGGATCAAACATAGTAGAAAACCTCCCAGCGACATCCTGGTTAAAAACTCTCCTCTGAGCCTTAATTCTCAGAGGCGGGGGGTCCCGTGGTAGATTTAAGCTAAAGAAAACACAACTATGGTCACTCACATGGACATCCTCCACACTCACATTTACTATCTCAAGCCCTAATGAGAAAACAAGGTCCAGGGTGTGCCCCTTTAAGTGAGTAGGACCTGAGACATATTGCGTAAAGTTAAAAGAGTCAGTGATAGATAGGAGATCTGAAGCAGCAATACATGACATATCATCAATGTGAAGATTAAAATCTCCAATTATTAAAACTTTCTCCAGCTTAATTATAGAGGTTAACAAATCAGTAAAATCAGTAAGGAAGATACCTGCAGGGCCAGGAGGACGGTAAATTAACACACAGTGAAATATGTTTACAGCACCGACCTTAATCATCTGTGATTCAAACGAGGAAAATGATTCACAGTGGATTCCTCTGCATAGAAGATAGTTTCGATACACAACAGCGAGGCCACCACCTCGGCGACCCGTTCGAGGTGTCCCAATCACTGAGCAACCTGTAGGGCAGAGCTCATTTAAGTGTACGGCCTCCTTATCCTTTTGCCATGTTTCTGTGAGGAACATAAAATCCATCTTTTCCATGAAGATAAGATCGTTGATGACATGCGCCTTGTTTGTGATGGAACGAGCATTTAGCAGCGCTAAACGGAGCGATGATGGCAATCCAGTCTCCTTAGTAGCAGGTTGTAGCGGTCGCAAACACCTAGTACAGTCACGTGATTTCCAGCGGTGTCGTGGGTCCAATCGCTGGTCAGGCAGGTCAGACACAAACTGCAGTTTCCCAACTGCAAGTCCATCTCCGCCCCACGGTGACCAAAGGGGATCACGTCCAGCAGGCAGGACGAGCCGCAGGCTACCCTGCGCCAGAGCGCCCCCGGCACCTATGTCCCGAGGAAAAACCGGCAGAAGCCACCGCGGCCGCCGCCCGCAGAGAAGCCCGGGCACCTCTATCGCCGAAGACAGCCTCATCGCGACCCGAACGCCAGCTCTGCAACCCCTTTTCCTTCGTCTCTTCTTTGGGTTTCCACGACCCCGAAGTAAAAAACGGCCACTTCACAATACCACTTCTAAATGAAATTTAAGACCAAACGTACAATGGAAATACAAATCAAAAGTGAAAATATACAGTAATATTTCCAAGTAAACACACTGTCTGTTCAAAATGAACAGTATGATAAAATAATAACCAACTGAGTTTAAGAACATTGACTAAATGTGTGTAATGCAAAAGGATAACAAAACAATGTCATTTCTGTCCTAAATTATATTTATTAGTACAATATTTTCTAAACATTTAGGTCCAATGAACAAATACTTATAAAATAAGTAAATATAAAAAAAAGTTCCTTTTGAACAAAATAAATTAAATAACAAATAAATGACAATTCCAGCTCCTTTTAAAATGAAGATATTTAAATAATAGATTGTGTGTGTATGTGTGACAGAGAGGGAGAAACTCAGATGGATGGATTGCAGTTTGTGGAGGACTCATCATGGACAGAGAGTAGACAGCAGTGTGTAAGACTGTTTTGTGGAGTGTGGTGTGTGTGTGTGTGTGTGTGTGTGTGTGTGTGTGTGTGTGTGTGTGTGTGTGTGTGTGTGTGTGTGTGGGCGCATGTGTGTTCTTATGTCTACATGACAAATAATTTTGTCTACTCCTGAGCTTTTGTGAATATACTTGGAAAACAATCCTTTTATATAATAATAAACAAAACACTTTGGCACTTGAGAAAGCTTTCCCAAAAGAGTGTACTTACCAATGTATAACAATGTGCATGTGCACAATATGAACACTTGAAACAGAGGCATGCCTGTATAAGGCATATAAGAAAGCCTACCTTGGACAAAAAACAATCACATTCGGGTAATACAGCAACGCAGCGTTACTTAGATTAGTAACTAATGTAAGAGATGATTACGATTAGAATTATTTCACCCGTCAGTCCACGGTTGGTGCTGGGACGGTTCCGGTCTTTAAGCTGTTCATCACACATTCACTGTGCTTGGCAGTCTGTAGAAAATGCCTGATGAGACACTATGGCATATGCCTGAGTTCTGCTGATTTATCTTCCAGCTCTTTCTCAACCTCTTTGAGTTCTGTGATTTTTTCTTTGTATCTTTTTCTGAGAATGTTTGACTTTGTGGTTAGCTGGGCCATGAGTGTGCCTGATTTACCCTCAGCTTGCTCTGCCAGTTTGTCTGCGTCTTTTTCTAGGCTGTTTGCTACCTCAATCAGTATGATCTTCTTCTTTTTGAGCTGCTCAAGGTGGTCTTCTGCAACTTTTCTCTTTTCTATTTGTGCATTGCTCGCGTGCTTTCTCTTTTCCTGTTCCAGGTGTAGCCGATACTGAGACCTAGCTGAAGCTGCGGCTGCCAAAAGCTCCTTTGTCAGAGGTACTTTGAGAATCCCACCACAGACAGAGACGTAGTCACATATCATCCTCTGAGCAACCACTGTGTCCTCCTTCATGTTATCAGCCTCGATCTCCTTGTTTACAGAAAAGCCCCTCTCAACCGTTGCTTGGCCATGGGAGAGGAGCAGAAGTTTCCTGAAGAAAGTCCAGAGTTCAGGGTAGGATTGATGGAGGAGCCCATGCAAGAAAACGTCCAGTCTTGTACGCATCGGTTGGAAGGAGGAAAATGATTCATCTTTTGCCTCCAGAGACAAGAAATTTCCAAATTGCTGGACAATCACATCACCTGTTGTGAAACAGATTAACACAAAATAATTAAATAAATAAAAATCAATGTAATGAAAAAGTTTAGACCGACAAACCTAAAAAAAAAACACTAAAAAAACACACATTAAGTTAAGTTTGACAGTGTACATTCTGCTAAACTTCTAAATCTTAAGTACCAGCAGAGATGCCTCCTGACAACTGGTGATCATGCAGAAACCTCTGAACAACTCCTTTCATTCTTTCATAGCACAAGTCGGGGTCTGAGAACATGTTCGTTGGGTCCAAACATGCCATCTGCCTCACAATGGTGTACTTCAGTGGGCTCTTGTCTTGCATTTTCTTGACAATGTTAGTCAAACAGTCCATGCAGTCCTTTCTAAATGCCAACACACTGAGCTCACCTACGCTGCTGTTGGGGCTACTCTGGAGTTCCTAACAGGAAGAGGGGAGGAGGGCCTGTGAGACTGACTAAAAGTTTTATGCAAAAATAAAGTTGATTTCCTGTACCTTAACCATTGTTTGATATTTGACACCTCTGCCTTTACCTTTAGGACTGCTTCTGCTTCTAATCCAATGTCCACATCCTTTAATCGAGCCCTTGCTTCCTTGGCAGTTGTGTCCAGTTTGACCATTTGCAGTGCTGTGATGTCATTAAGGATCTCTGCCTTGATGAACCTCTTCAGCAAGCTCTGAGAACATACACATGTATACATATAAATAACAATACAAATAAAATAAAAAAGTGTTGGAGGGGAATTGATGAATTAAAATTGAAATTTCATACACTTGGCTTATTACTGTACATTTACCTTCATGAGAATAGCCAGATCTTTACTGATGAATGGCAACACAGGCTCATCTGTCTGATATTTTGTCAAAAAGGTGGTAAAGGTCCTAGAGACAGCCATGAAGAAATGCAACTTGGCCATTATGAGAGGGTCATTCCGTGCCTCTGCAAGTGTGTCATAGGATGATGTTCTAGGGTTTGGAAGTTTTTTCTGTGTCACTGCATCCACATACATCACAATCATTGGCCATATTGTAATAGCCCTGTCAACGACGGGTAGGTTTTCTATCCAGCGATGCCCACAGAACGGTAGGGGAAACACAGATGTCTTGGTCAAAGTGCAGAAATCTTCTCTTCTAGCAGGGGTATTATGAAAGAGTGTATGCAATGCCCTGAGCACTTTCTCCAGCTGCCAGACACTGAAGCCACCTTTGAAGGCATTGTGGAGCGTGTGAAGCCCACAACTTCCCACCACAATAAGCTGGGCACTTCCAAATGCCTCTGCATGTTCCTGTTGGAGCGTTGAAAAAAACTTCCAGTTGACATTTGGTCCATCCATTGAGATAGAAATCATATTTCTCAGGTCAAGCTGCTGCACACACTCCTGGAAATGAAAACACACAGACATTAGCCATACAACAGTCAACATCTCTGACACCACCACTTCAGAATATTGTCAGACTGGAGAGGATAAAAAATAATTAATACTATTTCACAAATTAAGAAACCTGAGCCATCCCTATAGTATAGTCATAGTGTACAGTGCTGCTCATGAGTTTATGAACCCATGCTAAAGAGGAATAAAAAAAATCTTCTTTTGGAAATTGATCGTAATGCCTTAATAAAAAATAAAAAAAGGAAAAATCCAACCTTTAAGGACACTAATTTTCTTTTGTGAATGAATAATGTAAATACTGTAAATGAATAAATAAAACGTTCTTCCTTAAAATACAGGGGGCATTAGTATAGAAACCACTATGTTAAATTCATTACATATTGGCAGGTTAACACCAGACTCTACTACCATTCTAAAACTTAATTTGCCTGTTTTTAATACATTTTTCATGTTTAATTAACGTGTAGTGCCCTATCCATAGTGGTTATTCACTTGACAAATTAGTAAAGCTTAAATTATATGATACACAAAATATACAAGAGGTTAGTTAATGAATATAGTTATGGCAGACTTACTTTGAAATGCTGAAGTAGGTCCTGGGCAGTTGCATGGCCCATGAACTGTGCTCCATAGAACCTTGACTGGATGTGGTCATTTAACCAATAACGCACATGCAAGTCCATTTGTTTGCTTTTGGTTGTCTGGTTCAGTGTCTCGTCGAACATAATTACAAACGCACCGCATTTTTGAACCTCGGTGATGAGCTCTTTTTTTATATATGGCGCCAATCCAAATTTAGCCACGTATCTGGTCTTGTCTTTTCCACAGGTAAATGACTGTACAAGCCCGGAATCTGGAAACATTGCTTTGAACACTTCTTCAGCGCCGTCATTAGACCTGCCCATAGCAAAGCAAAATTGAAGATGAGATCTCCTTTATGTCACATTTACATCTCCTAGATATAAATGAGCGCTAATTGATACCAAAGTGGTTTTCTCATTCTTCTCAAATGTCTCTCCTGAGAATTAAGTCTCACATTGAGCACAGTGCAAGTTCTCTAAATTCTCTCACAGCTGTCTCTTTTCCTGATCTCAACTAAGAGAAAAATGAGACATACTGTGCCGCTTTCAAATATGTCTCAATTTGATCTCAGTTATATCTCAGTGAGAAATATGTCTCGTACTGCTCACTATTTGAGTCAGATTCTCTTACAGTTGTCTCTTTCTAGTATTTCAGAAAAAAAAGAAAAAATAATAGTGCAAGCTCTCAAATTAGTCTCAATATGAGACATTATTTAATATTATAGCTCAATCATATCTCAGTTTATCTCAGCGCAAAATTTAAGAAAAGTATTCAATTCAGGCAAATAATTTGAGATGGTTTAATGTTCAACATACAAAATGTGTTGATTTCTGACAAAAGCCATACAATTCATTAATTACAATTTTGAGTTCCAAAACATAACCCATCAAAAATAAGCCATGTGGTGCTCAAAAGACACCTTTGTGAACTTTCTAAATGTTGACATTGTGCTGACAGAATTCACAGCAAAGCTCTATTGTATAGAGCAGTAAAAGAGTGTGTAACACATAATAGAGCACATGCTGTTTTTTTAATTCAATTCATTCAAGCACCCTGATAATACAATAGAGGCTATTCATCTTGCCACCACACACCCTTGACCATGTTGCATCCAGTATAAACCCAATATTAAGGGGTTAAAACTTTTCAAGTGTGTTTGGGAAATTAGCTGCAAAAACAATGCCAGGCATAGATGTCAAGTCAAAGAAAACAACTTTACCCAATATATAATCCAAGGAAACTACTGTATTAACAGAGGTTTCCAATAGGGGAACAACATGACTGCATGTACCATTTGTCACACTATCATGCAGCAAAGAAAAACCAGCAACTTTGAATTCATGAACAAGGGCCCATTTGGCATATGAATGTTCTGAGGTAAAGAAGAACTCAATCTGTCCATACTTTCTTTGTCCATCACTAGAAAAAACGACTGTAAAATTGTTTCTTCTATTGCCTTTCCCATAGTGTTTTGATGTGAGATAATTTCTCTTAACTTGTGCCCTGTGAAAGATCCTTACTGTTTTAGAACTGATGCAATGACCAGTATGTCTTTCCAATGTAGAGAGTTGAACTGTGTCCAGTTGAAGTTCACTAGATGCTCCATATAGTTTGGTCCTAGACAAATCATTGTTTTTCTGACAGAAACTATCATCTTTAGTCATCCGTGTGTAAAATTCAGCTATGGCATTCCCTGGTTTTATGGTTTGTGAAATAACAGGAATAGACTGCACAAGTTTGACTGCATGGACCATCTGCATAGGTATATTTTGAGTGCCATGTATGAGCCTTAACAAATAGCCATTCTTGTCCTCAAAATGGAAACACGAATGAGTCCATAATGGACCAAGGGCCTTCACACTGTCTGCTAGGTGCACAAGAAGGTGTACATTTGCAGTTTCGTACCGCTCACCATATAGATTAGCCATTTGGGAACAAAAGTTCCACAGTAGTTTCTCTGCATGATCAATCTGTTCAATTGATATGGATTCCATCAACAAAATGAAAATGGCTTCACTTAGTAGAAGGAAGTGCTTGTAGTACAGTGTTGCAAGAATTCCACGGAAAACAACAGGTCCATAGAAGATCAAAATATCCCGATATTCTGATGCTTTATAAAACATTCTGTGAGATGTCACTAATCTAGGATATCGAGTGGAGGATGGAGGAGAGATATCCTGAAATCGCCTGTCAATTTCCTTTGCATTTTTTGCCATGCTGAAGGGCTGACGAGAAAACTCTGGAGAAAACCACAGAACCATCAGAAGGCGCATTACTCCAAGAAGGACTGAGTGCATGTAATCTATGGCAGTGCCTTTGATAAGGTTATAACATTTAAGTTTGCTAAGCCAACAAGGACCCTTCACCCCTTTAACAGGGGTTTTGGTCTCATTTGCGATTTTCATATCAAGAGCAAACATTTCATTTGTGCGCAGTGGGCCTTTTGGATCTCTATGTTGGTATGGAAATGCATGAACATGTCCCCTTTCCCCTGTCTTTACAGTCTCTCCTGGCTGCTCACATTTATGACATCCAAATTTCCCATTGTATTGCACTGAATTAAGGACTAATCCTTTAGCAGGTAAGTCGCATGTTCCAGCAATGGTGAGCACTTTACACACAAAAGGTTCAGATGTCAACTCTGCAGGTTGCACAAGAATTCCATCATCTGCAAGTTTACTCAGTGTGTCACCTAGTGGTCTAAGGAATGTAACCATGGATGGTTTTGAGTCCCCATACCAAAGTCCAGCAAATATCATATTCTCTCTTTTTGTGCGTTCCATGAAACTCAGTTCATTGATGATACAATAAAAAGGCCACACTGAAAACTTGGACGATTTGAAAATAGGTACCCCATCTGTGTTCCAAGTAAGTGAGATGTTTTTAGGGTCACTAAGAGGACCACCCCATCTACAAGCTGTTTGTAAATTTCTGCATCATATATATCTTCAATGTTGTTAGGATCTGTCTTCTTCCTGCTTAATCTAAAGTTAAGTTTCTCCTGAAAACCTGGCTTGAGAAACAATGACCTTATTTGAGCATCAATTGGAACCTCTATGAAGGATGAGGATCTTTCTTCTGACACACTGGCCCCACAAGATAGACATTGTAATTGTTCACCTTCTAATGACCCAAAACAAGTACTGCAATATTTATGCAATACAATAGGAGATGATGCAGCATGTGAGAAAAAAAAGTCTTTTAACTTCTGTACACTGTTTAAGCAGTCTGTATTCAGACTATCAGGACAAACCAACTTAAACATTTTAAGCAAATCACTAAGTGCCTTATCAGTTACTTTATGACAGTTTACGTAAGCCATGATGATCAGAAGGCTCTCTGCAACAGTTATTGATGCATTGTCATATAATGGTTTGTGTGTTGTGTCCTTGAAATTTGACTCTTCTGCACAGTCCTCACTCAAACCCTCTTCAAATCCCTCATTGAACAAATGTCCATCATCATATGTCCAATCCCCCACATCAGGGAGAGCTTCCTCAAATAATTGAGATGGATCATACTCAGCATTGCCATGTAGTTCAGTTGTTAGGTCATCAGGAGGATCTCTGAAGGCTGATCTGGAAGATGGTTCTTCATTGTCTTCGATAGAGTTAACAGTTGAAATACTCTCTTGTGCCACGATACCTTGTGCTGGTAATAAAATAGAATAAAAATCATTAAGGATCAAAAAACATCTTGTCACATTCACAAAACAAAACCTATATCGTCTCAACCTGTATATCACTTTCTTACACTCAGATTATTGTGTCATATTTTAGCAGGATCTGGGGTCTCATTTATAAAACTGTGCGTAGGATCCTTACTAAAAGTGTACGTGCGCCGGAAAGCCAAAAATGGCATGCGCAACTAAAACCATGCATACACCAGAACCTGCGCAACATTCACTTTATAAATCCCAGTCAGCCAGAATCAGCGGAAGATTGTGCGCAAATGCGTCTCCTCCCCGAAACAACCTTATAAGGAGCTTACAATGCCTAGTTTTACTATGCATATCTTCATCTGCATATCATTTGCATATGATTATTCATCCATGTGATCCATCTAACATGTTTACCGGTAGGTAGCCTATGTTGTGGAAATTTTAATACTGGCTGATTAATAATGAACATTGCATTGAAATACCACATAATCTCTGTATTTCTGAGTACGAGAAACAACTAACCCTGTTTTACTATTATGATGTTGTGAGAGTAGGGCTGGGCGATAAATCGATTTTATCGATTAACTCGAATGTGTAGCTTACGCGAGTTTACGCCGATTTTTTTGAATGAAAATCGGTTTTCTCTTTAACAAACGCCGACGCGCCCATATGGGCTCCCGTAGTTCCGACCGCGCTCAGCGCTTGCCATGATAGAGATACACAAACAACATGGCAAATGAACAAAACCGCGGCAGCAGAAGCACACCCGCCGAAAACATTTACAAACTGAATCTGCAAGGCCGCCAACTCTCACGAGTTCACTGAGAGACACGCAATTGTCACTTTTTACACGCTGTCACACACACATCCATTTCCTCACGCAGAGAAACATCGCGAAGCAAAGAGGACACTGACACCGACATACAAGACAGAGCAGGTTACTGTTGATATGAAACAGATTCTCGGCTCTCAGATTCTGTTAATTTTATTACGAAATTCAAACAATAAACACCGTTTTGGCGCTTGTAAATGTGACGTGAAAGATCGCTGACAGATCTCAGTTCAAGCGGCACATGAACCGATCATCTGTTACTCTTCACTACTAACTTACCCAAATGTAGCTAATAAAATCAATCGATCAGTGTTTTTCAACCGCGGAAAGATGTCCATAAAACAGCTGGAGAACAACATGTGTCACGTAACGTTACATTTACCTCAGGATGCCTTTTAATGACCCATAGCACGCATGTTAGTTGGACTTAAAATAATTGCTATAAAGAGGAGTATTTGGCTAAATATGATAACTATATTACACATTTATTATATTTTACCTATATCATTAAAATATTATAACATTGTTTGTTATTATAAAAAACGCATTATGTTTAATTTGAGTTAGTTTTAACCTTTAATAATACCAGATGACAGGGCTCTCTGTTTACAGCATTAGGTGATTTATTTTTGGAGAACAATTAACATAACACATTAACATATATCTTACTAATATTTATCCAAAGGAATTGATATTGAATCAATATCAGAATCAAAATCACATGAATTGAAATTGTGAAATTTGTGTTAAGCAATAATAAAAACAGTAGCATACCAGTCTTTATGCATGTAAACATTGTGTTTACATAGTTAATAAACTTGATAAAATGATGTTTAGTTACCAAATAATTTGACAATCACAATAAACTTCTTGTGATGCAAGTTTTTTTTTCTTTACACATCCCCCCCCAATCCACCCATTTTATGTTATGTTACATTTACACTAGGCTATTTACAATGACAGGACCCTCTGGTCTTTTTGGGTTGTTGTTTCTGATTGCACTTTAATCCAGATAATATCCCAGAAGGGAATATCAAAACAAAATAAAGTAAAAACTTGTTTTGAACAATTTCTTTGTCATCTGAGGATTGATTTTAAGTAGGGAGAAAAAAAAATCGATTTAAATCGTAAATCGGATTTTTTGTCAAAAAATCGGGGATTTTTTTTTTAGGCCATATCGCCCAGCCCTATGTGAGAGCATGACTAAAGACAATCAGAAGGTATTTTGGTGTGTCACCTCTATGAGAAAACCCCTGGGGCTAGGGGTGGCCAGTCCTTTTGTTTTCTCTTATCTAAGAACAGTATAAAACTGCTAGCCAGAATCTGGTTCTTTGTTCCCACTCTGGCCCACAGCTAGCATGTGTGTTAGAATGGGTTCCTGTTTATTTCTTCAGAAAATAAATATTTATTTTAATACAATTCGGAATCTTGTCTCTTAAACGTGATGCTCTTTATTTAAGTATTAATTTTGCCTCAACAGCTACAAGACATTAGTCAATATGAAATATGGATGTGCGTCACGTCACATTAATAAAAATAATTTAGTTTGCCTTTTTTTTTTTAAATAAATAAATGAAATAGTGTAAAATACATTTATTTTTCTCAATCTTTTCCACAGGCTAAATCGTATTTTTAATTGAAACAGATTTAGACCATGTTGATCATTATTTGCACAAAGCTATTTTCTCAAACAATTATTCATCTATTAATTTAATATTCAGCTATCATGATAAGCAATTATAGTTAAAACATTAAAGCACAGCATGCCAGAAGAAAAGTGTTCAAAAGCATTCCATCCACAACAAATATTTCTATTTATTGAATATTTAAATGTTTGTCAAGTCAAGTCATCTTCATTTATATAGTGCTTTTAACAGTGTAGGCTGTTTCAAAGCAGCTTTACAGAGACAAATGGATAATACTTGGTATTATCTAGCTATTTATCTAGCTTTTTCTAGCTAAAGTTAGTTGTGATTAATTCACTTCCGTCGCAACGTTCATTAGTTATTAAATTAGGGGCCGCTAAGACGACACCGTTCTCTCTACACAGACTTTAAAGGGTTAGTTCACCCAAAAATGAAAATTCTATCATAGTTTACTTACCCTCAAGTTGTTCCAAACCTCTATGTGTTTATTTGTTCTGCTGAACACAAAGGAAGATATCTGGAAGAAAACAGATTTCATTCCCCATTGACTACCATAGTATGTATTTTTTCCTACTATGGTAGTCAATGGGGAATGAGATCTGTTTTCTTCCAAATATCTTCCTTTGTGTTCAGCAGAACAAATAAACACATAGAGGTTTGGAACAACTTGAGGGTAAGTAAACTATGATAGAATTTTCATTTTTGGGTGAACTAACCCTTTAATGCAAACCTGTGATAAACTCTGGTGGCGATCACATGCTCATTAAAGGGATAGTTCGGCCAAAAATGATATTTAAACCATGCATTACTCACCCTCAAGCCGTTCGAGATGCATATGTCAATCTTGTTTCAGACTAGGGATGGGCATTCGATTAAATTTTCTTAGTCGATCGTCGGGAGAATTAACGATCGACTATCGATTAATCATTAATATTTTTATTTTCAAATTCATTATTTATTTAACTTTTTATAAATTAAAAATTCAATGAAAATACAAAAATACAGCGTGTTTTTCCTCGATTAGATCTTTATTAGGCTACAAGATGATCAACTTGTGGCAGTTAAACTGGACGTTCGGTTATAGGCTAAACTTGAAGATATGCTGCGATGCTAGTCTAACACAACAGAACCTGCAGCTGCAAGTTGGCATCTTAAACAGAGACCCTCGTTTGTTCCTAAATAATAAAAAAATCACGTTAAACAATAACTTAACCAAAAACATAATAATACTTAGATCTGACAGGTTTTGTCAAAATCTAACTCAAAACTATCCAAGGCACGGAGTCAAGAAAGAGTGAGAGAGATTAGCCTAAGTTACCTTACAATCAATTAGCCTAGCTAGGCTACTAAACAAAGCCTCATAAAAAATAACTAGTAACTCACATACAACTTCTACACCAGTCTACTGATTTTTGTTGAGAAATCTGTTGATGACATGATCTGGGGTCAGACGCGACCGCAACCTGGTGACCGTCAAGCGTGTTTACATTTTCGCCTGGCTCTTCCCCGCGAGTCTCCGCAGAGAGTGCTCGCGCACCTCCCCAAACGGACGAGGCGTTTATACTCGACGCGCTCGCCTGTGAAACACCGAATACCACAATGACATAATTTTTGCCGCGCTCACCTTCGCGCTCGGGCGGACGCGTCGAGGGTAAACAAGGCTTCAGTCCAGCCGCTGAAAACACCCGCTCTAAGGGGACTGACGTTGCCGGGATGCACAGGAACCTCCGCGCTAACTTGACCAGCCACTTTCCACTCACACTGCGCAGCAGCATTAGTTTAATGATAATCGATAACAAATTAACGTGATCGACGAAATTCTTAACGATCAATAATCGATCGTCGATTAATTGTGCCCATCCCTATTTCAGACAAACACATTTTCAGTTATTTTAGAAAATGTCTTAGACCCTTCAGTGGATATAATGTGAAGATACGGGGTCCAGCTCCTTCAAGTCCCAAAATGTGCATACATCCTTCACAAAAGTAATCCATCCGGCTCCAGGGGGATAAACGAAGGCCTTCTGATGGTAATTCGTGCGGTTTTGTCGTAAAAATATACATATTTAAAACTTTATAGATGAAGATATTTGACTTCCGTCAACGATCGACGCGCGTTCACGGGTGATGGAAGTCGGCGTACAAGGTAGGACGTAGCGTAGGAAACGTCATGACGTAGCGTCAAAGTCAAAGTCAAAGTCAAAGTTTATTTATATAGCACTTTTCAAAAACAGCAAGCGTTTAACAAAGTGCTGTACACAAACATACTTATGCACTCAAACCAACATGACCAAAATACAAAAGAACAATAAAACAATAAAAGAATAAAACAAACTCTCACACAGCGTCAAATGCCAAACTGTAATAATAAGTTTTTAGATTCGATTTAAAAATAGTAATGGTTTGAGACTGCCTGATGTACAGGGGCAAACTATTCCACAACTTCGGTCCAGCCACTGAAAATGCTCTTTCACCCCTGGTTTTCAGTCTCACACGCGGGACTACTAAACGCAAATGGTCAGCGGACCTAAGCGCTCTGGATGGAGCGTACTGCTTAATCAGTTCCGTCATGTACCTGGGAGCGAGGCCATGAAGTGATTTAAACACAAACAACAAGATTTTGAAATTAATTCTAAAAGAAACTGGTAACCAGTGAAGCGAGGAAAGAACAGGTGTAATATGTTCTCGCTTTCGTGTACCTGTCAGCAAGCGAGCTGCAGCATTCTGGACCCTCTGCAGTCTAGAGAGAGAGGCCTGACTAATGCCTATGTAAAGGCCATTACAATAATCTAGACGCGATGAGATGAAAATATGGAGGAGTTTTTGAAAGTCTCTGGAAGACAGAAATGATTTCAGCTTGGTGAGCTGTCTCAACTGGAAAAAACTCGATTTAACTACCAAGTTAATCTGTTTGTCCAGTTTAAAATCACAATCCATAGTGAAACCTAAATTTTTGACATAGGACTTCACAAATGGATTCAACTCAACAAGGTCAAAATTTCTCGATTCATAAGTACCTCCGGGGTAAAAAGTATAACCTCTGTTTTGTTTTCATTAAAACATAAGAGATTTTTTGCCATCCAGGCCTTAATTTCCTCAAGACACTGTAGTAAAGGCGCTAACGTACAAGTGTCTTTTCTATTCAGAGGCAGGTAAATCTGGGTGTAGCGTAGCCTAGGACGTAGCGTAGGAAACGACGTGAGGTTTGCTCTGCTCTCTGGCTGCGCCTGCGCGTTCATTCTACGTCACAACGTTTTCTACGCTACGTCCTACCTCGTACGTCGTCCATTACCCGTGAACGCCCGTCGATCGTTGACGGAAGTCAGATATTTTCATCTATAAAGTTTTAAATATGTATATTTTTACGACAAAACCGCACGGATTACCCTCAGAAGGCCTTCGTTTATCCCCCTGGAGCCGGATGGATTACTTTTGTGAAGGATGTATGCACATTTTGGGACTTGAAGTAGGTGGACCCCGTATCTTCACATTATATCCACTGAAGGGTCTAAGACATTTTCTAAAACAACTGAAAATGTGTTCGTCTGTAACAAGATTGACATATGCATCTCGAACGGCTTGAGGGTGAGTAATCTGCCCTACAAAGCAAAAAGGCAGTAACTGCATTTTTGGTCAAAAATGAGTTATTATCATTTTCATGACATTCAAGGCATCCTTTGTTATGTGACAAAACATCTTATCTCAAATGTGTGTCGTTTTGGAGAAAAATGGTAGTCGTTTGTACAGTAACTGCAAAAAGCCCTAGTGAAACAAAGCAAGAGTACAGTAACATCCATTACTGTATTCTTGTTATGTTTTACCCCACAAAAAAAATCACCGTGTTACTGCGCAGTGTAGTTACTGTTGCCATGGTGAACACACGGGACGGTTTTAACATTTGCGATTTCACCCTTCTAACTTCACACAAATTTTGTTTGAGATGCAGTGTTTTCCCTAATTGTTCCCTACCAATCTAGATCCGCTCTTAAAGTCACTTTGTAAGCATTTAACCGCTTCATTTGAGAAAAACTATCGTCATGTCATAAACACAGAAACTCAAGGTCTTCACGGCAACCCGTCAAAATAAAAGTTCGGTTTAACTTGACAGAAATATATTACTGTTGTACAGTAGAATTTATAAATGTCTCAATGTAATAAAACTTCTAACACTAAAACAAATAAATTAAGATTAAAACTTATTTTTTAAAGGAATAATCACAATTTTTCTTCAATGTTTTAATTATAAAAGTAGGCTAAAGCTCATTGTGCAGCATGTTATTTGACCAAAAATGTTTGTTTAATTTCATATGATTAAAATAAATGTAATTAATATATTAGAATTTCGTATAGTATAAAATATTGTATAAGTTTAATAATAGTTTATAATAAAAGTTTCATGATTTCAATGAATTAGATATGATTTTTGATTACTAAAAATGTACACCACGTATCCGTAACACGCCTGCTCCGCAACACTATTTCGCAACACAAAAATGTTTTCCAAATGGTTCCAATTATTTCAAATACAGTCTACAAAAAATACAAAAATACAGCGTGTTTTTCCTCGATTAGATCTTTATTAGGCTACAAGATGATCAACTTGTGGCAGTTAAACTGGACGTTCGGTTATAGGCTAAACTTGAAGATATGCTGCGATGCTAGTCTAACACAACAGAACCTGCAGCTGCAAGTTGGCATCTTAAACAGAGACCCTCGTTTGTTCCTAAATAATAAAAAAATCACGTTAAACAATAACTTAACCAAAAACATAATAATACTTAGATCTGACAGGTTTTGTCAAAATCTAACTCAAAACTATCCAAGGCACGGAGTCAAGAAAGAGTGAGAGAGATTAGCCTAAGTTACCTTACAATCAATTAGCCTAGCTAGGCTACTAAACAAAGCCTCATAAAAAATAACTAGTAACTCACATACAACTTCTACACCAGTCTACTGATTTTTGTTGAGAAATCTGTTGATGACATGATCTGGGGTCAGACGCGACCGCAACCTGGTGACCGTCAAGCGTGTTTACATTTTCGCCTGGCTCTTCCCCGCGAGTCTCCGCAGAGAGTGCTCGCGCACCTCCCCAAACGGACGAGGCGTTTATACTCGACGCGCTCGCCTGTGAAACACCGCCAAACACACCCAGAGCAAGTTTTGGCAAAATTGTTTTTGGAGAATCTGTAGTTACTGCCTTTTTCCTTGGTAGGGTGCCACATTTTTGGTAAGTAATACAATGCAAGAATACAGTAACTGCAAAATAGGGGTAAAATATCAAATTAAATATGAGGATTGATATGTACAAAGAATAAGCTAATACAAAGTGACAAAACAGCCACATGTCCAATAATCTATCTACAACTACTTAGGCTGGATGACAGGATAACTTTAAAGTCATTTTTCTCTGTTCTGCACTCTGCGTAGTTACTGCCTTTTTGCTTTGTAGGGCAGTAATGCATGGCTTAAATATCATTTTTGGCCGA
The DNA here is from genome assembly GCA_036326025.1 of Chrosomus eos. NCBI lineage: Eukaryota > Metazoa > Chordata > Actinopteri > Cypriniformes > Leuciscidae > Chrosomus > Chrosomus eos. Next base: position 2,394,625 of record CM070825.1, on the reverse strand, counting down.
ACTATCCCTTTAAGAAATTATTCTAAGATTATGTGTATTTAACTCCAGCTCACCATCGGTGTCGCCAAACTGCGCCGTCTCCAAAACATTCGTACACATGGGTCACAGTTTGCGTACAGGTGCGCAAATTATCCCATCAAGTTTGTTTTTATAAATCACAACTTATGCGTCGAAAGTGGTGTACGCCTGTTTCAAGGCCTTTTTTGTGCGTACGCACGCTTTATAAATGAGACCCCTGCTCAGTGACAAAATATACTGTACATCATTACAGACAGACAGGGTGTGTGTACCTGGCAGGTGGTGAGAGACTTGATGTCCGAGAGTGAGTGCGGTACATCCTGCATGGACACCTGGATGTTGGGCGTGTTCCCCTTGAAGTGCAGCGTTTTGGGTTCCTCCAGGAGGCACCCCCCCCCCTGCTGTGTTCCGCTGCTGCTATCTCCTGACACAGACAAGAGGACACATCAGTGGTTCACACCTTCTTTCTAGATCAATATTAGAGTCTCATTTTGCTTAAATTACATTTTTCAGATTTCTCACCCGAAACAGATTTTGGGTGAGAAACCTTCTTGTAAGAAACTCAAAAGATAAAAAAAAAAGAAAAAGAGAAGAATAAGAGAAAGCTATTTTTCCATGTTTGGTTTGACCAACTGTAGACTGCATTCTATCTACTAATCTATCTATTTAGGGCCTGTGATTCTTAATCAGAACTAATTCTGTTCAGGATCTCTCTCTCCTCTGCACATGGGACTTGGTGTGGCTTTTGAACATTAAACACACACCAACACATTTCATAAGTTACCTAAATATTGCTGATCAGTCTCCACATGAACACTGGTGGCTGCAGGGAGGGATGACTGCAGGGAGGAAAATAAGGCATTAAATATCCTATCTGCTGCAAATTTACTGCAACACAACTATGACAGGCTACTCACCAATTGTGCAGCCCGTCTTGGTCGTTTATTTGGGTCTTCTTCATTACCAGTCCTTCTCCATCGTTTTCCAGGTTTTCGTCTGGTCATTTTGACACTCCAATACTATATAAATACAGACCCCAGTTAATGGAATATACAGTGGAACTTTTTGTAAAAGTAAAACTCTATATTCTGATCTGAAGCGTTTATTCAGTAACAGAGGTTTACATCTAATCAGCTCTTTAGTAAACAGAAATACATTTCTTAGAAAGTGCCAATTTTCCAGTGCCAATAACTGGTATCAGAAATAATATAGAGCTGTTTTATTAATACTCGGCTACTGCACTGTTATGTACCACAATTTCAAAATCTTAAGTCAAACTACAAAACAATTATTAACATCATATTATTTAAGTACCAAAAGTATTGATCATTGATGATCAATTGATCACCAAAATCAAATGTAAATTTAATGCAAGTTATTTGTATTACTACAGTAGGTAGCCAACCAGAATGCCTATTGCCGCCGCGGCGTCTGCCGCGGTGAATTCACCGCGGCAAAAAAAACCCAGTCGCATTTCTAAGTCATTCGCGAAATGACCGCCAGGTGGCGCAAAGGGACATTTAGCGAAAGCAAAACGTATGTAAAAGTAGCCTACATTTTAAATAGAATATAGCAAACTTTTAGAGCAGAACATTTTATGAATCAATTTAAAAGAGGCCTATCTCGCAGTCAGTGAAAATAAATTAGGTGCAATCAATGATGCTAAACTATTGAGGAATGAGAAGATTGAAGAGTGCATCTGTCGTTTGTGGGCACACTGACGCTTAAACAGCCGAACTTGTGGTCGAGTGGTAGAGCTGAAGGTTTAGGCAGTACAAAGACACGGGTTCGAAACCCGAATAAATATGTTTTTTATATAATTACCATGCATTTCCATTTTACACTAAGGAACAAATCTCATCCAACAGATTGACTAAATTTACGTCTTCAAAAACAGTTCTGTTAAAAAATAAACAAACAAACAAACAAAAAACTTCACGGACAGGACAGCAGACAGCAGGACTGGAATTCTTTCAGAAATAATTTAAAAAAACATGGTTAAGCAAGGTGCGATTTGCCGGTGGGTGATTTCCCCCCTCCACAGTAGGCTATAGCGAATAGGCCTACCCTAAATAGACCTTATCAAATATAGTATATATATTTTAAATATAGCCTAAAACACGCACGTTTAAACAACAAACAATAAAATCTGAACCAGCGCTTCTGCTCCTGTATTGAGAGATAACATGCAGCGCATTTCAGTTACGATCCTGGTTCCAGTTACGGCTTTTTAAAATGTCACAAAGCGTTTTGATGTGGTTTTGAACGAAATATTGAAGTTTATAATTAAGTATTTTGACACACCACGCCTAGTGCGTATTCTAAAATGGGGTTTTCTTCTGCCACTGAATTAAGTTCGACAAACGCAGCAGCGCGTTCACTTGAATTTATTTTTCTGCTAAAATAACTTAATAGGCTATAGCCTACTTCGTTATTTTTGGTCATACAGATAGGATATCATATTTTAAAACTGTAAAAGGTCTATTTTATTCATGTAAAGTAGGCTACACTCACAGTAGGCTAACAACAAAACGTTCTCACTCATTTGAGCGAACACACACTGTATAAACGTTTGGGCTTTTCTTAGTGAGCTTCGACATGGCCGAGTGGTAAAGCTGACGGTTCATCAATCGGCAGACCTGCGTTCAAATCCCGAACAAACATGGACTTCTGTAAAAAATCTATATATTTTTAGGCTATTAATGCAGATTTGTTTAGTTCTAAACCTCTGTTACACCACATATTTTTTTGCTTATATTTATAAAATAATATTACCATGCATTTCCATTTTACACTAAGGAACAAATAGGCTATCCAACAGAACGACTTTAGATCTGTAGCTAATAATACCAATTGTTCAAAAGCAGTTTTGTATAAAAAAAAAGATATATAGGCCTATATATATCTATATTTGTTTTATTCCCTATAACCTACATAGAGTTTTTAAAAACATGGTTTTAAGTAAAGTTTTCGACAAACGAGGCAGCGCGTTCATTTGATTTATTTTTCTCATAACAGCTAAAATAACTTAATAGGCTATAGGCCTACGTGATTTTTTTTGGTCATACAGATAAGAGTATAGTAGCCTACATCGTTCAAAACTGTAAACTTTTTTTTAGGCTAATGACAAAAGTTTATCTGTCGTCTCTCTCGGTCTCCGGGAACTGCGCGTCACAAAAATTAACCGAAAGCCACTTGCCTCAGCTCAGTCAAGATAGGAAATCGGCTATGTCTAAAGCCTTTAAATGTCTAAATATTTAGGTTAATAAATGTTATCTGATTATGTAATCCATATGAAAACGAGAGGTACAGAGAATCTGCTCAAATATGTTTATGATGTGATTGTGAGCGCCTCGCAATGAGAAAATGACAAGGTGAAAATCTCGTTTAATTAAATGTAGAGACTAAATCTCCCTGAATTAAAATGTAAAAACAGATCAAATCATTTATTCGTCGAAGTGTTGCTATATTGTTTCATTTAAAGTTCATAATTATTATCTAAATGTTATTTAGTTTATCAGCAGTAGGCTACCACGAAGCACCGATATTTATTTGAATAATAATAATTTAAAAAATAACTAATTCACATTTTGCATGCCTGGACCCAAAGATCCCTGTAGAATTTAATATTGAGTTGAGCATTTTGTTCATGACAACAAAATGAACATGCGTTTGAAGATTAGGCTATATTATAGTTTTGCTTGGAAAAAGCTGGCCCAAACCAGTTTTATTTCTTAACTTATTTAAATAATGAAATATTTAGTAATAAACTTTTATGACAGAAATACCACATGTAGCTTAAATCATTTAATTCTTTCATTATCAACACTTTAATAGCCTATAATGCTAGAAGAGCGATTTAAGTGTGAATTGCGACTTCTCCTTATTTTAAGTCAGACTCAGACTCAGAGAGCCTGTGGGGGGTTTGGAGGGACAGACAATAGGTGTTAATGTTCCTCATTCATATGGAGAGTGTCGGATAGCCAGCCCGATGGCAAAGGCAAACATTATTTTAAGGATAGGCTACATCTCTCGATGTGTCCCCATATTTGATTAAATTATAAATATTGTTGTTTATTTATTGTAGCCTATTTAAAGTGTTTTCACACACAAATTTAAATTGAAGTGTTCAATCCAGTTGTTTCAACTGGTTCTGTAGAGTTTAAGAATGTTTGAGCAAGGGAGACTAAATAAACTTGCTGAGATCCAGCGCGAGAGAGGCAAAACTCATGTCTTTAATTTATGTTGCTTTGGACTATTTTCGATTTGTACCGTTTCGTTTAATTTAGCTGCAATTTCTTTGGCAAAACAAATTTAAAATGTAGCAAGAATAAGATTGTGTGTTTCTTTTTTGCATGGAAATAAAGTCTAAATGCAAGTTAGGTTGCCACCGGTCCCGGTTTTACCGGGATTGTCCTTCTTTTTAATAACCTGTCCCGGGAAATTTAAGCACTCTCCCGGGACAATGAATGTCCCTGTTTTCGAAAGGCTACGTGAATATGTAAGTTCAAACCATAGACTGTAGGTTCAAACTGTGTAGCGCGCGGCCGCTTGCACGGCAGAGAGCAGAGAGAGGGAGAGACAGAACACCGGCTAGATCCCCCCTAGATGGTAGTCGCCGCTCAAAGTGTGGGGCGCGCCCTTCTATGGGTGGGAAATAGCCTAGAGAAGTGACAGGTTGGGCGCGCCAACGGGAGGAACTTTTCCTTTTTATGCCTTTATATCTTTATTCGTTCATGGCGAGTCTACATCGCATCTTCATCTTTGCAGCGACGCAGAAAACACCAGTTTATTAATAAACAATTAAATGTCTCCTTGCTATTTTTGTCTCCGGCTCGTGCGCTTGAGTGCAGCTTTATAACACTCACTCATTACCCTGTATAGCCTATTTAAGTTATTAAATCAATATAAAGGGGTGATTTGTCCACTGATGGCTTAAATAAACAACTAGGCTACTAGTTGACTAGAAAAAAACTAGTCGGAGACAGCCTGAGCGCGCGACCCTGAGCGGAATGAGCGAGCCGAGGAATATCCAGAAATGCTCACATGCTCTGATCGGAACAAAGGAATTTTGACATAATTAATCATTAGTTTATATCTCATGCACTGCCCATAATTTTAATCCCATATCAAACACATTAGCCTATGTTATGTCTGTTTGAATTTTTTAATTTTTTTGTCTTGCCAAATGGATTTCTCTTCTTTTCTTTTTTAACATTTTGACACAGCAGCACTTTTATTTTCTCTATTTTTGTTTTTGTTTGTTTAGTTTGTATTTAGATACTAGCCTACTTGTTACTTCAATAAATTGGAACATTTTAAGCTTGTTGCGTATTTCATTAGCATTGTGTTGGGGCGATGGGGGCAGTGGAGCTTGAAAATTATGAGTCTTTCCATCGGGTGCAGAAAAAAGATAGCATGTGTGTGCTAGTGTGCGTGTGTTTATGAAGCGAATGTAAGAAGCCCCCCCTTACAACCCCCCAGCTCTACTGTAGCAATGTTGTAATATGCCATTGATTATAAAAAAAACGCTTGACTTTAAACAAATAAACAGTTAATAAACTCGCAAATAAACAGTCAACTATTTAAGCATCAAGAACGGTTAAAGATTAATGCTGTCGGCCAACATGTTGTTATATTGAGATTCGATCTCGGGCCTCTTGGATCTCCGTGTCGTTGCGTTAACCACAGAGCCACCGCCTGAACGTTTACGTCAACGTCTTATACTCTTCCAAAGCCTTGATGTAGCCTAATATGTTTCTATTGCAATGTTTTATATTGAAATGTTTTCATTATTTATTCAATTTAATTTAAGTATTGTGATGAATTATTTTAACTACATTTCACTTAAATGCATCTGCTACTAGCTTTCAATCGCTCTGAATGAGCCGCGACGCAGCGGCAGATTACGCAATAGAGAGAATAAACGGACAATTTTCAAAGTCTGTGATTGTAGCGCCTCTTAGCGGTTAAAGGCAGCAAATACACCCCGAATTTCACCGCCGCGGCAAAGCGGCGGCGTTGAAAGTATTATTCTGGTTGGTAACCTACTGTAACTCATGTAAATTACCTCCTAATATTATGTCACTAAGACATGTTTTGTGCCAAATAATTCCACAAATACACACATGTATTTCTCGTATGTTTTGACATTTCTTTAGAGTCTGAAGTCTAGAGATTTGTAACCATGTAACTTAGCGATTTGTAATTATTTTAATAAAGAATAGAGTTCTGCTAGTCTGGGTAAACCCTGCCCTCTCTGCCGGCGATTTGATTCATGAACCTGGTCTGGTGATAGCCAGACTAGAGTTCTGTAGACAAACATTTACAGTAACGTTAGGCCTATTTGCTAGGTGTAGCTAAGTAACGTTAGCATAGCTAGTGGCCTTGAATGTGCCATTCGCAATGCGGTGACGTTACTTCAAGAATCCTATCTCATGTGTGATAAAAGTGTCCGTTATTACTATTACTTACCGTTAGTCGTTATCCTTTACAGAGAGCTTTGCTGTTTCTTCCAAACTCAAGCCATTTCTGCCCCACACTCCACAGCGGGCAGTGCAGTAACCGCCGAAAAAAAAGAAGACGCTGACGAACGTTGCACACGCGGGAGACGTGACCGGTAGCACCAAGACCCGCCCTACGAAGCAGCTCATTGCATGGATCACGAACACGATTGATTAGACTTTTCACCTCGAGTGGTTAAGTTAGGAAAGCGGATTGGTCAGGGGATAGGACCTGAACAAATAAAATTGTTGTTATCTTTTTTAAAGAATACAGGGCTTTTAAAAAGAATTTAATAGTATAAAGGAAATATAATCTGTGGGTATACTCCAGTCCAGTGGTGGCGGTAATACAACAACAAGTTGTCAAGATAAGAATAGAAGAAGAAGATTGGAGGGCGGGTCTTGGCGCCAATTCGTAATTTCGCTGGGGTGAGACAGAGCCGTTGAGAGAAGTACGTTGGTCACTGCTGCTGCACCTGTTGGCTTTTGCCCCTGCCACGCCGAAGAGGTAAGAATGAAATTATTTTGACATTATCATAATAATGGAAGGTGGGGATTAGGTGTCTGACCAACAAGTAATTGACAGAAACTCCCGAGTCCGAACTGTATTCAGCCGTCGAAAATGGGATGGTTGGCTAAGTTAGCTAATGTTAACGTTAGCTAACGGTTAATGTTAGATTCTATGTTGTATATCAAACTGGGGGTCCTTGAAATGAAAACAGTTTGAGAACTGGCGATCGGCGAAGCTGAGCTCATATAAAAGACCGGACTGGGAGAAACAGGATGGTGTCGCACGCTGAGTTGGTGGCAGCTGCGGCCGGTAACGTTAGCTAAATATCTCTAAAATTTCAGATCTGCAAGTTCATAAATATTGTGTCACGAGTCCGTATGTTGTGAGGAGATTTTCTGCAAAGACTCACCCAAGAATAGGGATGCTATCATGGTTCATGATCTTTAAATTATTTTAATCTTGGTGGTTTTATAGGTTATAAAACTAACAATCAATTAGGAAAATAATTTGATTTGATTTTTGCTAATTTTGATACCATTCTTGCCTCAAATATATGAAGTGAATTAGGTTAAAATAGTGTCTATTTATATTATACTTAGCGTTAATGATCTAAAATGTATTTTTTTCATTAACAGGATGGAGAAAAACAAAGTGCTGGCAAAAAAGAGGCTACGGGTTCCCACTCAGAAAATGAAGGACCTGAGCTCCCCTCCCCCAAATGAGCAATCTGGTAAGTGGGTCAATGACGTGGCGTGTCAATTCCGGTGTCCAAAGCATATTAATTACATTAAAAATTTATACATTTTTAAATGCACTTCATTAAATGACTCAACTTCCCCCTCTTTAATTACTCATGTGAGAATTCAAAATAAATAATTAATCTTGAAGGAACTATTGAGCTCAAAAGTCCCAAAATGTCATTCCGGGTAACTGTCCCGGCTTAAAATCTGAATACAAAAGTATGACAAAAATGTAAAAAATATAAACAAAAGTATTTATAATCTACTGTTTTTTTTTTTTTGTTGAGTTAAGGATAAAACAAGTCTTATTTACTTTATTGGAAAACATTTTTAAACATTTACCGGGTTTTTTTTAAATTTGGTTCTGAATTTTGAGTTATCAGCAGCCAAAAATGAGCCCATGTCTATATGAAATCCCAAATTGATTATATTAATTATTATTAAAATGTAGTTTTCTGAGGACTAATTGTTTGTTGAGCTCCAATTATGGATATCAGTACATTTGCATATGCCAACAATGGTAGAAATGTAATTAATTTAAAAATTCATTACGTTACCCAGGAATGACATTTTCATGGGGAAAAATATCTTATTCACCAAAAAAAATGGTCAATTACATTCGTGAAATGTGTACATGTCATTGCATTACATACACAACACTCTAATAAGTATACAAAGTCCTAAAATTTGAATTTTTTGCCAGTTTGATTTTTTTTTTTCACATTTTAAATCCTTATCCGTCATTCACCCAAGTATTAATGTAATAGTTTCTGTTACATACGGGGGTAATAATCATAACATTATTGTCCAAATAATGTCTAAAAATACCAGTCTAAATTGTTGTGGCCAAATAGAAATAGAAATTAAACATTCTCTCTCTCTCTCTCTCTCTCTCTCTCTCTCTCTCTCTCTCTCTCTCTCTCTCTCTCTCTCTCTCTCTCCTCTCTCTCTCTCTCTCTCTCTCTCTCGCTCTCTCTCTCTCTCAGGGTGTGTTGCATTTGTCAGATGGGAGGATGGTTATACCGGCAAAATCTTTAAAGGATCTGACATTTTGGCAAGAGATGAGGCTCCTGTGCAGCTGCAAGATCTTAGATCAGGAGACCCTGTTTTAGCAAAATGGTCAGATGGTAAATTTTATAAGGCCACTGTTGAATATATTTCAGGGGAGGATCAGGCTAAGCTGCCAAAAGGCCACCCAACTCCACAAGAGTCCTTTTTAAATATTTTAAAAGGCGATGAGCCATCAGACATAACGTCAGGGTCTGACACCATTATAATAGATAGGAGCCCACTGTCTGAGCATGGCGAGAAAATCCCATCGCTGAATCCATCACCTGACGGGGGACATGCAACAGGCCGCAACACAGCTGGACCACCACCCTATGGGTAGGTTTGTCATAATTATTACATAATCGCCTGGGCCCATGAGTTCAACACTTTTTATCATTATCCAATCAGATTTGGCAAAGTTAAAAACCAAAAAAAAAAAAACAGCATTAGGATAACTTTATCCAATCTATGATAATAGAATAGGCTCTATGCACAGCTCCACTACTTCCTGAACTTAAGGCTGCTCTTTTATTTCCTGCCTTACATTATTGGACAAACTGATTAATCCACGTGTGTCTGAGTCACAATGGTCAGTGGATTAATCAGTTTGTCCAATAATGTAAGACAGGAAACAAAAGAGCTGCCTTAAATTCAGGAAGTAGTGGAGCTGTGCGTGGAGCCCATTACTGTATTTCAGTAAATAGTATGTGAGTGACTTGTGGGCCCTGATGAAAATTATTTGCTATTATTTATCTTGTTGATCAGCTATTTCCAGTATTGAAATGTTTTATGTTTTTAAAGTATAAAATGATTATAAATATGGCAGATTTTGGTCATAGTACATTTATTTTCATTATTGGTACTGGCCATCATATACATAAAAAGAGTAGACAGCCCCAGTTGTCAAGGCAGAATCTACCCTTCATTTATGTCTATGCCAGTCAGTTCTTTGTAGTTATTGGTCAAATCTCTTCTGGGCAATTTGTGTTTACAGAAATGTCATTTCTGGTTCCATGTAATTTTATTATAGCTCTGCCAAAGGGGGGACCATTAGTCCATCACCCTACAGAGGCCATACACCCAGCCCACTGTATGACCTCAACACCTCTGGTCCATCACCTGGTGGAGGCCATGCAGCCAGCCCATCACCGTACAGCCTCAACACCATTGGTCCATCACCCTACTGAGGCCATACACCCAGCCCACTGTATGACCTCAACACCTCTGGTCCATCACCTGGTGGAGGCCATGCAGCCAGCCCATCACCGTACAGCCTCAACACCTCTGGTCCATCACCTGGTGGAGGCCATGCACCCAGCCCATCACCGTACAGCCTCAACACCATTGGTCCATCACCCTACAGAGGCCACACACCCAGCCCATCACCGTACAGCCTCAACACCTCTGGTCCATCACCTGGTGGAGGCCATACACCCAGCCCATTACCGTACAGCCTCAACACCTCTGGTCCATCACCTGGTGGAGGCCATGCACCCAGCCCATTACCGTACAGCCTCAACACCTCTGGTCCATCACCTGGTGGAGGCCATGCACCCAGCCCATCACCGTACAGCCTCAACACCTCTGGTCCATCACCTGGTGGAGGCCATACACCCAGCCCATTACCGTACAGCCTCAACACCTCTGGTCCATCACCTGGTGGAGGCCATACACCCAGCCCATTACCGTACAGCCTCAACACCTCTGGTCCATCACCTGGTGGAGGCCATGCACCCAGCCCATTACCGTACAGCCTCAACACCTCTGGTCCATCACCTGGTGGAGGCCATGCACCCAGCCCATCACCGTACAGCCTCAACACCTCTGGTCCATCACCTGGTGGAGGCCATACACCCAGCCCATTACCGTACAGCCTCAACACCTCTGGTCCATCACCTGGTGGAGGCCATACACCCAGCCCATTACCGTACAGCCTCAACACCTCTGGTCCATCACCTGGTGGAGGCCATACACCCAGCCCATTACCGTACAGCCTCAACACCTCTGGTCCATCACCTGGTGGAGGCCAACACCCAGCCCATTACCGTACAGCCTCAACACCTCTGGTCCATCACCTGGTGGAGGCCATGCACCCAGCCCATTACCGTACAGCCTCAACACCTCTGGTCCATCACCTGGTGGAGGCCATGCACCCAGCCCATTACCGTACAGCCTCAACACCTCTGGTCCATCACCTGGTGGAGGCCATACACCCAGCCCATCACCGTACAGCCTCAACACCTCTGGTCCATCACCTGGTGGAGGCCATGCAGCCAGCCCATCACCGTACAGCCTCAACACCTCTGGTCCATCACCTGGTGGAGGCCACCACCCAGCCCATTACCGTACAGCCTCAACACCTCTGGTCCATCACCTGGTGGAGGCCAGCACCCAGCCCATTACCGTACAGCCTCAACACCTCTGGTCCATCACCTGGTGGAGGCCATGCACCCAGCCCATTACCGTACAGCCTCAACACCTCTGGTCCATCACCTGGTGGAGGCCATGCACCCAGCCCATCACCGTACAGCCTCAACACCTCTGGTCCATCACCTGGTGGAGGCCATGCAGCCAGCCAGCAAGAAAATACATGGACACCATGTCAGGATTGTAAGGGGGAGTTTGAAAGAATCATACAGGAAAGAGAAGGATCGATGAAGTCATCTCGAGAATAGGCAAGTCATTTCTAATTGCTAATTCATTCGTGATGTAATAGTTCTGTACCTATATTAGGGATTGGGCCTTGAACACATAACACTGTTTGAACTATCCTAGAAAAAAGGCAGAAAAGTGGGTTGTGGCATTAAAAAGTATAAATGGTATGGGAAGGTTTATAAACTAAGCTTATTTATTGCACATAATTCTTGATATGGTTAGCAAATTAGAAATAACACTTAACAATTAAATTATAGCAATTTTGATAGTTTAATGAAAGTGCGTAAATGGGCTAAAGGTGATCAAATTAATCTGAACTGGTACAATTAAGTAAAATCCATTTTCACTCCCTTTTTCCTCAATATTAATATAAATTGAGTGCAGCAGTATTAGTTTTGAGTTCTTGTTTCATCTTCTTGGGCGGGCCACCCAAGTAAAGCCTTTGTAGGGGACACACTAGTTAATGGTGGGCTACTTCAGTATTGGGACATATTAAAACATGCCTATGTTTGGCCTTACATAGGCATTCTTCAGGCCATGTAGAAAGACATGACACCACATGAACAAGCTACTGTATATGCATCTATTGGTCCCATAAGTGCAATAACCATCAGCTGTGGAAAAGGGGAATACTCAGGTATACATCATTGGAAGATAGATGTTTAGAATTAACACAGGACATCAGCTGTAATCAATATAATCAAGGCTTGACAAAAAAATGACAAGAAAAAAAAAATGAAATGGAAATGTTTTCTTGTGACAAGAATCAAGATTTTTGTATTATTATTATGGTTTGTTTATCAAGCCTTGGTTTTATTAATGATGCCTCAAGTGTTCATTCTATATACCTCCCACAGACATATTCCAAAATGTCTCTCTCTAAAAAAAAAAAATTCTTGTGGTGTTGTTGTCACGAATTGCGTGGAAGCAAAGGCGGTAGTCGGATCTAAATGCAGCAGTAGGCTAGACTTTAATAAAACAGACGGGTAAACTCAGAACAGAAAAGACAAGACACTCGTGGTACGTACATACATTCATTCAAACATTCAATAACTGACCATGAACAAAAGAGCAGACAGGATTTAAATACACAGAGGAGATCAGGGAACAAGACACAGCTGGGGCAAATCAGAACAATGAGCGGAACCATACAAACTAACGGGACAACACACCTGAACCAATGGACCTAATGATTGACATGACTAGGGATAACAGAATACAATTAACAAGGCAGAGAAACAAGGTACAAACTGAATGAAAACACCAAAGACAGAGAACCACAAACCAGAAACATGACATAATAAACAACACTGTAACAGTTGTAGCCTATGCAAGGGTATCTAGGCATGTTTTAATTATGTTCAAAAAAATAAACTTGCCTGCCATTAAAGCTCTTTAACCATTTTAAAGAGTAGCTTGGTATTTTCTCACTCCTGTATTGTTTGTACTATTTTTCCCTTTCAGATCCAGGCCAGGTCAGAGAGCTTCAGACTCTCTGCGACTTAATTGGAGAGAGATATTGTAGCAGCCCAGCTTCACCATCAGGCCAGCAGGAGCTGTTTCCTGGGAGCAGCATATTCATCTCATCATTCCGCCTGGCTGCCATGAATCACGCATCAAAACCAAATTGCATGCGTCTGTTTCATGCACTTTTTGATCATTTCTTCACTGTTGAGGAGTGTCAAAATGCAGTGCCCTTTGGTCGCCCTGGCAACAACCCCTCAGGAAAGGAAGGAAAGCAGGTCCTTAACCGTAAAAAAGTTGACGGAATCCTAAGTAAGTTTTTTTCAAAATTAGGCTCTGTGTGTTTTTAGGCCACGATAGTGGGAATGATTATATCCAATCATGACTGTAGCAATGATTGATGCAAAGTCTACGAAACTACTTCTGGCAGACAACTCAAGCTGCGCCCATGCTGATCAGATGATCAGTCACATGCCCTCCTCATCCAAATATTGCAAACCAGAACCAGAAATGAAGTTTTATCCAGTATCACTTTATAGCACCTTTAAGGATAACACTGTTGTTTTATTTATATTCATGATTGGCCAAAAAATCTTAATTGCTGATTTGCAATTCTCTGAACTGAAATGGACGTCTCACGGTGTTATTTCCTTTTAACCTGAAGTGCAGTTGTATATGGTCTATGTGGTAATTTTTTTTTGTGAAATTACTCATGACAGATTTTAATGCTCTTGTCTTACAGCTTATGTCCTGAGATGTGCAACTCTACCGGGCTGGGAACCAATTGAGGAGGCCAAGCTCAAGAAAGCCTTTGTGAATAAATGTAGGGCCAGAGCAGGCTCCAAGGAGTAGGCCACTGATATAGCCTGTCCTATGTGGACTGCTATCTCTCTCTCTACCCCTTCTTTTATTTTTCTTATTCATTTTCATGGTAATGTTAATATAGTTAGTAGTAGTAGGCAACGGGACCACATACGAGACCGGTAATGACCATGGCAAGTTCACAGTGTGTTCTTGGTAATTTGTTTTCTGAAATTTAAATTTGTTTCGGGACTTGTAAATGTGTTATGGTAATGTCATTTTGTTTTATGATATGTAAAAATGTTTTCTAAAATTTAAATTGGTCTCGAGCTCTGTAAAAGTGTTTCAGATTTCGTAATGTTAGTTTGCACCTCCAGGCCACCGTACTTTTCATGTGTGTGTGAGCCAAACATTATTGTTCCATGTGCTAGTCAGTGTTTTATTTTTACAATCTGGAAGTGTTGTACTGTACTGTACTAGTGATGTCCCCACACTCTAGCACCTACATCTTGAGGAGTGAGCGGAGTTGGTACAAGTGTGCCTTACTATAGTAAGCATTCTAACCAAACCCTGTTATCTTGTCATGTTGGTTTGCACCTCCACCATACTTTTCATGTGTGAGCATTGTTGTTCCACTTGCTGGTCAGTGTTTTTTGTCTTGAAGTGTTGTACTGGTGTTACACAAATACAGTTTTCAACTTTTCAAGACAAAAAAACACTGACCAGCAAGTGGAACAACAATGCTCACACATGAAAAGTATGGTGGAGGTGCAAACCAACATGACAAGATAACAGGGTTTGGTTAGAATGCATACTATAGTAAGGCACACTTGTACCAACTCCGCTCACAAGTTTTTTGTCTTGAAGTGTTGTACTGGTGTTACACAAATACAGTTTTCAACTTTTCAATATTGAGTATTGTTTTTACAGTTATTTCTAATTAATAAAGATAATTCATCTTTAAATTGCATTCTCAATTTGTTCTTTTATTTCTCAGATATCATTCTCATATATAGCTTCAGTAAGACATTAAAGAGAAATAATCAAGAGATGGAAGAGACGTTGGAAACACAATAATAAGATCTCTTTTAAGGCTCATAATTCTCAGATGTGTCTCATAAAAGTCTCAGATTCATCTCATGTTATTCTCTTTAATTCTCCTTCAAATAACCAAGACATAATTGAGATCAGGGGTATACAATTATGAGATCTCTGCTGTTTATCCCACTTCTCAAGTATTGCTCAAATGGTTTTCTCAATTTAACCTCCTTTGTCTTACTGGTGTCTTGTCTCTTTTTAGCTTATGTCTTGCTCCTAAGGGACCCTTAGGAGAAGTAACTCAGAAACAAATGATCACAGAATGATATGAATATGAGAAGCTCAAATTGATCTCAAGAGATGAGATTGAACAACAGATGAGCAACACATTTTTCCTATGGGTGTATGAATTGTGGCTTGTAACAGTCCTCAGCACCCAAATCACCTCTGCTCGGAGTGTTGGCGTAGAGCCACAAATTGCGCGGATGTCAGCTGGCATTGTTGGCTGTGGATTTCCCATCATAACATCCCGTTGTAGCGTTAGCATCGTTGCTAGCAGTGGAAATGTTGGAACACAGACATCCCAAATCTCCCGGAAGTTCCGGGAGTCTCCCGCATATTGATAGCGTCTCCCTGATGCCCGCAAATTAGTTCAAATCTCCCGGAATCTATAACGCGCGTGCGAGACAGAACATACTGCGCGCATAACAAACATAGAGCGCGCGCGCACACGCACGACAGAAAGGGAAACACACCTTGCGAGTGTCTCTCGCGCTCTCCTGTGCGCTCGCTATGTATGCGCGCAGTATAGTCTACCAATCCCCCCCCCCCCCCCCCCCCCCCCCCCGTCAACAATCGGGTCACCAAGATACCTCCCTGAAATTACTTCTTGCAGGTTGGGATGTCTGGGAACAGAAGCTAGCAATGGCAGGCTGCTGGCGTGCCTTTACATAGTCTCTGTGTTTTTTGCTCTGTACGTGCGATTCCACCGCTCTGAGCCCCATTGTCCCAAGTTTGAAAGTCTTCCGACACATACAGTAGGTTACCAACCAGAAAAATACTTTCAACGCCGCCGCTTTGCCGCGGCGGTGAATTTCGGGGTGTGTTTGCTGCCTTTAACCGCTAAGAGGCGCTACAATCACAGACTTTGAAAAGTGTCCGTTTATTCTCTCTATTGCGTAATCTGCCGCTGTGTCGCGGCTCATTCAGAGCGATTGAAAGCTGGTAGCAGATGCATTTAAGTGAAATGTAGTTAAAATAATTCATCACAATACTTAAATTAAATTGAATAAATAATGAAAACATTTCAATATAAAACATTGCAATAGAAACATATTAGGCTACATCAAGGCTTTGTAAGAGTATAAGACGTTGACGTAACAGCGTTCAGGCGGTGGCTCTGTGGTTAACGCAACGACACGGAGATCCAAGGGACCCGAGATCGAATCTCAATATAACACCATGTTAGCCGACAGCATTAATCTTTAACCGTTCTTGATGCTTAAATAGGTGACTGTTTATTTGCGAGTTTATTAACTGTTTATTTATTTAAAGTCAAGCGTTTTTTTTAATAATCAATGGCATATTACAACATTGCTACAGTAGAGCTGGGGGTTGTAAGGGGGGGCTTCTTACATTCGCTTCATAAACACACGCACACTAGCACACACATGCAATCTTTTTTCTGCACCCGATGGATATAGACTCATAATTATCAAGCCCCACTGCCCCCATCGGCCCAACACAATGCTAATGAAATACGCAACAAGCTTAAAATGTTCCAATTTATTGAAGTAACAAGTAGGCTAGTATCTAAATACAAACTAAACAAACAAAAACAAAAATAGAGAAAATAAAAGTGCTGCTGTGTCAAAATGTTAAAAAAAGAAAAGAAGAGAAATCCATTTGGCAAGACAAAAAAATGAAAAAATTCAAATAGACATAACATAGGCTAATGTGTTTGATATGGGATTAAAATTATGGGCAGTGTATGAGATATAAACTAATGATTAATTATGTCAAAATTCCTTTGTTCCGATCAGAGCATTTCTGGATATTCCTCGGCTCGCTCATTCCGCTCAGGGTCGCGCGCTCATGCTGTCTCCGACTAGTTTTTTTCTAGTCAACTAGTAGCCTAGTTGTTTATTTAAGCCATCAGTGGACAAATCACCCCTTTATATTGATTTAATAACTTAAATAGGCTATACAGGGTCATGAGTGAGTGTTATAAAGCTGCACTCAAGCGCACGAGCCGGAGACAAAAATAGCAAGGAGACATTTAAATTGTTTATTAATAAACTGGTGTTTTCTGCGTCGCTGCAAAGATGAAGATGCGATGTAGACTCGCCATGAACGAATAAAGATATAAAGGCATAAAAAGGAAAAGTTCCTCCCGTTGGCGCGCCCAACCTGTCACTTCTCTATTTCCTATTTCCCACCCATAGAGGGGCGCGCCCCACACTTTGAGCGGCGACTACCATCTGTAGTTAGGGGGGATCTAGCCGGTGTTCTGTCTCTCCCTCTCTCTGCCGTGCAAGCGGCCGCGCGCTACACAGTTTGAACCTACAGTAAACTACAGTTTTACCTACAGTTTTACCTGTCCAGGCCTAACTTGCATTTAGACTTTATTTCCATGCAAAAAAGAAACACGGAATCTTATTATTGATACATTTTAAATTTGTTTTGCCAAAGAAATTGCAGCTAAATTAAACGAAACGGTACAAATCGAAAATAGTCCACAGCAACATAAATTAAAAACATGAGGTTTGCCTCTCTCGCGCTGGATCTCAGCAAGTTTATTTAGTCTCCCTTGCTCAAACATTCTTAAACTCTACAGAACCAGTTGAAACAACTGGATTGAACACTTCAATTTAAATTTGTGTGTGAAAACACTTCAAATGTAGACTACAATAAATAAACTACAATATTTATAATTTAATCAAATATGGGGACACATCGAGAGATGCCTATCCTTAAAATAATTTTGCCTTTGCCATCGGGCTGGCTATCCGACACTCTCCATATGAATGAGGAACATTAACACCTATTGTCTGTCCCTCCAAACCCCCCACAGGCTCTCTGAGTCTGAGTCTGACTTAAAATAAAGAGAAGTCGCAATTCACACTTAAATCGCTCTTCTAGCATTAGGCTATTAAAGTGTTGATAATGAAAGAATTAAATGATTTAAGCTACATGTAGTGGTATTTCTGTCATAAAAGTTTATTACTAAATATTTCATTATTTAAATAATTTAAGAAATAAAACTGGTTTGCGCCAGCTTTTTCCAAGCAAAACTAAATATAATCTTCAAACGCATGTTCATTTTGTTTTTATGAACAAAATGCTCAACTCAATATTAAATTCTACAGGGATCTTTGGATCCAGGCATGCAAAATGTGAATTAGTTATTTTTTAAATTATTATTATTCAAATAAATATCGGTGCTTCGTGGTAGCCTACTGCTGATAAACTAAATAACATTTAGATAATAATTATGAACTTTAAATGAAACAATATAGCAACACTTCGACGAATAAATGATTTGATCTGTTTTTACATTTTAATTCAGGGCGATTTTAATTAAACGAGATTTTCACCTTGTCATTTTCTCATTGCGAGGCGCTCACAATCACATAAACATATTTGAGCAGATTCTCTGTAGCTCTCGTTTTCATATGGATTACATAATCAGATAACATTTATTAACCTAAATATTTAGACATTTAAAGGCTTTAGACATATCCGATTTCCTATCGTGTCTGAGCTGAGGCAAGTGGCTTTCGGTTTATTTTTGTGACGCGCAGTTCCCGGAGACCGAGAGAGACGACAGATAAACTTTTGTCATTAGCCTAAAAAAAGTTTACAGTTTTGAACGATGTAGGCTACTCTACTCTTATCTGTACTATGACCAAAAAAAATCACGTAGGCCTATAGCCTATTAAGTTATTTTAGCTGTTATGAGAAAAATAAATCAAATGAACGCGCTGCCTCGTTTGTCGAAAACTTTGCTTAAAACCATGTTTTTAAAAACTCTATGTAGGCTATAGGGAATACAACAAATATAGATATATATATAGGCCTATATATCTTTTTTTTTTATATACAAAACTGCTTTTGAACAATTGGTATTATTAGCTACAGATCTAAAGTCGTTCTGTTGGATAGCCTATTTGTTCCTTAGTGTAAAATGGAAATGCATGGTAATATTATTTTATAAATATAAGCAAAAAAATATATGGTGTAACAGAGTTTTAGAACTAAACAAATCTGCATTAATAGCCTAAATATATATATATTTATTTACAGAAGTCCATGTTTGTTCGGGATTTGAACGCAGGTCTTCCGATTGATGAACCGTCAGCTCTACCACTCGGCCATGTCGAAGCTCACTGAGAAAAGCCCAAACGTTTATGCAGTGTGTGTTCGCTCAAATGAGTGAGAATGTTTTGTTGTTAGCCTATTGTGAGTGTAGCCTACTTTACATTAATAAAATAGACCTTTTACAGTTTTAAAATATGATATCCTATCTGTATGACCAAAAATTACGAAGTAGGCTATAGCCAATTAAGTTATTTTAGTAGAAAAATAAATTCAAGTGAACGCGCTGCTGCGTTTGTCGAACTTAATTCAGTGGCAGAAGAAAACCCCATTTTAGAATACGCACTAGGCGTGTTGTGTCAAAATACTTAATTATAAACTTCAATATTTCGTTCAAAACCACATCAAAACACTTTGTGACATTTTAAAAAGCCGTGAATGTATTAATGCCATTGGAACCAGGATCAACTGAACAACCCAGTCTCATATAAAAATGTACCCTGACTACGTTGGTCCAAAGTGCAAAACGTAGAGGGGTTACAATAATGGCCCTTGAATTGTATGACTGTTACATTTTTTTTGCCTATTCTTTTCGTACAGGTCACGTGACTTTCAAGATTCCGGCCGTGAGAACAAAAAACATGGCGGACATTTCTCTCATTTTTAGTGAGAAAAATCTATATTTTGAGTTAGTTTCTGCATAAAAATAAGATTTGATTACATTTCTAGCGAGAAATATATATTTTATTTTCATAATATTCACTCAGTGAATGTACATAATCACTCGCTTGCTCGTTGTTGCGAAGATTTTTCAGATCTCGACAGAAAAACGTGAAACTTAAACGTTTTGGTTGCTATATGGACTAGGGCTGCAACGAATTGATACAATTCGATTATTAAAAGAGTTGGCAACGAATTTGATTACCGATGCGTTTTGTCGCGCGATTATAACGCCAGTCAATAATTCGCAGAGATGTTTGAGTATAAATTAAAAACAGCTAAGTTACGTTCGAGTGCGGAGGGGAACAGATGAAACAGCGGTGAGTTTAACAACGCACATGGTGTGCAACCGCATTCATCGGTGAGTTTAACAACACCCAACTGCAGTTAAAACGCCATTCATCGTGAGTTTAACAACACCCAACTGCAGTTAAAAAGTCATTCATCGGTGAGTTTAACAACACCCAACTGCAGTTAAAACGCCATTCAACGGTGAGTTTAACAACGCTCCAAGTAAGCAGTTTAAGCGTTTTCTTGTCATACTGGTATAACGTATTTTTATCGGAGGTTTGTTGGTGTTAATAAATATTAATATATAATATGCTACGATTGTGTTCAATTAATAAAAGTTTATTTTTTTTATTTTTTTATTTTTATTTATTAAATCCTCAATAACGCTGACGTCACTGAATGGGGCTATCCCAACTCCCAAGGTCCATTGCGATTTTCCACTCGGTAAGTAGAAGCTAATAAATAGAGATTTTTTACACATTTAAGTTACACATCAAAAACTGTTGAATCAGGACAAGAAGTTGTGTTGTGTATAGAATCTTTAGATGTGTACGGTAGCAATTTCGTATGACCGTAAATGATAGAAGACGTTATAAAAATATAGCTTGCCAAATGTTAGTGCCAATGCTATTGCTAGCAAAGTTAGCTAATTGAATTCAAGTTCATTTTTTTGTCACATATAATCATGTAAGGTACAATCATAGGGTAACTTAATGCAGTATTTTCAGTATTACATTAGCCCACAACTATTATCCAACATTATAAATGTTCAGATGAAGAGCGGTGTTGCCAGATTGGTTTGTTGTTTTATTTACAGCCTAATTTTTATTTATTTATATAAAATTATATAAACACCCAAATAAATCTGTCATAAACAATAAAAAATAATTCATAACTACTAAATTGTGGCTAATCATAGTTTTTAAATATTAAATAAAACAATTAATGTATATAATTAATGTAATAAGTAATGCTGTCATAACTTATTGACTGATTCATATATATTAGAAGTTCTGCTGTGGCTTTGTTTGGAACATTTTATTAACAATTTTTGTCTAATATAATTAATAATAACAAAAAATGATGTGTATATTATATATATATATATTATATATATATATATATATATATATATATATATATATATATATATATATATATATTATATTATATAATATATATGTGTGTGTGTGTATAAACAATATTAACTTCTTGTTTATTGATCTGTATACAATGAATATCACACACAATCTAGCCCATTCTGGAAACACAGATGAAGAGAAAATGGTATAAACTGTTCAATTCTTTTTTTTTTCTTTTTTTTTAGGTCCCTCAAATTTGGCAACTTCAAAATTTATTTTTATTCTATCTATTCGTTGTGAGTCTTTTCTGTCCATCACAATGTCCAAGAGTGATTCAGAAATCCAAGAACATCTCATGATCTTGGATAACCTGGTTGATGACCAAGAACTGAAGGATGAGAACTGGACGTTACTGGAAATATTGTCTATGCAAGGCCAAAATCAAGCAGGAATCAGTCAAATAAGGGTCAGTATTGTTTTTCATTCATGATATTTTGAAAATCTACATTGTTTAGGCACTTATGAGTGTTCAAATCAAGGAATACATGTATAGCTTGATATGTCAGGGAAACAATCAAACCAGAACCAATCATTTGATTTTTTTACATAAAAAGTAGATTATGTAAAATGATCATAATTCAAATGTACCGTATTATCCTTTTCAGTCCGGCTTGTACCTGTGGTGATGCCTGACAAAATCTGTGGTTGTTCACCAGAGTCATTGAGGGTCATTGCAGGAAAGATTGCTGCTGTAGTCACAATAAATGGTAAGAATGCGAAGAACTTTATTTTGTCCTGTTTGAGAAGCATCTTAAATATAAATATCTATCCATACGCGAGCGACTCCCTACAAGTTTGACATAGATATAAAAAAATATATATATATACGAAGTACACGAGGTAATGTATAAATTGTACAAAGAACCCAAACCTGGTTTATATTACAGTGGATGTGTTTTTGATATTTCCAGGACGGCATGATCTAAGCATGCCCGAGTTAATTTGCGAGGCATACCAAGCCACTTGGACTGCTGGAGTCGCTGACCTAAACAGACTACTGACTACTGGCCTGCAACCCTTCACACAGTTTATGCCACAGATGTCTTCTTTTCATTTGAAGAAATTAAGATGGCGGCACCATGCTGAGAATGCTGAATCGGCGAACTGTCCGCTTTGGTCGTGTGAGTATTGAATTTATCTATCCTGCAGTATTGTTGATATTTCTTGTGGTTTGATCAGCTGTTTGATGCTAATGTATTTGTTGTACATTATTAGCTGTTGGTTTCCTTATTTTTAATAGACTGGCAAGATCTCAGCACACAGTTTTCTGAAACGTTTTTTTTAGTGGGAGGTTGTGCGATTTGAGGTGGACAAGCAAGGAAGAACCCTTCAACTGTCCTGCATGCACCCCAGACTGTCCTGCATGCACCCCAGATATGCCTGCAGTTTCAGTTGATGGAAACGGCAAAGCATCACAGTTTCAAGAATGCTGCTAGGTACTCCAAACTGTGTATCACAGTGTTTGTATTAATAAGAAAACAGCTCTTTAATGTGAACTAAGAAATCTCAGATTATAAGTTATAAGATTGTTGTCCATCACCAATTGTTGTTTTTTGTATTTTTAGATCTGAGGAACAGGCCATCTTTGAAGGCGTCTTCATAGCCAAGGACGAAGACGTGAAAAGACAAACATTCACAACACAACCAAACATGTACAATTCTAGAAGATAATTAGACTACAGCACTATAATAACCTCTTTCTGAAGAGTTTGTTTAGGACAGTCTTTTTTCCATCAACCATTTTCCATATTGTAGGTCAGTGGAAGAGGTGTTTGTGGAGGGGAGTGGGCAGCAGCCAGAGAGAGACCTCACAAAGATCTGCCAGCAAGGTGGACGAGGAGGGATTGGAGCTTGCGGTGGGTCGGCACGGAGTCCTGCTCTGTGCCTTAAATATGTATAAGGGGGACATTGTGTCATATCCCCTGTACCTGCAAGAAAAGCTGGCCAGTAGGCAAATCACCTGCAAATATTGACCCTACCTCCAAAGAGTTGCAAAAAGCTGTCCGGAGCTCCAGCACCTTCGGAACATGAAGCCGTTCCTTTCTGTATTTCATGCCAAAGCCCATGGTTTTAAATGCGAGGTAAGGAAATGTTGGTATGTGATAGAATCACATTATCTAAACTGAACATCTGCAAACAGCTGTTTTTTTTTATTATTCTTAACCAGGTGAAATGGAGTGGGGCAATTCAGGATGGAGCTGGTTTAACACTAGGGGAGGAGGTGGAACAGTGCAATGCCTTCCTCTCTAGGATTGCAGAAACCACAAAGCATACTGTATATCAAAAGCAGGTAAGATGACCACATACTGCACTAGATACATCCTTGCATAATAAGTAGGAGGAATATGGTAACATATTTTCTGTGTTTGCAGGACGCACAGACATGGAATCGGCAAAAGTTCAACAATTTGGCTATCTCACTGACCCGCTGATATCAAAAGGTAATGACATCAGTAGAATACATTTTAGATGTTCAGTATTGCATTTTAGCAGTGTATGAAGCTGTACATTGAACATTTGGTTCTTGTTTCTTACTACTTTTTGCTATTGTAGACCACAAAAGCTATCCATGTCATGCACACATAAATTAATCTTTCAGCATCTGAAACACTTGTGTGTCATAATTTAATATTTCTAAGATGGAGAATCCTGTTGTACATGTGCTGGAAATGTGACTTTCCTCATCCCACTAATGACAACTTAATCCCTCAGTTTATCAGGAACTTCAGTCAATTTTGAGATGCATGGCTTTCAATGTACAGGAACTGTACATTGTTTAAGTAGAGCTGCCAGACAATTGTAGTTTAGTAAAAAGTACAATATTTTCCTGTGAGATGCAATGTTGTATAAAAATGTGTGAAATGAAAATACACTAGGTCCAAGTACCTCAATTTTGTAATTAAGTAAATTGAGTAAATGTTTAACAAACATAAATACATTTAAATGAACTCTCTAAATTTAACCCAACAGTGTTTTTTTTTTTTTTTCTGTGTTCTAATGACATTTTTTGCACTTATGATATTTTACAGTGGCAAAACCTGGGATGACACATGAGAGCCTGCCAGTGAATTCATGTTATGCCTAATTCCCCACATCCCAACCAGCTTTCAGCATGACAGCCTAGTCACCTGGACTCATCAAGCACCCTTCATTTCTTTTTCTTTTCTTTTTCATTTTTATTTTATTGCTTTTGTTCATTAAAGGTTTTTTTTGCACAATACCCAGTCTCTTTTTGTGTTTATTTTCTTAATGGGTTTAAAAAAAAAAAAAAAACTTTTGCATTTTCATGAACTGCACAACAGCCAGGAAGTACAAGTACAATGGAGATATAATAAGGGAGAAAATTAGTAGTTTGTCATAATGACATTCCCAAAGGCATTCTTTTTACATATTTTTGTTTTAGTATAGGTAAGTCTACTTGAAACTATTTGTTTGGTATGACAGCCATGAATAAATACCACAGAATACTTAAGATATTAAAAATGTCACACAAATGTTGTAGTCCTGTTTGAAATGTTCAATTACAATATTAGATAGTAAGTCCCTTAACATAAATCCATAATGATGAGGAATATTTTTTTTCACCAACATAATATTCAATGTGCTTTCTGTGTAATCTAGTACATGTTTCATAGTCAACTGATGTGATTTTGTGGTACTCAAAACATTTCACCACTCAATTGTGTAGATTCATTAGCTGTGACCTGATTAACAGTATAATGTTACAGTTTTTCTGAATTGCTATAACACATTTTTTGAAACCAGTCACTCACATTCTCAAAACCTTAAACAAAACCAAATTTTCAACCACATTCAGAGAATATCTGATTCTTCTGCAAAATCAAACAATTGCCTCAAAACCATTTGATCTGTGCTCAAAATCAAACAATGCTTTCAGATCTTACAAACAGCGAGTCAGTATTATAAACACTACAGATCATCCGTTAGACACTACATCAAAAAATGAAGAACATAATCCAAAACATGCAGTTACCGAAAAAAGTATATCGTAACTAAGTAAACAAATTTTGCAATTACGTAAAAAAGTATAGTAATGACAACTTACAGTAGTAAGGTGAATTTTACAACATTTGTAAAATATTACTGTATTTTTGTATTCCGAGTTCAGAGTCTTGCAATATAATCAAAAGCTAGCACAAGCATGATGTAAATATAGAAAAGTTGGGAAATAAAAATACATTTCAGATATAAATGTGACTCAATAAAGTTTGCTGTCCATGATGAAGAGAGTACTGTGTAGGATTTACTGCCCTTCCACCCCTGGAAGAGCAAAACATAATGCACATTCTGCAAATGTAAAGTCTGATAAGCGTATCAAAGTGAAAATTGGTTCGGCAATCATTTATGCTATGTTTAATACATAATGTTGGACAGAGATGTCTGGCATACATGCAAAGGTGTTATAAAAGCATTTTAAAAATTGCTCACAGTAAAATACCAAATTTCAGTCTAGCTCTCAAATATGTCAAAGAGGTTTGTATATTGAACATATTCAGATGTCCCTTTGTTCATTAAAGATTGTATTTATTTAATTACATTACTAAACGTTTTAAACAACATTACCCATAGGCCTCTATCATTGTGTCAAACGGGCGGGCGCTGTAAATTGTAGTTCTTTGAAGTGTGTAGTTACACTATAGGGTTAGGGTTAGGATCTCAGTAAACGTGTAATTTCTTTCAATATAGCAATACCTCATGGTTAACTGATAGTATTACTGACGTCATAACGACAGCAAAACATAGTTTGCGATATGGAGCGCTTTTTATTCTGACCTAAACGTTAGCCACAGCTTGTCCTGCTAGCGCCATGGAAACTTCAAAGCACGTCACACTTGTCCATATATGGTATTTACAGGCTCTTCCTACTTTTGATGTATGCAAATTATTTTGTTGTTACATTGAAAGAAATACAACAACGCTTAATTTCCATGATTATGTATGTATAAGTTCTGCAATAAAAAAAAAAAACACTCAAAACAACAGGCCCTTCCGAGTTTAAACTGAAGATAGGCTATGTAACCCTACAGGGATCTTACAAAAAGAAAATTACTCTTGATAGTTATTCTAGCATGCATTATTTGTTTTAAACAGATTTAAGTTCAAATCAAATTAAATGTGTCTGTAACATTGCGCGTACACTTTGTACCAATTTCCCAAAATGTATTGATATGCCAAACTATTTAAAGACTTTAATTTTTCTTTTCTTTTAAAACAAACAAACAAACAAAACACAGGAGATGCACGGCTGCCACCAGAAAATATACATTATTTTCTTCCCTTTGAAGAACACATTGCCCCCCAAAATAAGCACTATATATATTTACATGATTATTCTTACATTATTTTGCTGTGAATAAATGCAAGGCAATTATAAATAGGTAATTATAAATGTTAAAGGACTTACTATCTAATATTGTAATTGAACATTTCAAACAGGACTACAACATTTGTGTGACATTTTAATATCTTAAGGAGTATTCTGTGGTATTTATTCATGGCTGTCATACCAAACAAATAGTTTCAAGAAGACTTACCTATACTAAAACAAAAATATGTAAAAAGAATGCCTTTGGGAATGTCATTATGACAAACTACTAATTTTCTCCCTTATTATATCTCCATTGTACTTGTACTTCCTGGCTGTTGTGCAGTTCATGAAAATGCAAAAGTTTTTTTTTTTTTTTTCAAACCCATTAAGAAAATAAACACAAAAAGAGACTGGGTATTGTGCAAAAAAAACCTTTAATGAACAAAAGCAATAAAATAAAAATGAAAAAGAAAAGAAAAAGAAATGAAGGGTGCTTGATGAGTCCAGGTGACTAGGCTGTCATGCTGAAAGCTGGTTGGGATGTGGGGAATTAGGCATAACATGAATTCACTGGCAGGCTCTCATGTGTCATCCCAGGTTTTGCCACTGTAAAATATCATAAGTGCAAAAAATGTCATTAGAACACAGAAAAAAAAAAAAATCACTGTTGGGTTAAATTTAGAGAGTTCATTTAAATGTATTTATGTTTGTTAAACATTTACTCAATTTACTTAATTACAAAATTGAGGTACTTGGACCTAGTGTATTTTCATTTCACACATTTTTATACAACATTGCATCTCACAGGAAAATATTGTACTTTTTACTAAACTACAATTGTCTGGCAGCTCTACTTAAACAATGTACAGTTCCTGTACATTGAAAGCCATGCATCTCAAAATTGACTGAAGTTCCTGATAAACTGAGGGATTAAGTTGTCATTAGTGGGATGAGGAAAGTCACATTTCCAGCACATGTACAACAGGATTCTCCATCTTAGAAATATTAAATTATGACACACAAGTGTTTCAGATGCTGAAAGATTAATTTATGTGTGCATGACATGGATAGCTTTTGTGGTCTACAATAGCAAAAAGTAGTAAGAAACAAGAACCAAATGTTCAATGTACAGCTTCATACACTGCTAAAATGCAATACTGAACATCTAAAATGTATTCTACTGATGTCATTACCTTTTGATATCAGCGGGTCAGTGAGATAGCCAAATTGTTGAACTTTTGCCGATTCCATGTCTGTGCGTCCTGCAAACACAGAAAATATGTTACCATATTCCTCCTACTTATTATGCAAGGATGTATCTAGTGCAGTATGTGGTCATCTTACCTGCTTTTGATATACAGTATGCTTTGTGGTTTCTGCAATCCTAGAGAGGAAGGCATTGCACTGTTCCACCTCCTCCCCTAGTGTTAAACCAGCTCCATCCTGAATTGCCCCACTCCATTTCACCTGGTTAAGAATAATAAAAAAAAACAGCTGTTTGCAGATGTTCAGTTTAGATAATGTGATTCTATCACATACCAACATTTCCTTACCTCGCATTTAAAACCATGGGCTTTGGCATGAAATACAGAAAGGAACGGCTTCATGTTCCGAAGGTGCTGGAGCTCCGGACAGCTTTTTGCAACTCTTTGGAGGTAGGGTCAATATTTGCAGGTGATTTGCCTACTGGCCAGCTTTTCTTGCAGGTACAGGGGATATGACACAATGTCCCCCTTATACATATTTAAGGCACAGAGCAGGACTCCGTGCCGACCCACCGCAAGCTCCAATCCCTCCTCGTCCACCTTGCTGGCAGATCTTTGTGAGGTCTCTCTCTGGCTGCTGCCCACTCCCCTCCACAAACACCTCTTCCACTGACCTACAATATGGAAAATGGTTGATGGAAAAAAGACTGTCCTAAACAAACTCTTCAGAAAGAGGTTATTATAGTGCTGTAGTCTAATTATCTTCTAGAATTGTACATGTTTGGTTGTGTTGTGAATGTTTGTCTTTTCACGTCTTCGTCCTTGGCTATGAAGACGCCTTCAAAGATGGCCTGTTCCTCAGATCTAAAAATACAAAAAACAACAATTGGTGATGGACAACAATCTTATAACTTATAATCTGAGATTTCTTAGTTCACATTAAAGAGCTGTTTTCTTATTAATACAAACACTGTGATACACAGTTTGGAGTACCTAGCAGCATTCTTGAAACTGTGATGCTTTGCCGTTTCCATCAACTGAAACTGCAGGCATATCTGGGGTGCATGCAGGACAGTCTGGGGTGCATGCAGGACAGTTGAAGGGTTCTTCCTTGCTTGTCCACCTCAAATCGCACAACCTCCCACTAAAAAAAAACGTTTCAGAAAACTGTGTGCTGAGATCTTGCCAGTCTATTAAAAATAAGGAAACCAACAGCTAATAATGTACAACAAATACATTAGCATCAAACAGCTGATCAAACCACAAGAAATATCAACAATACTGCAGGATAGATAAATTCAATACTCACACGACCAAAGCGGACAGTTCGCCGATTCAGCATTCTCAGCATGGTGCCGCCATCTTAATTTCTTCAAATGAAAAGAAGACATCTGTGGCATAAACTGTGTGAAGGGTTGCAGGCCAGTAGTCAGTAGTCTGTTTAGGTCAGCGACTCCAGCAGTCCAAGTGGCTTGGTATGCCTCGCAAATTAACTCGGGCATGCTTAGATCATGCCGTCCTGGAAATATCAAAAACACATCCACTGTAATATAAACCAGGTTTGGGTTCTTTGTACAATTTATACATTACCTCGTGTACTTCGTATATATATATATTTTTTTATATCTATGTCAAACTTGTAGGGAGTCGCTCGCGTATGGATAGATATTTATATTTAAGATGCTTCTCAAACAGGACAAAATAAAGTTCTTCGCATTCTTACCATTTATTGTGACTACAGCAGCAATCTTTCCTGCAATGACCCTCAATGACTCTGGTGAACAACCACAGATTTTGTCAGGCATCACCACAGGTACAAGCCGGACTGAAAAGGATAATACGGTACATTTGAATTATGATCATTTTACATAATCTACTTTTTATGTAAAAAAATCAAATGATTGGTTCTGGTTTGATTGTTTCCCTGACATATCAAGCTATACATGTATTCCTTGATTTGAACACTCATAAGTGCCTAAACAATGTAGATTTTCAAAATATCATGAATGAAAAACAATACTGACCCTTATTTGACTGATTCCTGCTTGATTTTGGCCTTGCATAGACAATATTTCCAGTAACGTCCAGTTCTCATCCTTCAGTTCTTGGTCATCAACCAGGTTATCCAAGATCATGAGATGTTCTTGGATTTCTGAATCACTCTTGGACATTGTGATGGACAGAAAAGACTCACAACGAATAGATAGAATAAAAATAAATTTTGAAGTTGCCAAATTTGAGGGACCTAAAAAAAAAGAAAAAAAAAAGAATTGAACAGTTTATACCATTTTCTCTTCATCTGTGTTTCCAGAATGGGCTAGATTGTGTGTGATATTCATTGTATACAGATCAATAAACAAGAAGTTAATATTTGTTTATACACACACACACATATATATATTATATAAATATATATATATATATATATATATATAATATATATAATATTAATATATATATATATATAATATACACATCATTTTTTGTTATTATTAATTATATTAGACAAAAATTGTTAATAAAATGTTCCAAACAAAGCCACAGCAGAACTTCTAATATATATGAATCAGTCAATAAGTTATGACAGCATTACTTATTACATTAATTATATACATTAATTGTTTTATTTAATATTTAAAAACTATGATTAGCCACAATTTAGTAGTTATGAATTATTTTTTATTGTTTATGACAGATTTATTTGGGTGTTTATATAATTTTATATAAATAAATAAAAATTAGGCTGTAAATAAAACAACAAACCAATCTGGCAACACCGCTCTTCATCTGAACATTTATAATGTTGGATAATAGTTGTGGGCTAATGTAATACTGAAAATACTGCATTAAGTTACCCTATGATTGTACCTTACATGATTATATGTGACAAAAAAATGAACTTGAATTCAATTAGCTAACTTTGCTAGCAATAGCATTGGCACTAACATTTGGCAAGCTATATTTTTATAACGTCTTCTATCATTTACGGTCATACGAAATTGCTACCGTACACATCTAAAGATTCTATACACAACACAACTTCTTGTCCTGATTCAACAGTTTTTGATGTGTAACTTAAATGTGTAAAAAATCTCTATTTATTAGCTTCTACTTACCGAGTGGAAAATCGCAATGGACCTTGGGAGTTGGGATAGCCCCATTCAGTGACGTCAGCGTTATTGAGGATTTAATAAATAAAAATAAAAAAATAAAAAAAATAAACTTTTATTAATTGAACACAATCGTAGCATATTATATATTAATATTTATTAACACCAACAAACCTCCGATAAAAATACGTTATACCAGTATGACAAGAAAACGCTTAAACTGCTTACTTGGAGCGTTGTTAAACTCACCGTTGAATGGCGTTTTAACTGCAGTTGGGTGTTGTTAAACTCACCGATGAATGACTTTTTAACTGCAGTTGGGTGTTGTTAAACTCACGATGAATGGCGTTTTAACTGCAGTTGGGTGTTGTTAAACTCACCGATGAATGCGGTTGCACACCATGTGCGTTGTTAAACTCACCGCTGTTTCATCTGTTCCCCTCCGCACTCGAACGTAACTTAGCTGTTTTTAATTTATACTCAAACATCTCTGCGAATTATTGACTGGCGTTATAATCGCGCGACAAAACGCATCGGTAATCAAATTCGTTGCCAACTCTTTTAATAATCGAATTGTATCAATTCGTTGCAGCCCTAGTCCATATAGCAACCAAAACGTTTAAGTTTCACGTTTTTCTGTCGAGATCTGAAAAATCTTCGCAACAACGAGCAAGCGAGTGATTATGTACATTCACTGAGTGAATATTATGAAAATAAAATATATATTTCTCGCTAGAAATGTAATCAAATCTTATTTTTATGCAGAAACTAACTCAAAATATAGATTTTTCTCACTAAAAATGAGAGAAATGTCCGCCATGTTTTTTGTTCTCACGGCCGGAATCTTGAAAGTCACGTGACCTGTACGAAAAGAATAGGCAAAAAAAATGTAACAGTCATACAATTCAAGGGCCATTATTGTAACCCCTCTACGTTTTGCACTTTGGACCAACGTAGTCAGGGTACATTTTTATATGAGACTGGGTTGAACTGAAACGCGCTGCATGTTATCTCTCAATACAGGAGCAGAAGCGCTGGTTCAGATTTTATTGTTTGTTGTTTAAACGTGCGTGTTTTAGGCTATATTTAAAAATATATATACTATATTTGATAAGGTCTATTTAGGGTAGGCCTATTCGCTATAGCCTACTGTGGAGGGGGGAAATCACCCACCGGCAAATCGCACCTTGCTTAACCATGTTTTTTTTAATTATTTCTGCATATGGAAAGAATTCCAGTCCTGCTGTCCTGTCCGTGAAGTTTTTTGTTTGTTTGTTTGTTTATTTTTTAACAGAACTGTTTTTGAAGACGTAAATTTAGTCAATCTGTTGGATGAGATTTGTTCCTTAGTGTAAAATGGAAATGCATGGTAATTATATAAAAAACATATTTATTAGGGTTTCGAACCCGTGTCTTTGTACTGCTTAAACCTTCAGCTCTACCACTCGACCACAAGTTCGGCTGTTTAAGCGTCAGTGTGCCCACAAACGACAGATGCACTCTTCAATTTTCTCATTCCTCAATAGTATAACATCATTGATTGCACCTAATTTATTTTCACTGACTGCGAGATAGGCCTCTTTAAAATTTTGATTCATAAAATGTTCTGCTCTAAAAGTTTGCTATATTCTATTTAAAATGTAGGCTACTTTTACATACGTTTTGCTTTCGCTAAATGTCCCTTTGCGCCACCTGGCGGTCATTTCGCGAATGACTTAGAAATGCGACTGGGTTTTTTTTTGCCGCGGTGAATTCACCGCGGTAGACGCCGCGGCGGCAATAGGCATTCTGGTTGGCTACCTACTGTAATGCAGTTCGCTTCATAAATATTTCCAGGCACCGACCTTAACCAAGAATACTCTTCTTTTTCAAGCCATTTGTAATTGAATTTACATTTCCCCATATTTCTAAGTGGCTATATCAACCATTGCTATATTTACCTGTGGCGAAATTACGAAGCCCGCCACGCCAAGACCCGCCCACGAAGCAGCTCGATTGGTTAAGGTTAGGTTAGCCGATTGGTCAGGGGATAGGTCATGTGCAAATGAGATTACGTTACCTTGTAAAAAATATTCGACCCGGCTGGAAGAACGATTGCCTGCATCTTTGCGGTGACGTGACACAAACATATTTAAGATATTTAAGACAATTTAATACTTTTTAAGGCCTTATTTTTAGGAAAAGTGATTTAAGACTTTTTAATACTTTTTAAGGACCCGCGGCCACCCTGTTTATTCAGTTTCTGTCTATGAATACTAGTGTTAGACCTTTTCAACAACTTTTCTCTTTATTTGTATCTTTATTCTATTGTATTTATTTGTGCAACTTTTTTCAATTTAATTGAACCATTTAAATCAAGCCTTGTGTTGTGTAAATTCTTAACAACATTACCCCATTGTAAAAATGCAATGAGCGCAAACATTTAGGCAAGATAAATTTAATAATTTTGTTTGGCAAAAATGCCCCCCCCCCCCTCCTCTCCCCCTCAAAAAAAAAATGAAGTTATCTAAGGATATATATATAGTTATCTAGGGCCGGGACTCGATTAAAAAAATTAATCTAATTAATTAGAGGCTTTGTAATTAATTAATCGAAATTAATCGCATTTTAATCGCATAAATATTTGACCTGAGAACAGTGAGAAGTAATTTTTTTCACATGGATTTTTAGTATACTGACTAATAATGATTATAAATAATGACTGAAATCATAAGCTTAAGCAACAACATATTGTTTATTTTTGTTCAACCAAGTCCAGCAGACCAGTGCAATTTGTGTTAACCTTTCCTGCTTCTGTCTCCTAACCGTGGTTGGGAGACACAGGGGAGATTCGTCTTCTCCAGGGCCGGTAATTCTCCTCCCGGGGTTAACTCCCTAAACTTCACGCTGTTTGGTGTGATGGTAGCATAAAAGGACAACGAGGCCGTCTTGCAGAAGAGTTTAGGTGCTTTATTTGACTGACTGCACTGAAATACACTGCACATAGCTAGCAACCTGCACGGATCACCGTATCACTCTCACACACACTCATCCGCTGCTTCGCGGGGAACAACAACAAAGGGGCGCGCGCGCGCCTTCGACAAGCGCACTCGCTCACTCTCGGTCACACACACTGAGCTGTCCCGAACTGAACACATTAAAGACACATCTCACAACAAAGTTCGTTTTTTTATAACAAAATTTCCCATCCACGGGGCCAACCAAAGCGATCTAGGCGATCTATGAACATGTCTATGAAGCGCGATCCCGTCAGCTTCTTCATCAGATCATGAACGCTAGTTGGTGCTCCAGTATAATCGGTCCGCCGAAACTCATCCAGTGAGAAACGTTCTGCGGTGCAAAAATAAGTGCGATTAAAATATTTTTTTGTGTTAATTAACGCGTTAAAGTCTGTAATTAATTAATCTTAATTAACGCGTTAAAGTCCCGGCCCTAATATATATATAATAAATGAGCAAAACTTGGCCACTCAATATTTAATATTCGATTATTTTATTAATCACAATTAAAGTTTTGATTTCATTAAATTGATCAAGCACAAAATTCAGCATTAAATTAAATAATCTAAAAGGTTTTCGCATAGTTGATTTCATTAAATTGATCAAGCACAATATTCAGCATTAAATTAAATAATCTAAAAGGTTTTCACATATTTGATTTCATTAAATTGATCAAGCACAATATTCAGCATTAAATTAAATAATCTAAAAGGTTTTCGCATATTTACATTCTATTTCTATGCCATCAAACAGCCCAGAACGGGGAATCAGTATTCACCAAATTGGTGACAATGATCACTTAACAGTCTCTCAAACCAGGACAATGCGACGGTTGTTGTGGTTGACGGAAAATGCATCGATGATGCGCTGAACATCCAGAGCCTTCGCTCTTCGTGTATTTATGGCCAAAAGTGCCAAATCACTGTTTCGGGCATGCCCACAGTTGCTCCTCAGATATGTTTTCAAACGTCGGAGACAGGAAAAGAACTGGGCCCTCATTAAATTATGGAATAATTGTTATAAAATAAATAAAATAGGCATATTTGTGGAAAAAATATCTAATATTTGAGTTACATAAAAGCTTTTTATTTGTTTTCTTCCTAATTGCCCTTGAAATAGTGGTCAAGAACCCCCCCACCCCCAAAACAAAAATGGTTTGGCCACTGATCAAAAAGCTGGTAACGGTGAAGCTGGAAGTTAAGTCAACGTAGAGCAAGGTAAGAAACAGCGCAGCCAACGTTTATGAGTGTTGTCAAAGACCCGGTACTTCGGTACCAAGTCGGTAAAAAAAATGTTTTAAACGTCACGCCACGGTACCAGCAGGTTTTCTCAAAACCGGTACTTGATGCGCGTGTATGCCCGAAGCGCGTGCAGTTGCGTCCTCTTCATAAAAGCGCTGAGACATGGCGACCGGCGGTGCTGTTGATGTGGTGGCTCAGCCTGTTCTCACGTAAATGCGTCTCTATAACACGCATGGTGTATTGTCGTGTAATTTATACGCGAAAATGAGTTTTTACGTGCTTATGAGACGCTGTTTTTTGCGTGCATTTGATACGCAGTTCATTTGCGTGTAATACACACGCACCCCACACCACTAATTCAACCCAAGCGTATAATATACACGCACCCCAAATCCACTTGTTGATAAGAAAGGAGTAAAGAGCCACATATGGAAATATTTTGGATATAAGCTCATATAGCGACGGGGCGCGCTCGTTTTTACAGGCGCGCCAAAGTTCATTGTTGCATAGCAACGACAGACGCCACGGTGAACAGATAATGCGCCAGATCCAAGTCTATTTTTGCTGCGCTGCTCATGCTTAATTAAAAGTGAAAGCACACTTTTGATGGACAAAAAATAAATATGATTTCACGCAAAAAGTGCCCGTCCTGGGGGGACGGGGGGGGGCCCATTCTAAGATTATCTTGTCCCGGGCCCAGGCAAGACTGTCAGCTGGCCTGGTTTTATGTAACAAAGTTCGGGAGGAGCATGTTCAGGTAATCATCCAATCAGCACAAGAAGAAGCCAGTATAAATAAAGCCTTCCCTTACCTCCCGTCTCATGACTTCTTCTCAGCATCTGACTCCGCGAGATGAATCTTTCATCTCGGAGTCATCTCAACCGCAAAGCGCAGATCCAGCGACTCTTCCTTCTTCAGCAGCCGACAACACAGAGCCTCCACCTTCAACCAGGGGACGTCGGTCCTCCAGATCCTCTCCGTACACGGCAAGACGCCGTAGACTCCCCTCACCACCGCCAGCGAGGAACTCATCATCTTCATCATCGTCTTCCTCCACGCCTTCGCACCTTCCAGCCCTCCCTAACATCCCTCCGATAGGGAAATGGACAGTTAAGGGGCTAAGACAAGCCCTAATTAATTCTGATGCAAATTTCTCCCGCAGGATGAGAAAAGCAGAATTATTTAACTTATATGTCACCTTACAATCTTCTCACCTTTCTGTTTCAGCTCCAATTCTCGCAGCTCGAACGAGCAAGGCTCGCCGGGCCCCGATTGCTCGTCCCGCAGTACTTCCTTCCTCACTCGCAGCGCCGGGCTCTGCCCCCGCGACACGGCGTCACAGACTTTCCGCTAGCCTGGGCCGCGCCCCGGAACCAGTCACGGACGAGCGCCAGTTCCCCTCCTCAGCCCCATCCCATCGTGGTACCTCACACTCTAGATTCCAGCAGTTTCACTCTCTTACACGATCCCCAAACGTTTTTCTTCCCTTCTACCTCTTTCAGTCTTCCTCCTTCCCAAGCGTCAGGTGTCCACCCTAACGTGAGGATGCCTCCGTTAGTCGGTCAATCACCGGCGCATTTCTTTCCCCTCCCCTTTCCTCACCATGCTCTTCCTATTCCTCCACCTCCACCTAACTCGGGGGCCGATCTCCGCGTGAGGATGCCTCCGCAAATGGCCACAGCCCCGATTTCTCACCCCTTTAACCCTCTCCAAGACGTTCTCCTTTCTCTCTCTCTTCTCAGCCACTCCTCAACCAGTCCCTCCGAGTGCAGTAGCAACCGATCCTCCTCCAGTGACGAACAACATCAGAGCTCAAATCTTAGCAGGTGCAGACGTTGACTTAGGTTCTCTCCTGTCTTTGTTTCCTCCGGCTGAGTCCAATCGCCAAGTAGACTGCGGCGACTTTTCAGTCACTCTAAAAAAAAAAATAACTCACAGGTTACATCACATTCATTGTCACTAGCAGAATTATATTGCCTTCAGCCGCTATACAGAAATCATATGCTCGTCTTTTCCCCATAGACGGCGCAAGCTGAACGACTATCTGTCTATTATAGCAGCGCTCACGTTGTCTTACGGGGGTCGCCATTTTATACGTACCACAAGCTGTTTTTCGCAAAATGCGCTGTCCGCGTTTCCCATTGGAATCAGTGTCCCTTGGGGAGCATTGGATCTCCATAACCGGGTCTTCCTCGGGTGCAGAAATATCTCCTGCGCAATCTGCAGATCCACAATCCATGCCACCACGGCATGCCCCAAATTAATCCATCGATCCCTCCCTGCCCAGAGCAGAATGCCATAAAATCCACAAGTTACGTTCCACGTCACGCAAGATCTGAAGCATAGTAGTGACGACTGAATGATTAAAAGATGAGTATTCATTTTCTTGTATAGACTCATTTGGCTCCATTTACATTTAATGTATTGTAATTGTTGCTTAAACGCTCAATTAGGGGCCGGGTGTAGGAGCCATACTTACCACCTTATTTAATTTTTATAAATTTGTTAATTTAAATATCAGAATGTTGTTGTATTGTTAATTGTGTTTATTTCTCTGAGTGTGTGCCCTCTATAGGTAAGAGGGGAAAAGTTGTATAAAGGATAGGCCACCCCTGACAGGAAGGGGGCGCTGGTGCAAGAGCACACAGTCTTTTGACCGTGCACATGGAGCTAGGGTGGCATGGTGCAACAAACCTGCAAGCGGCCTAAAAGTTGTTTGTTTTGTTTTATGTTACAATGCATCTTTATTTTTGATTTAATAAACTTCAGTTATTTGTTTGGAACATCAACACGCCTCTCTGGATCTATTCATGGTACTTTGCACGCGTCAGAATCATAGCATCAGCATCTCCCACAGTGGACAAGAAACTTGTTTTCACCACTACAAAATGTCAAAAGACTGTAGAAGACTTCAATCAGAGCACCATTGGCACCCGATAGACAAGTTTGTAGGAACTTCAATGAAGGGAGATGCCCAAGACAATGCTGCCATTTTCTCCACGTCTGCGATTACCGTGGCGACGCACACGCCCGCGTGATATGCCCAGTCAAAAAATCCGTCTATAAAAATGCAAAAAACTATCTCTCGACTCCCGTGAATGTTTTCCGTCTAGCCGAAGAATTATCACACCACCCAGACGCCAACTTCACAAATTATCTACTGACAGGTCCCAATCAAGGTTTAAACCCGGCTTAGAAAGCCATCCTATGCGAAATGTTATCTGCGCTAACCTTCAGTCCGCCTCAGCAGAGCTTGGAGTAGTAAATAAGCTCGACAAAATAAAATCGACAAATTTCGCATCAGCCCCATAGGCGTGGCCACCAGGAAATTCTCTGGGAAAAAAGCGGTTGATAATCGACCTTTCAGCCCCCCATAATCCTCCATATCCGAGCATCAATAGTCTCATCCCCCTCGAAGAGTATTCTCTCAACTATCATGATATCGAACAAGCCATAACCATGAGTAAAATAGCTGGACAAGGTGCATGGCTTGCAAAAGTAGATATCTCCTCTGCTTTTAAAGTAGCCTAATGCCAATCCACCCCGATTCATGGCACCTATTCGGCGTAAACTGGCAGAAAAAGTATTATTTCGCCGTGCGCCTGTCTTTCGGCTGCAAAAGCAGCCCAAAAAATCCTTGACACTCTCTCCGAAGCCATATGTCGGATCCTTTCCAATAATTATGCAATTCCTCATCTTCTCCATCTGCTCGACGATTTCCTAATAATTTCACCCCACGACACCGTCCCCGAGGCTCACCTCCTCACAGTGAAAAAGGTTTTGCCGATCTAGGGATTCCGTTAGCTCACGAGAAACATCGGGTCCAACTACATCCATCGAGTTTTTAGGCATCAATCTAGACTCAGCAAAATTCCAAGCCCCACTGCCTAAGGAAAAAATCGATCGCATTATTTTAATCGCATCCAATTTTACGGACAGCACAGATCGTGCAAACGCGAACTTCTCTCGATGCTGGGCCACCTAAATTATGCGATGCGCATTACTCCACAGGGCCGACCCTTTATCGCGCATCTCATAGCCCTCTCTTCATCCGTTCATGCGCTGGAAGATCAGATCACCCTCTCCGACGAGTCAAAAAAACGAGCTTAAGTTACGGATTAATTTTCTCAATCAACCTGTCGTTCCCCGAATTTTCGCTTTTAACAGTTACTTCATTCATATCTCATCTTCACAGTATTAAAGGTCTCCAAGCCGGATCCATTAATAGCTATCTAAGCGGCATTCAATTCTTCCATAAATTAATCCACGGCAAACCTGCACCTGCAATAAATAACTCCCAAACGTCCCTTCTAATTAAGGGAATCCAAAGATCCCGCCCCACGCGCCCAGATACCAAACAACCAATCACAATCGATATACTCACCAGATGCATCTCATCACTCCGTCTTGGTTACCACTCCATCAATACCGCACATACATTAGAAACCATGTTCATCCCAGCATTCTTCGGTTCCTCCGCTGATCAGAACTGTCCATAACTTCCGTATTCGACCCAAATATCCATCCCACAATTTCAGACCTTCAGATCGTAGATAACGAAACCATATCATTTTTCATTAAACGAATAAAACAGGCAGAGACAAAAGAGGTAATTTCGTCTTTATTTTCAATCTTCAAACTCCCATCCAACTGTTCCATGCGCTTTTAATTACCTGCAGTACAAAACTTTCCTCGTCCAAATCCCCACTCGACCCGCTTTTTACTAACGACTCCAATCATCCAGCTACGAGATTCTGGTTCCAAAAGCATCTAAAAGCAATCCTTACCAAATCCGGCGTCTCAGCAGAGCATTTCTCTAGCCACTCATTCCGCATTGGTGCAGCCACCACAGCCGCTCAAAAAGGTCTCTCCCAACAACAAATCAAAACCCTCGGTCGCTGGTCATCGGATGCTTTCAAAACCTATATTAGGTCTAGCCGTTTTTTCATCAAAAACGCTCACCAAGCCCTAACTAATTAATTAAATTACCACCTGCTGCTCCTCATTTCAATTACATCCGTTACACCTTCCGATTACATCTGGGCTCGCCGCTTGCACACTCGCTCAATATTCATAAGGTTCGTTTTTTCAATCACATGCAGACTCCCCCGTTCGCACGCAGCGAT
This sequence comes from Chrosomus eos, assembly GCA_036326025.1. Lineage (NCBI taxonomy): Eukaryota > Metazoa > Chordata > Actinopteri > Cypriniformes > Leuciscidae > Chrosomus > Chrosomus eos. The sequence goes on along the minus strand of CM070825.1, from coordinate 2,354,365 downwards.
GACTCACCCGTTCGAAGGCCGGGTTCCGTCCCCCTTCCAAAACGCTGGTTGAAACCTCCCGTTCGAATTGCAGTGAGAGTCTGCCCGTCTTAGTCGTCGCCGGACGTCCGCGCTCGTGTCGCCAGGAGGGCTCCCCATTCGTCGGGACGTGAGGAGTCTTTCCCGTGACCCAGCCCCCCCCTTCGAAGCGCCGGTCGAGCCCTCCCGACCGAGTCCAGCGGGCGCCCTCCGTCCAACCCAGCGAGGCTTACCCGTCCGATGCCGCGAGCATATAAGTTCCCGTCGGATGCTGCGAGAGTTCTCCTGGGTGAACGGTTTAAAACTCGTCCACAAATTCACGCTCGCATAATTTTCGCCTCAGCGAGCTGTCAGTTCAACTGAAGAATGGGCTTATCCGTCCGATGCCGTGAGCACCCAAGTTCCCGTCGGTCGTAGCTAGAGCCTTCCAGGTCGAACAGGCAAGCTCGTTCCTTGGTAAAATACATACCCTTCACTTTTTGGGGGGTTAAATTCTACGCTCGCTGTCCTTCGTTTATTTGGCATTTTGGGGAGTACTCTGGGGTCGGGCCGAATTCTGAGCTCAGAGCCCTCCCCCCGGACAGCAAGCCAAATACGCATTATAATATTATATCAGATTACATTAACATGTAAACTCGTGAAATGAAGTTTCAGGTAATCATCCAATCAGCACAAGAAGAAGCCAGTATAAATAAAGCCTTCCCTTACCTCCTGTCTCATGACTTCTTCTCAGCATCCCACCACCACCCCTTCACCCCACATTCGGCGGGGTCCGCTCATAGATACCTATGACCTCTAAGGTTAGGGGGGAGTACTCTGGGGTCGGGCCGAATTCTGAGCTCAGAGCCCTCCCCCCGGACAGCAAGCCAAATACGCATTATAATATTATATCAGATTACATTAACATGTAAACTCGTGAATTGCCCACAATGCAGAGTGCTGACATGCCCAACGTGTTTCACTAAGTTTCTTCAACTCAACTGGCTGTTCAGATGGTTCAAGCTCCTTCAGTTTTTTCTTGAAAATGTCATGGACCACTGAACCAGAAAAAAATTGTAGAGCATTTGCACAATCTCGAAAAACTCAGCAGCAGGCTGGATATTTCATACACAGTCCACTAGAACAAGATTAAGTCTATGTGCATGACAGTGCACATACAGTGGTGCTCAGAATTAATGGCACCCCTGGTAATTATGATCAAAAATGGCTGTAAAAAATAAATCTTCATCGTTTATCCTTTTGATCTTTCATTAAAAAAATTGGCAAAAATCTAACCTTTCATTGAAGTAAAAGAATTGAAAATGGGGGGGAAAATCACATTATAAAAAATATTTTCTCCAAAACACGTTGGCCACAATTATTCATACCCCTAGAATTTTTTATGAATAATTTATCTATGAAGTATATTCCCATTAATATTTATCTTTTTTAGCACACCAGGGTGACTAGGAACATGAAATTGTCCAGCTATGACTTCTTGTTTCACAGGAGTTTAAATATGAGGAAGCACAAAGGCCAAATTCCCTTAATCATTCATCACAATGAGTAAAACCACAGAACATGGTTCTGATGTGCATCTAAAGATTGTTGAGCATCACAAAATAGAAAGTGGATGTAAGAAAATATCAAAAGAATTAAAAATCCCCATTTCCACCATCAGGGCAATAATTAAAGGTGCCCTATAATGGTTTTTTTAATTATTTAATAATGTTTTCTGGGTTGCCCTTATAATGTTAGTATGTTTTTTAGATCAAAAATAGTCATACTTTAGAAATAAAAGGCATTTTTCCTAGCCTGATTTTAGTCTCTGATTTGAACACTCTGTTTGAAGGGGCGTTTCTGCTGTGAGAACAGGCCACTGCTGTGATTGGCTGACCTGCTTGCATATGAAATGAGACACGTGAAACTCTCTCGAATACTTTCACTACTGCTGTTAAATACGTTTTAACTATTACAGCTATCGAGATTAACGAATCATGAGATGAGATGTTTTTAAAGTATTTAGATCTATTCCCATCACATAAAATGTTGCTGTGATGAGCATTGAGCAAAAGCAGATGACAGTTTGTTGATCGCGAGACAACGCAGTTTCTCTCTCTCATGCTTTCACTAATGCAAATGATGACATACAGTAAGAGCTTCGTTGTGCAGTGTAACAGCGTCATTGATTTCATAACGAGTTTGGCAAGAGAGATAAACTCGCGCTGTGTGGATTGTTCTTTGATCGCTTTCTGTATAGTTTATTCACTGAGAATTAGCCTATTTAACGTTAGTTATGTAGCAGCTATGCTCGTTACTTGGAGTTTGCTATTACTGTACTAGGATCTTGCGCTGGGTCTAACACAGTGTAAATTATCGTTAATAAAATCACTACTTACCGGTTGCGGGAATATAGTTGGAATTACCCCCTTCTTCAGTTTGAGACGCTGAGAGAAGCTTGATATTGTCCAAGGTTCTAAAATAAGTCCGTGGTGAAATGGGCAGAGCAAACTAACAACTTCGAATTAAACTGTTGCGGTATCCGATTATAGATAAACATCATCCACGCCTGTTGACATTTCTTTTCTGTGGGAAGGGTATGAAAAGTCCTCACATCCCCTGCACAGCCTGGAACATAGCATTTATTTCCATGATCTGCCATTTTCTCTCTGATCCTCGCTTGCTCTGATGACTCGGCTGTGCAGTGCTTGTCATTGAGGGGTGGGATATTCAAATCTTTGGAGGCGTGATCCCCGACTGTTGCGTCACAGTCGGTATTATGTGGAGATTCGCCTGTTTTTCAGGGGTGTTTTTTAAAAACGAGATTTAAATAAGAAGGAGAAAACAATGGTGTTTGAAACTCACTGAATGTCATGTCCATGAACTGAACTCTTGTTATTTAACTATGCCAACATAAATTCAATTTCACATTATAGGGCACCTTTAAGAAGTTCCAATCATCTAAAGATGTTACGATTCTGCCAGGAAGAGGACGTGTGTCTATATTTTCTTAATGGACGGTGAGGAGGAAAGTTTGAGTGGCCAAAGACTCTTCAAGGATCACAGATGGAGAATTGCAGAGATTAGTTGAGTTTTGGGGTCAGAAAGCCTATTAAAAAAATCAAACAACCCCTACATCACCACTTGTTGTTTGGGAGGGTTTTAAGAAAAATCCTCCTCGCTCATCCAAATACAAACTCCAGCATATTCAGGTGTCAGACACGACTGGATCTTCAAACGGCACAGGCTTCTGTGGTCAGATGAAACTAAAAAAAGAGCTTTTTTGGCAGCAAACACACTAGATGGGTTTGCTGTACACAAGGATAAAAAGTATCCCATGTGTAGAATTTAAAATACCATTGGATCTTTAATGTTGTGGGCCTATTTTTCTGCTGGAGGTCCTGGACTTCTTATTCAGACACATGGCATTGTCGATTCTATCAAATATCAACAGATAAAAAATCAAAACCTGACGCCTTCTGCTAGAAATCTTATAATGGGCCATGGTTGGATCTTCCATCAGGACAACAATCCAAAACAAACATCAAAATCAACACAAAAATGTGTTAGGGAGCACAAAATGAAGCTTCTGCCATGACCGTCCCAGTTCCCTGAGCTGAACCATATAGAAAATGAGTGGCTGAGCTGAAGAGAAGAAGCACCAATATGGATCTGGGAATCTGAAGGATCTGGAGAGATTCTGTATGGAGGAATGGTCTCTGATCTCTTGTTAGTTGTTCTCCAAACTCATCAGGCATTATAGGAGAAAACTCAGAGCTGTTATCTTGGCAAAAGGAGATTGCAAAAAGGTATTTAATAAAAGGGTATGAATAATTGTGGCCAACATGTTTTGGAGAAAAACATTTATTTTATAATGTGATTTCCCCCCCACTTTCAAAATTTTTACTTCAATGAAAGGTTAGGATTTTGCCAATTTTTTTAATGAAAGATCAAAAGGATAAACAATGCAGATTTATTTTTTACAGCCATTTTTGATCATAATTACCAGGGGTGCCATTAATTCTGAGCACCACTGTATAATGCGTGAGGCACCTCTTTTCGTAACTTTTCCTGCACCCCGTTGATACACCCCGACATCACCACAGCTCCATCATAGCACTGACCAATGCAGGCGTTGAGATCAATGTTGCAATGACTGAGAGTTAATTTAATACACTGTAGAAGTGAATCCGCATCCAATCCATCAGCTGGTGTAAAGTTTAAAAAGTCCTCCATAACATTCCCGGCATGCAAGTAGCGGACTACTACCGAAATCTGTTCTTTTTTGCTAATGTCTTTACTCTCGTCTACAATTAAGGCAAAATAACCAGCATCCTCCAATTCAATACTGATCTGTTTTCTTACCATATCAGCCATAATAGCGATGATCTCATTTTGCACTTCGTGGTGAGTATATTTTGCATTTGATGGATTTTCAGTTATCTTCTTGGCAACAGTTTGGTCAAACATGCTGATGACATTTAGGAGTTCGACAAAGTTCCCCCTGTTTGCTGAGTGCTCATCCTCTCTGTGGCCACGCTGAGCAATGCCTTGACATGCCGTGTAGTGCAAACTCTCCACCACAGCCTTCATGTAGTGCCGATTTTCTTCAACCACTTTAGAATGTCCCTTATCAATAATGTTCAGGATTTTTGATCCATCTTGCATCCTCTGTTTAAATTCACACCATGCCTCCATAAAAAAACTTGTGTGCAGCACTAACATGATGTGCTTTAAAACTATGTTTCGCTTTACGCAAAATGTCTGCATGAAAAGCAGAATGCTGCATCCTTATCAACAGAATACTCCAGCCAGTCAAATTGGTCAAACCATCCAGACTGGAAGCTTCTTTGCTGGTTTCCAAACATCTGTGCTGGGTATTTACGGACAGGGCGTCTTGGTCCTTCATCTGGTTGGCCCTTCTGGCTTAAATCCATAGGCCCTTTAACTCTTGTCTTTGTGATGCTAATTTGAATGGAACTTGCAGTTGTGCTAGCTGCCGTTTCTGCATCTGAGGCAAATGCATCAACGGACTCCATGTCAGACTCCGTACAATTAACATCCGATTCTGAAACGTTGTCAACCTCGGGCTGAGGTAAATTAATGTTCTCATTTTCACTAACCAAATTAGAATTACGAGATCGCTTACTTGGCAGAAGGAAACGCTCCATCTTTCTAAATACAATTCTAATACAGTATGAATGAAAAGCGCGGCAGCATATACAATTCACGTGACCTGACATATATGTCAGACGTCGCATACGTAATGAGTAAAATGTTTTTATTAGGGCCCAAGCCCAAAGGGCGAAGGCCCTATTGTTTTCCTAAGGATTATTTATTATTATTATTATTATTATTATTATTATTTTACTACCTTTTGGACACTTTTGGAGGCCTTAACATGCTCAAAAACTCCTGAAACTTTGCACACATGTCAGAACCCGCGGCCATCAGGGCCGGGCTGAAGATGGTACCCGGGCGTGGCAGGGGGGCTCGACAGCGCCCCCTGGAACGGGGTCCGAAAACATGGTCCATAAATCAAACACGCTTGCATGTAATAATATGAAACTCGGTACACATGTAGATCTCATCGTTTCATATATACTTCGCACTCTAACTTTTTACCCCAGCCCAACAGGAAGTCGGCTATTAAGGGTTGTTTGGAAAACGCATGCAATGGAATGTGAAACACTCCTCCTAGAGAATTCAAACACACGGCACGAAACTCGGTGTGCATGAAGTCAAGACATTGAGGATGAAAGTTTGCGAGGGGATTTTTGATATCTCGAACGGTTTTGGCCGTGGCGAGGAAACGAAATTATGGCGAGAAACGTGAAACAGGAAGTGTGTCATAACTACTGCATACATTAACTAATCTTGATGAAACTTCAGCAGTGTGTTCGTTGTAAGAGCCCGATCACATGGATGTGACTATTGTGAGTCAAAGTTATAGCGCCACCAACTGGCAGCAGGAAGTGTGTCACTTTCAAAATGCTTTTAAATCACCCTTATTTTTACCCGATTTGCTTCAAACTTCATGTGCATAATGTAGACACATGCCAGATGTAGACCTGTGAAAGGATTATTGATATCTTAGACACTGTTGCCATGGCAATGCATCAAACATTAATATTCCTTTTTTTAAGCTTTTTCATGCTTTTTTATGCTTTCGGGCACTTTTGGGGTTCTTAACGTGCTCGAAAACTCTTGAAACTTTGCACACAGGACAAAACCCGCGGCCATCAGGGCCAGGCTGAAGCTGGTACCCGGGCGTGGCAGGGGGGCTCGACAGCGCCCCCTTGAACGGGTCCGACAATTTGGTCCATATATCCAACACGCTTTACCCTATTTGCTTCAAACTTGATGTGTATAATGTAGACACAAGCCAGATGTAGACCTGTGAAAGGATTGTTGATATCTTAGATGCTGTTGCCGTGACAACGCATCAAACTTTAATATTCTTTTTGGATACTTTTGAGATTCTTAGCGCACTTTTGGGGCCCTTAACATGCTCAAAAACTCTTGAAACTTTGCACACGGGTCAGAAACCGCGGCCATCAGGGCCAGGCTGAAGCTGGTACCCGGGCGTGGCAGGGGGGCTCGACAGCGCCCCCTGGAACGGGGTCCGAAAACTTGGTCCGTAAATCAAACAGGCTTTACCCGATTTGCTTCAAACTTGATGTGTATAATGTAGACACACGCCAGATGTAGACCTGTGAAAGGATTGTTGATATCTTAGATGCTGTTGCCGTGACAATGCATCAAACTTTAATATTCTTTTTGGATACTTTTGAGACTCTCAGCGCACCTTTGGGGCCCTTAACGTGCTCAAAAACAAACTCTTGAATCGAAGCCAAGACATTGAGGATGAAAAATTGCCAGGGGATTTTTGATAACTCGAACGGTTTGGCCATGGCGAGGAAACGAATTTATGGCGAATAATGGAAACAGGAAGTGTGTTATAACTTCTGCATACATTAACTGATCTTGATGAAACTTCAGCAGTGTGTTCGCTGTAAGAGTCCGATCACATGGATGTGACTATTGTGAGACTAAGTTATAGCGCCACCAACTGGCAGCAGGAAGTGTGTCACTTCCTAAATGCTTTGAAATCACCCTCTTAATTTTAACCAATTTGCTTCAAATTTATGTGTATAATGTAAACACACGGCAGATGTAGACCTATGAAAGGATTATTGATATCTTAGATACTGTTGCCGTGGCAACGCATCAAACTTTAATATTCTTGTTTGATGCTTTTGAGACTCTTAGCATGCTTGAAATTGCATGAAACTCGACAGACACAGGTATGCATATTGTTCAGATCAAGCCGGACAACTTTCTAATTAACTGTCATTAGCTCAGACCAAGAGGAAGTTAGATATTTTGGTTTGAATATGGTCATTTTCTCTCCCTCTCTCTCTGAGCCAATATGGCAAGCCGTTTTAACATTTAATCATCAATCATCAATCAAGTCTACTAGTCTCTATTTTCATGCTACTAGTTCTTATTTTTTAGATACTAGTATCTATTCCATTAAGTACTAGTACTTGTTCATTAGCGACTGGTGCTTATTCTTTAGATACTAGTGCTTATTCTTTAGATATTCTTTTGAATACGTATTAGTAGCTAATGAATAAGTACGGGTATCTTTAATAGGTACTAGTATCTAATGACTTAGTACTAGTATTTATTGAATAAATACTAGTATCTATTAATAGCTACTAGTATCTAAAATGTCATTTTCTCTCTCTCTCTCTGAGCCAATATGGCAAGCCGTTTTAACATTTAATCATTTTAACCTACTAGTCTCTATTTTCATGCTACTAGTACTTATTTTTTAGATACTATTATCTATTCCATTAAGTACTAGTACTTATACATTAGCGACTAGTGCTTATTCTGTTTAGAATATTCAAAGTGCTTATTCAATTTTTATGCTTATTTATATTTTCAGAGCAGAAAATCAGATTTTTCTGCTTATTCAATATTGCATCTAAAATGTAAGTGACTTGACGTGTGTGTGTGTGTGTGTGTGTGTGTGTGTGTGTGTGTGTGTAGAGAGAGGAGAGAGAGAGAGAGAGAGAGAGAGAGAGAGAGGAGAGGGAGGGAGAGAGGGAGAGAGGGAGAGGGAGAGAGAGAGAGAGAGAGAGAGAGAGAGAGAGAGAGAGAGAGAGAGACATTGTGTTTGTTACAGTGACAAGAGTTTAACCCTTTAAGGCCTTGTCTTTTTGGATATATATCTTTTTTTTATTAAAAAATAATAATAAATGTGCATACAACCCATATATTTTAAATGCATTGTTTGCTTTAAATTAAATTAAGATTGTATGTTTGGTAATTGAACCTAAATAAATTTAAAATTAATGTGCTATATTTCAGATCAATATATTTATTTTCCTTCATTTTAATCAACACTAACTTTATTCTCATCTGAATTATAAATAACTTATTTCTGTATAAATTAAAAAATCCCGAATAATCCAGACCAACCAGAGCGCACTATTTCTACAACATCATCAGTGCTGAAGCGGGACTACCAGAGCCGTTCGGCAGATAGCGAGCAGATATTTTGTGTCACGTCGTGCACAATAACCCTAAGGCACCAGGGTTGCGGTGCCACCGGCTTGGGCCCGTAATCACTGCTCGCAGCTATATTTTAATTTGTTGTCTTAAATTATTTGATTATTTATTAATTAGAATACTACGAAAGCATTGATTTTTATTAATTAACTGTTTTTTATACAGCCTAAATATAATTGCTTCCAGATATTATTTTTGGGGTTGGGGTGCTTTGGTCTTTCTTGGGGGTGCTGAAGCACCTGCTAGCCCCTCCCTAGCGCCGCCTATGCTCATAGGGAACGAATTTCACCCTGTGTCATTTGTCAAATTGTCACACATGCCTCATGCAACAAATAAAAAGGAAAATTTGTCTATACACTGCCCACCCCTGTATCACTGCTTTGTGCAGACTCTTCTGTAGGCCTTTCTGTACATGTGGACTCTTGTCAGAAATAATAGACATAAGGAAAAGTACAAATCAATTAAAGTTATTTATAGGCAAGTGGTTAGGGGCGGCAGTGGTTCAGTGGTTCATGTAGGTTGTCCACAAACCGAAAGGTTGGTGGTTCAATCCCCGGTTCCACCTGACCAAGTGTCGAGGTGTCCATGAGCAAGACACCTAACCCCAGCTGCTCCCAACGAGCTGGATGGCGCCTTGCACGGCTGACACTGCCCTCGGTGTATGAATGGGTGAATGAGAGGCAGATATGTAAAGCGCTTTGGTGGCCATTGGGTCTGTGAAAGCGCTATGCAGTCCATTTACCATTTATGCATTTGCAGGTAGTCTACTTCCTCCAAAGGACAATCATCTGAGAAGGTTTCTTCACTCTCCAGTGCAATGTGATTAATAACTCATGGCAAAATATTTTTACATTAACATAAGTTTATCAGTTTTTACTTTCACAAGTCAAAGCAATTTATCATTACTCAAGATTTAACAGTTGAAATGACTATACCAGCCAATTTGCATTATAGGCCTTAATTTAATGCAGCAACAAAATTATTTCACAGTGTACTAAGATAATTTCAATCTCATTTACCAGTAATTAAGGTGTTCCCTGGATGTGTGTCTGGAAGAGCTGAACGCAGGGATGCCCTTCACAACAGGTCAAATCACATTCAACCCAGGGGTCAGCTCTTCTGCCAGGGTGCAGGAGCATCTGTTTTTTATCCCCCTCAGCCTTTTTCTTGGTTGCTTTTATAAACAGACAATCATTTATATAACAGTGCCTTTTTGAAAGAGACTAGTAGGCCTATAAGGCCTAGTAAAAATTACCATTACGTAGAATATTTTTGTACTTCACTTTCACCATGTTCACTATAGTGTGGTGACTCTGACATGAACAAAGTAATTATGAAATTATTAAAATACAAAATAAATAATTAATAATAAGTTATTAAAACATCTAACATGGCCACCACAAACGCATTTAATTTGTCTGCTACTTTTGCCAGCCCTCTCTCCTGGCTTAGAAGTGTTCCCTGGCGTTTTAATTAAAGACTCAAAATTGGCATAACCTTCTCTTGCTCTGCTTGGGAGAAAAACTGGGCGTGTTCTTTGGCCATGCTGAACAGCCAATAGCAGCGTCGCTGATCACTGTTTCTGCTATCGATACATATCCCCTTTTAAACCAACGCATGAACGCGCAGTTATCTCAGATAACTCAATCCAGCTATACTAATCATAACCGGCAGGTGTGTTTGAAGAACCCAATTAGCCGGATCATGATTAGCACGATGATATTACCTTGGATGTCTCATTTGATCTCGGATGTTTTAAGCAACGTACGAAAAACGGGCCCCTGGTGTGCGAGTCTCATCAACAATAAACACAAGCTCTTAGTCTGATCCAGCACATTTACATGAAATGTGATTAAAAGTGAATAATTTCACAATAAATAACGCTGCTCCGCCACCCCTTTACACAACAATAACAAGACAGCAAAGTGGTACCTGGGGGCTGTTCCATAAATGAAGCTTAGAAAAGCGGGGATTAAACTCCAAAACCGGACTTGAATGAGCCTAACAAATAAGTTGGGGCTAAAGTGGTTTCATAAAAGGTAACTGAAGTTCACGCAATCTCACTAACTTGAACCAGGTTTATCTAGTCTAGATAATTGCGTGTGCACGCGTTTCTGAAGCAGCCCTAGAGGTCGATCGTGGATCAAATCGATCCACCATCAAACAGCGTATATTTTGTGCTGTTTTATGCGTTTGTGTGACATGTTTTTTTCCCCCGCTCAGTGCAAAAATGACATTTTACAGTTATATTCTCCATCTGTAAATGTTAGAAAGTCGTGCAAATGTAGTCAATTTTGCTGCTAATCTTCATATTGTACGAGCACTGCTGCGCGCATGCGCGCCAAATAGGTCCGCAATAATTCTCACTAAAATATACATTTTGCTTGGAAAATTAATATGCAATATTTTATAACACGAGGATTATCTTCTAATTATAATAATTTATCTTTAGGATGTTGGATAAGTTGCAGTGAACTTCTAGCTCATTACACTCATATATTTTATACTTCTAATAAAAAAAAAAGAAATTGAACAGAAGTAGCTAATTCAGGGAAGAATTTTTTTAAGAAACTAAATATATAAAGATACAAAATATAGTTTTTGGGTATAGGATCTATGCTACGTAATAAAGATGATGTATACTTATTTAGAATGCTGAGAATTACAGCTTTTAATGCAATATTTTTTTTTGAGAAAGCAAGAATCCCCAGTTTTAAATGAGTGGTTAGATTTGGTTTCTAAAGTACATTATGGAGAGGATAACATTAAATTAGGAACAAATGTATACATTTTGAAAAGATATGTGCAACTCTAAAATCAAAGAATATTCCATAAAATAAAGGAATATATATTGGCCTACATGAACTACATTTTTATGTAACCTTCCCTTTTATTTCTAGTTATTTGTTATTTTATTTATTTACTTATTTAATATTGAATATCACAAAAGAAAAAAAAAGTAGAAGGAAAAATAAGGAATATTTATTGGGGGAAAATATGATGTCTTTAAAGGAACTGTCCATTTTTATAATTGTGTTAAATGTGTTTGAATTGAAAGACATAATAAAGTACATATATAATATATATATATATATATATATATATATATATATATATATATATATATATATATATATATATATATATATATATATATATATATATATATATATAAATCTTTAAAACAATCTAATTAAATCTTGGGCACAAAACATTCAGTAAAAAAAACAAAAACTGTAGTATGTATAGGCCTATTGTTTTTATCTATCTATATATCTATATCTATAAATACAGTACATATATATAAAAAAATATAGTGTAGAGAAAGAATTCTCTGATAACCGAGGCACTCCTTAATTAAAATGTCTTTATTACAAAAATATGTCCTAAACGGACAACTTTAAAACGCCTTATATTTGTGTCTATATTGTAGCCTTATATAAGTTGATTTATTGGACTAATAATGTTAATAAAGTCCAATAATGGTATTAGAGAGTGTCAGTTGTAATATCATTGTGTTCTTGTCAGTCAGTGTTGAGGATCTGTGTTACAACTGAGGCTTAGCCTGACAGTTAGCCTGCCCTGGACCAGGCATAAGTTGCCAGGGAAACTGAGTTTGAACTTTTTTAAGTTTGATTTATGAAACCGAATCCACCAAAAATAAGCCTGACTAACCGAAATAAGCCTGGCTTATACTCTAATCTTGGTTTATGGAACAGCCCCCAGAACCATCACCCGAGTAGCATTATAAGACAATTGCAGTATCCCTTTTCCGTAGAACATTTGGCCAAACTGCCTTTTCAGTAAAGGGCCGAAATTATGGAATTCTTTACCAGACCACTTGAAATCTATTCCAACATTACCCACCTTCAAAAATAATACCAAATTGTGGCTAATTAAGGAACAATATTGCTCACATTTAAAATGTTTGTTTCTTCTTTCTGTATACTTAATTTTTTACTTTCTTTTATTGCATTTTATTTAATTCTATCTGCATCTCATTTTCAATAATGTTAGTCTGTATTTTTATTTTTAACTAAAAGCCCTACTAGAGACGTGAATTTGAAAAAGTGTTATGAATTAGCTTTAGCTAAAAACACTATGATGCATACATCAGATGACTTTTAAGTTTATCTGTTTTCTGTATCTGCCCCTATCTAAATAAACTTAAATAATAAAAATCAGCTGCTTCTGTTCATGTGTGCCAAGCCATTTTAGAAATCCCGACCGGCTGATTTTTTACAGACATGTTCGGAATAAAGAGTAGGCCATGTATGGTAAACCTATACAGTTAGGGTGATATTTGGCCATATTGCCCATCTCTAAATCATTCATTCCCTGCATAAACTGTACAGGCATGTCCCAAAACTAGAGCGCGGATCAGGCCGCATTTTTCTGTCCGAGCCCAGCCAGCGTCCGACAGGGCAGTAACCGAACCCGACCCGAGCCCGACAGGCATTAAGATATTTATGTCCGAGCCCGACACAGTTAAAAATCTCTTCTTTTTTCTCATACTAATGACACGTGCGTTTGTTTGTGTGAAAAGCCTGCTTCTATTTAGCAACTGGAAGCCATTCTGAAATGTTTACAGATGTGCGCAACGCATCAGCGTGTGCCGCATACGGCCAACAAAGCGCATGTTAACACAGGCGCGCACGTGTTGCGCGTTGTCACAGCAACATAAACAAATTTCCGCACACATGAAGATGGATGTTGGGGTAATGTTAGGGTAATATTTTAAATGTATTTTAATCACAAAAACAAACATTTGCATCCAGTTAAACATTATAATAAGCTGTTTTAAATTTCAAATGTTCAATGCCTTATCACGCCGACTTGACCGAGCCCGACCCGAACCCGAACGTCATTTCAAAATATGTGTCCGAACCCGACCCGGCCCGGCCCGTCGGATCCCGTCGGGCTCGGTTCGGGTATCCATCCTCTACCCAAAACCTCTTGCATTTTGTTTGATCACACCACAAGGTGTCACTGTGGCCTCAAAGCTTCAGCACTGCTACTCTGAGCTCCACTGATGTCTGAGGTAAAACACGCCCCCCTCATTAGCATACAGAGGAAAAAATAGACTGCCGAAGTTATGACGTCACTTTGTAGGCCAAAAGGCGGAAGTGAGTTAGCATTTTAGCACGTCCGGTTCCCTCGCCCTAAAGTCTGGGTTTTTTGAATGGGTTTTTGCTAAATCGCCTGAAATAAGGTCTGTGGTTAACAAAGCCTCTAAATATTTTCACGTTTTGATCTATGACATAAAACACACCAGTTATAACCTGCTTGTGGTTTTTAAACTTTATTGTGTCAGCATTTTATATCTGACAGCTTTATTTAGGCTTCAAAATGTATAAATTTTGGATTACTTGTAAAGATTATCTTGATAGACAAAACGTGTAAGGGTCACAACTCTTTGTTGATCACAGATCTTATTTTTTGACATTTTCCAAAAGTCTATGGGGAAACTGCACAGCTTTTCGATCGAGGGAACCCATGCGCCGCTAACTTCCGAGTTGTCCTACAAAGTGACGTCATAACTTCGGCACTCTATTTATAAATAAAAAAATACAATTATACATAAATAAGGAAATAAAAGTATACTAATTTATTTGAGTTTTTTTTACATTTCATTATATATTATTTATGTATTTTTGCTTTGTTTCATTTCTTTGTATATTTCTTTTTATTTATTATAAGTCAGGGTTGGCATAGACACTCGCCCCTGACGCGATATAGAAGTATCATACGCTTTGATGCTTCTCGTGGTTCAAACAAATAGTGCTGGGCAACAAACTAAAAGCTCCTCTTCTCTTATATAAAAATCCTTCGACATTTCCCTTTAAAAATTATTGTTTTAGACTTGTTCATGAATTCATGACTGGTGTTTTGTTTTGCTCTATCCTCTGCGCTTCCGCGTTCGTCAATACATCATGTGTCGGGTCAGAAGTCACTCCCTGCGGACCGCAGTTTGCCGGAAGCTATTATAGCTAATAAAGTCTGAAATATGGATATGTCTCTTACACAAACGCATGGCTTCGCTTCAGAAGGCCTTTATTAACCCCCATATTTGTTTTGGGCTTCAAAATCTCATCCTCCATTCACTACCATTATAAAGCTTGGAATATTATATTATTAACATTCCAATATATATAATATTATTTTTGGGTGAACTTTCCCTTTAAAATAATAACAAATGCCTGGCTGACTTTTCCAGTTGTTGGCATGATATGGTTAGATTCAGATGTGAAATATCATACAAGTTGGGTCTGCACCTAAAAGATAATCACCATATTTACAGTGAAACCATGTAGAAATATAATATTAATTATATTATAAAATATATTTTATAGTTACAACTGTAAAGCTTTATTAAATTATTATAGGATTTCCTCAATACTTGCAGAGTATTTACTTTTTAAAATAATTTTGTTTCTGTATTTTTAAAATGAACATTTTAATGACAGTATATTGAACAAAAATAAATGTTCTATATCATAATAAACCGAAAGTAGTGCAAACTTTGCTGTGATTGTTTTGATCAAGTATTATCTTAGACGTTATTAAAAACATTATTCCAGCTGCAGTAATTGTATCAGTACTGTGTGTTTTACCCCGTGTGTCTGTGGGGTAAAAGACCTTGAATACAACAGTTTTAAACAAACAAACAAAACACTTTTATGATTTATTTTCACACAAAGTCTGTTACTCCATTATTGTTCAATAATAACATACACTCATTCTGCAATGATACAGCATGGGAATAGTGAAAAGCACATTTGTATAAGGCCTTAGCCCCATTACACCCCATATCTAATCCTGCGCAGCAACACGAGACACGCAGCTCGTCTTGAAATCAACACAAAGCATGGAAGAAAAGTGGAGTCGCTCAACAGTGTTGTAAGTATATGAGGGAGGCACACAAACCGTGCGATGACCCACAGGGTTATCTGAGGAATTTGAGTGGAGCTCCAGCCGCGTTTCATTACGATTTAATAAATTCTTTGCGCAGCAGATCTGAGAAGACCAGAGCGCGCTCAAGCGCAAATCTTTCCACATGCACGAGTACAGTATCACGATCAGATGACTCTAACACGTGTTTTCATATCTCGCTGGCTCCAGTCCAAAATTAATCCAGGATTACACTTTAACACAGAGAGAACTCAATGACTAATAAACGCAGCTGACGGAGCTTTCACTTGTCGAGGACTTCTAAAGCAAACAGACTATAAAATAAACGGAAGACACAGGCGAGATCTGAAAATGAGGTCTAAAGGAGTGTTTGTGCTTGTGTTACTAGGCGCGTTAACCGCTTATTACGTCTATTCACCAATCCCGATGAACATAGAAGAGAGATGGAAACTCATGCTCACTGACTCTTTCTTCAAAACTTTAAGCCACTTGGTAAGTTTGCTTGCATTCGTATTTTAAGAGCTGCCTGAACGACTGACAGACATACTTCTGAAGTTAAACGCATGTATTGCGATATCACTGCCCTATATCTCGTATCGTGTTGTTATTTTCGGCTGGGTTGATCGAAGAGTGTGATTACGCAACTAAGCGCAGTTGTAACCTATTTGTTGTTTCAAGCGTTAGATAATTTGTTTGGATTTCACAAGTGTTTGGCACGACACCACCGTGTGTGTCAATAGAGTCAGGCAGATTTACAGTTTAAAGATTATTCTTAATCCGACCATTAAAGTAAGCTTTGTGGCTAATAATAGAGGGAAGTTATATCAGGAAATGCCATTTAAATAAACACCTTAATGTGTAAATGCACCTTAAATATTTGCTTCTACGTCTAAATCGGTGTTGTTGCTGCTACTTTTCTCCCGGTCTCAGTTTGTCTTTCAAATTACAGATGTTTTGAAATCTACATCTTGTACATTTTTTTAACTGTTTAAATGAGTGTCACTGTTGTTGCAACTACTGGCTGAGTTGTAGGTAGGGTGGAACACTAATAAAAATATGGACATCAAATTTTAAGTGACATTCATCTTGTAAAATTAACTGAACAGTTTTAATTTTAAAGGTACAATATGCAGGGTTTGTACACCTTTTCCAAGGTCAAATTCAAGCACTTTCAATGTCCATTTTAAAGCTTTTTCCAGCACCTTACACCACCTTAAATTACGTAGTCAAAATTATTATTTAGTGTTTTTATCACATTAAGAGAGATAAGTTTGTGGTTCGTAATAGCAGGAGGATCAGATATTTCAGCAAATCACAAGTTATATCACAAGTTACATATTTTTCAAAATGTATCACTGTCAATGTAGATAATGCCTATGAATAATACTTTTCATAATATTAATGTCCAAATATTGCTTCACAGATAATGTGATTTTCATGCTGTAAAACTGAAGTAATTTCAAGGGCTGAAAATATGAAGACATAGTCCAAACAGACATATTTTACAGGCCTTGGTTTTGGGACGCAATCTTAATATAGACAAGATTTGAACAAAATCTGAGACCGTGCAACAACTGTAATTAAATTTTAACCCAGAATACTCTTATGCTGCGTTCACACCAGACGCGAGTAGCGCGACAAATTCGTGCCTACCGCGTCGTCTAGTTATACGCTTGAACACTTTGAATCCATTCGCGCATCAAGAGCGAAATTGACGCGCGTTGGAGGCGAAATCCGGAGGTGAAACCCGTTGGCGGCCATCTTTTTATCGTCACCTTATCGTCGCCGTAAGAATTTAGCCTTTTCCCTGCTCATCAGGCAGGCTATCTGACACTCTCTATATGAAAGAGGAACATTAACACTATTGTCCTGCACACACGATACAGCACTGAACTGTTCCTCCAACACCCCCCCCCCCCCCCATCCCCCATCCAGTCTGAGTCTGAGACTGACTTAACACAAAGACAAGTCACAATTCACACTTAAATCGCTATTCTAGACAGTGTTAATAATGAAGGAAGAATAAAGGGACTGTTCGTTATTTATTTAAGGGTCCACCGGAGGAGATTTGAGATCTGTAGTCAAAAAAGACTTGACCCTCCCTTCGCCAGCAATAATTTTTTCTATGACCCTCCAAAATGATTGTGAAAAAAGGCATGATTACTTCTGTACTGGGCCGGGTTTCCCGATAACGATGTATCTTAGCTCTTAAGAGTGCTCTCTACGTGCAAGGTTACGAACGCTCGCGGCAATTCCACGCGCGTTTCCCAAAACTGCACTTAACATGAACGTGCTACGTGCTACTTAAGCATCGCTGTCCATTCGCGAAGTGCTGAAATATAACCTTATATGGAATCGTATTCCGAACGTTTAACCTAAAAATCGTCATTTGTTGTGGATTAGAAATCAAGACAAGTCTAAAGCATCTATACAGGCGGAGGCACTGACAAAATGGCTGAAAAAAGGTAAAATGAATGTCCTTTTAGAGGAGATAGAGCGAAACAAAGATTTTATTTTTAACAGATTTAAAGGACACCATACAAATAAGGAAAACAAAACATCAGGGAGGACATTGCAAACTAACTGCAACCAGCGGTGTTCAAAGATCAGGGAAGGAGGTCCGCAAGAAATGCCCAATAGGCTACAAGGCTGGTTTTCGTGCACGTCAGCAAGTCATTGGCAATTTTTTTTTAATTCATCCCTATTTTGCACAGTTTTTAAAACATAATTCCCACATTACTACTTTTATCATTTTTTTCATTCATTTAATTTAGATGTGTATTTCTATTTTTTTCTTCCCTTTTTAATTATTTCGTTTATAAATTCTTTTCAAAACAGGAGTAGGCCTACAATATTAAAGTGTAGCCTACAATAATCTGTTAAATCTGGTTTGCGCTTGGCAAAGATGTTCGGATAGCCATTGTTTTTTTTTACAACCATTACAAACAACTAAACTCCTGCTTTCTCATCTTACTAGGGCTGTAACGATAGACCAAAATTCGGTTCATATCACGATTTTTGATTAAAAAAAAATTAATGTTTTCGGTGCCGATGCAGTGGTGACGCGTTCATGTAACATGTAAGGGTAGCGATGCCAATAAAGCTGCCACAAAGAACCGGCAAAAGTAATGATTATGAATATGTCAAATATAGCAAGGAGACATTTTAATTGTTTATTAATAAACAAGTCTTTGTCAGTGTCGGCTGCAAATATAAAGGTGATGCTGACTCGCGATCTTCGCAGTAGGCTAGTGAACGCGCCAGAGAGAAATGCACATTTCATACGGATTACATAAGCAGAGAGCAGTCTGTGTCTGTTTTCTTTGGTTTTGAATTGTTCTGTTAAAAAGTAGACATTTCAAGCTTTCTCACCTTAGGCTATAGGCCTACGCTGAGTTTCGGTTCATTTATTATTAAACGAGAGTCCAGTTCACACGCAGGCGCCTCCGTGTCATGATGATCTATTTTCTACTATATTTACTTCTTATTTATTAAATCCAGGCAATTGGTTGATTAAACATTGATTAAAATTAAGATACAATTAATAAAAAACGAAATTCACTTTAAAGAAAGGCTTTGTGCATTCTGTTTGAGGTCTCTGAAAGTTTTAAAGTCACTTTAAGAGCGGTCATATCCGGACCGTAACGGAGAACTATAACGTCCGTAACATTTTTATTCCCCTCTAAATGCGAACACGAAAAATAAAATAAGAAGAATATTTGATGTTATGTGGAGGCCGACCCTTCTTCATCCGGTGGGTAGTAGCCTATTACTTTTGTTTTGCGCAGCGTAGTTCATAGATTTACTAAAAAATATTTTGCCACCTAAGTTAAATATTTTTTTTGTCAAATGCATCGCATGTGTATTTCCCTCATATTAAATATAAAACGTGTATAAATGTGTAGACTGATATTTTTCTAATGTCTGGACTCCTTTATTAAGGGAGTATGAATATATAAACAGACGTTTCAGTATTCAATGCATTTTCTGAGAATTTATATGTAAACTTTTGACTGCAAATGTCACGTCCAGAACGCTGGAATTGCCCAATTTTAAAGAATTTATCCTCAACTAGTTTTTTTGGTGTAGGCCTACGTATTTTATTATGTTAAGTTTCAAATAATACTAATAGTAATTTAAAAATGTGGTAGCCCTACGTCACATCACACGCACTGTTATGGTGGCAATTTCAGTAGATTTACTCACTAACATTGTTGTGGAAACACAATAAGAATGGAAACTAAAATATGGTAGTATCGTGCTACAGCGCACATTATATCAGCTGCAGTTCTGGCGCCTCAGTCCCAATACTGTAAAACTTGACGTACATTCACATCACATGTTAATGCAGCGGTAGAGCTACACTCACTCGCAATCACAAAAGTTTATTATTTGCTCGTGCTTTAAAGCTTTGCCGGGTAAACATTTCATTGGCGTTCTGTCATGCACTTTTTCTTAGTGCACGCGCACTGTCAAACAGCGCCAAACTGGATTTTTGTTGGGTCAGACCCATCTGATAGCGATGGGGGGTCAAGAGCGAGAGTATGGGATCAAAATCAAATGTATTGCGGCCACGTATTAAAATATAATAAACGTGAATAAAAAAATAACAAGCATGAATAAAAACTTTAAACACATAAAAATAGGGCTGGGCGATATGGCCAAATATCACGATATTTTTTTTATATCAGTCGATATCGATAATTATCACGATAAATGTCAAATTTTTATTTCTTTCAAGTTTAAAGGCAGATTTTTGCTCCTAAGTGAAAGTTGTAGAAACCAGAGTGTTAATTGTGGTTTTAAACTAGGCCCTACTTTTTATTGTCAGAACATATCATGACAAACACTTGCCAAACAGGGGAACATTTCACAAATCTGAGGTAGAAATTTCTAACATTTGTAATTTTTCCTTAAAAAAAATAAATATCTGAATAGAAAAATATTTCTTCAGTTGGCACTGCAGTGCAGGCTTCAATATTAATATTACATTTTTTGTCTCAAAATGCATATTTGACAGTGAGTTGACAGTAAATCTGCATCCTAACTCAAACTAATACTAGGCCTACTACTATGTTAAATTTATGTTCATTAACAAAACCAGTAACCAGTTTTCGGTTTAAAAAAAAAAATGAACAACCACATTTTTATTTGGTAAAATGTAATATTCTGAATGTTTGAGTTTTATTAAAATGAACCATTGGTCATCCAGTATCATGCATTTAGATCATGATAATCACAGATAAAACCAGGCATAGCCTATAGCACCTCACTATCATGGCAAAATATAACTTTATGGTTTCTAATATGGTATTTGTATGAAAAACAGTAGCCTAATAGTTAAATACATTATTAAATACTGTAATTATATTCCATTAGTCATTAAATACATTGTCTACATTAATAATATAATACAATTTATTCAGTATATCCCACATTTCATGGTGCAGTTAATATTACTAGGCTAACGTTACAGTAAATCCATGGTAGGCTAAATGGATTCAGTATCAATTCAGATTCTGACTGTATCGTTGCGCACAGTGTTTCTCCTGTTCGTCAGCGCTGTTTCATCTGCCTTTAAACTGGTTTAAATCACTGAGACATTTGTGTTCTTCGCTGAACTCAAGCGCTTCTCACTGGATCTCGTGAGCGAGACGATCAGAGTAAACGCGTCTGCTCTA
The DNA here is from genome assembly GCA_036326025.1 of Chrosomus eos. Taxonomy (NCBI): domain Eukaryota; kingdom Metazoa; phylum Chordata; class Actinopteri; order Cypriniformes; family Leuciscidae; genus Chrosomus; species Chrosomus eos. The sequence goes on along the minus strand of CM070825.1, from coordinate 2,333,192 downwards.
GTGAGCTCGCGCTGCCGTTTGGACTTTGAGCCGAGCGGATAAATGCTCTGTGTGGCGCGCGGTTCAAATGAGTTTCGTTACGCTTTTGGCGCATACACATTATCGAACATTTATCGACCTCTTGATATCGTTTTATCGAGAAAAATTATATCACGATAATTATCGTTATCGTTTTATCGCCCAGCCCTACATTAAAAAATATATTAACATCATGAGCCAAGTATTGTTTAACACCAATTACCAGCGTGCACATTAAAATGTGGGCTATCTCAAAATAGAGAAATGTAATTATTTGTATATGTCCAGAGTTCAGATAGCTTTAAAGCTTAAAAGTCCGTGTAACATTTAAAATAAACTGTTGTCTTCCCCTGTACGAGCGTGTACGAGTGAGCATCAGTAACGTGAGTCGCATTGGAGTGACGTCAACTCTCCTCTTCGATTGATTGGCTAGAGGAGGAGCTGTCAATCTAGAACTAGAGGACCAATGGTGACGCTTAAGCCCGCCCTAATTTACATGAAACTCGAACTGCAACATTTGGAAGAGCAAGCGCAGAACAAGGAAAGAAGAGCAAAGAGAAAAACAGCACAAGCGTACAAAAAAAATTATGAGCAGAAAATGAAAGAGAGCGCAAATTACAGAGTAATAAAACCAAGGAAAACATCATTTTAAAGAAAACATGAACAAGTTTAAGTTTTGTGAAAAATATTTTTTAATGTGTTTAAAGTTTTTATTCATGCTTGTTATTTTTTTATTCACGCTTATTATATTTTAATCCGTGGCCGCAATACATTTGGCGGGATATTGATCCCATACGAGAGAGCTACATGGAGTTACATGGAAAAAATATGCACCAAACAAGCCACTTTGAAATTTTGCTGTTTTCATGAATACAAAAGTTGGGTGACCCTCCCCCTAGTCTAAAAAAAGTTGGATGACCCTCCCCTCAACAAAGAAAAAAAAAGACATGACCCTCCCCTATTTTCCTCCGGTGGCCCTTTCCATAAATACCGAACGGTCCCTAAATGATTTAAGCTACATGTAGTGATATTTCTGTCATAAAAGTTTATTACTAAATATTTCATTATTTCAATAGGTAACCTATTGAACTCTCCACTTCAGTAGCACTCTTGTACCTAGTTATATTATGAAAACATTTACAGAGGGATTTGTAAATATATTATTCCTAGCCTGATTTATATAACATTTTATTCCAAAAATTACCCTATTCACTAGGGATGCACCGAATGTTCGGCAACCGAAATTATTCGGCCGAAAATAGCAAAAAAAGCACTTTCGGTGTTCGGCCCGAACAAGTAAAAAGGCCGAATAAATTTGACCGAACAATGACGTTTTTGATGATGCGATCAAATAGTAACCAGTGTAGAGTGAAAGGCACGCGCTTTATAAATGCAGCCAACATGCCCCCTTTGAGGAGAAGAACAAAAGAGAAGCTCATCTGATGCGTCTGTGGCAGACGTTGTTACTTGCAGCACTAAAGCGTCTTTTAACCCTCTAGTTGACAAATGCGCCGCTGCGTTTTGCTGGATTTTTTTTCACATAGCAGCAAAATAGACTTAAATACTCCGTCATTTATGGTCACTTAAATGCAGACTTAAGAAATATGAAAAATAAACTGTTAAATGCTACTTGTGTCCACTTACAATCGAAACAAAACTGTGCTTTTGTAAAATAAAGAAAATAAATAGGGTGTGCTTTCTGCCTCTGTCTCCGTTAACTTTTTTTTCTGGAGCACGTCTCTAAAAAACTCAGCCAATACAATACTAGTCACACAGGCAAAGGCATATCTTTATAATCATTTAATTGTCTACTTTTAAACGATCTAATTCAAAACGAAAACAAATATTCTCTGTTTATGTAATCTGTATGAAAAGAGAGAGATGAAAAGAGTCGTTCTCATGGCAACTCCTTATCTGCTAATCGCCACGGAGAGCGCGCGCTATATTGAAACCCAAGTGATCCAGGCAATCCATGCAAACCTGTCAACGCCCACGATAAAGTTTATGTAAACCGCAAAAGTAGGCTTATGTCTAGGACAGTTATTCATTTGTTGTGGGTTCATCCACATTTTTTTGCACTTTTCAATGCACTTTTTTAGTTATATTCTTTCAGCAGTCAGTTATAGGCCTAACATAGGCTATTCAAGAAGGGGGGGCTTCAAAGATGGCCAAATAAAAATATAGTTTTTATTTTACTAATTTATTTATTTTAAGTTATATTGTGCTTTGTTTAAATAATATCTGCTGGAATGTTAAAAAAAATTCAGTGTTAAACAAATTGTATTTTTGCAATTTGATGTTTTTCTCAAGACAAAATAGTAAAAAAGCATATTTTTACTATTTAATTAAATGCAATGGTGAAAAAATTGGCAAAATAAATGGAAAAAATGTGAAATACCGCATTCGGTATTCGGCCTTCGGCCAAGCGTTTCATTATTATTCGGCTTCGGCCAAGAATTTTCATTTCGGTGCATCCCTACTATTCACCTGTAGTGTCTCGCCTTAAATCAGAACTTGCGGGTAGTTCGGTAAATTGAAATGTCCTCATTCCTTTATATTCGCAGGACACGTGTGTGGCGCTGATATCTGTCTCTCATTAGCAATCGCCCTGCTTCACACCACAGTCATGTTAAAAAACATCAATGTATTCACTCATCCATAAACATTATTAGATGATAGATCTATCGGCATGACGACAAGTTCTATTGTAAGGGGTATACAGTCAAAGACCCAGAACCAGATATGAAGAATGAAGACCCGGAGTCAGAATTATAAAAAATTAAATAAAAGATTTACTGAAGATAGTTTGCAGTTTTCAAGACTCTCACAGGAGTTCGTAGGCCGCCTCGCTTAAGGCCATTGCACACTGAGTCCGAAATTCGCATCCGAAATTTTCGCACGTTAAAAAAAAAAATCGACCTCACGTTATGTCAATCACGCTTGCACACTGCCTCCGAAACTTTCGTCCGTCATAAAAAAATTCGGATCAGGTTCGATTTTCTGCGTTTTTCGCATCCACAGCCAGCATTTTGAGAGGTTTTTTGACTATTCAGACCCACCGTACAAGCGAACGACACAATCCAGAATGGCATCTGACAAGTTGATACACTTCGTCTCGCAGCACAAAGTACTGTATGATAAACAAACCTGTATACAGCTGTTCTGTATGCCCAGCGTTTCTGCCGGCCGTGTGTGTGTGTGTGTCTTTTTTGGTGGTCTTCTTTTTAATATGTGGCTCCAGTATCGCTAGCAAAGCATCAAACTGTTCCATTGACATTCTGAGGTAAATTTTAGCTCGGGATAATTGCGCAACTCCTTGACGAGCTGAAACTCTCCTCTGCACAAGATTGGATGGAACCTATTTTTCTTCTTTTTCTCTTTTAAAGAAGAGAGAGGGCAACAAAATCATCCTCACTGCTTGACGAATCCATTTTGTATTTTTTTTGCGTTTTTTTCCGCAAAGGTTTAATAAATACGCATCGGACTCAGTGTGCAAGGTTTCTGTGCGTGACGAAATTATAGGCTGACGAGCACGAAAAAACGCATACGAAAATTTCGGACTTCAGTGTGCAATGGCCTTTACAGTTACAAAGATCACACCAGTTATACCATGGTTATACCATCAGGTCTAAGCTACGTCATTGCTTACAGGTTGAATGGTTCTCATTGGCTAAGAAATAGATAAACACAGTAATTTTCCACACACATACAGATAGACGGAAGCGTATCTCCATCGATTATGCAGCTGACACATTCGGACACTGAAGTTAGGCACGTCATGACCTTCCAGGTCGCAGATTTGGGTTACTGACCGCCAGCATGTCTCGAACAACAATTCACTCAATCTCCAATAATGCCAGTGGTTCCTTAACCTGTAACCAAGAAGACTAACACACACACAGACACACAGCTTTTCCAAGGTTGGATTTTGCCAGGCTCAAACTATAAACATGAGAGTCATCTCAAAACATCAAGATAATGCGTTCTTTCTCTCACTTTAGTCTAACTGGAAACTAAGGCTTTAACAAAGAAAAGGTCCCTTAAACTATTGGCTTCAATGACCCCTATATGTTTTAACACGTTAAAGACCTTTCTCAAGCACAAAACAAGTCCCTATTTCATTTCTGGAAGCCGGGATAAATAAGCAAGCACTTTTACTGCATTCAGATATCAAATACATACATTAAAGAATACATGAAAAGAACATTTCAGTAATTATACTGGTAACTTCTATAACAAAGTAAAATCTCACAAGCCTAGAGAAATCATTCAACTCATTTAATATTTAGAAAGAAAAATATTGATTAATACCTTGATTATAATTACTCATCATTACATATACATTGAAGCAGCAGTGGATTCCAATCCACCCCCTTCACTATGATTCCGCCTATTCACTGCGTCATCAATCTAAGCCTTTATTGTAAGAGGCTAGCGAACCCTAGCGGCGAAAAAAAAATTACATATTGTAGCTTTAAACATTTCCATTTAAAAAGGTAAACAAATAGGAAACATTTAAATTGTAAACAAGTTTGTAAAAAATGAATACTGTACAAACACAAAAGCATGGCTAACAACTAAGGAACATACCACCATTTTTTTATGCTCCATTCCACTTTATCTACTACGCCCAGGCCCGGATTGGCCATCTGGCAATTCTGGCACATGCCAGAAGGGCCGGTGTGATTTTCTATTGTTTTGGCCCGAGCTGACCACGTTGCTGCACCTTTATCGCAAAAAAGTTTTTACGCTCGCATGAGGAGGTTTTTCAGGCAATTCGAAAAAGGAATATTTCGCAAAACTGCAATAGAAACAGTTTTTGCGTATTTAAAGTCACCTGACTTAGAAGACGCGGTGTGTTTGGGGTCCGTGATATACGCAAATAATAATAATAGGCTAATAAATATAATCATTATTATAACAGTTATTAGGCTACATATTTAGAAGACGCTTTTATCCAAAAAAGGAACAAAGCAATTCGTCAAATGTCATTCATAATGGTTAGACAATAATAATACAGGGCTAAGATTATCACAAATAAACAAGATTTTGACGCATATCCAAGTGTTTGCTGAGCGCGCATGGCACGGAGGCGCGGCCGCGAACACTTGCTTTTTCCTATCAACAGTAGAAACAACTTAAAATAGGCCTACTCTATAATTTCTGGTCATACAGAAAATAATAATACATTATTCGCAACTATGATTTTATTTGTGTAAACTCACAATAACAAGAAAACGTTGTGCTTTTGTAAAATAAAATAAAACAATCATGCGCGCTTTCATGATCTCCGTGAACTGGAGCGAGAGAACTGAAACAAAGTATAACCTATAGGCTAAAGCTTGGAGTGTCCACTTTAAAACGAACAAATTCGAATCGAAAGCTAATACCTTCTGCTTATGTAATCCTTCCGTATGAAAGGTGTATTTCTCTCTAAAGGTGAATTCGCGCGGCGCGCCTCAGCGGAGATGGAGATATGTTTTTAGCCGACACTGATTTAGAAAACAATAGTTTATTAATAAACAATTAAAATGCCTCGTTATTTTTTCAGACACATTTATTATCATTAGCCTATAACTCACCTAAATCACCTTTCTGTAGGCTGTGGTTCCAGAGACATAAATATGGCTCTTCTCATTCAGCACTGCGGGAAAAATATAATTTCCAGGTTCTAATTTGGCCTTAGAAAACCATTTAAATCGACTTTTTTTTCGTATTAAGTTGGGAATATTTTAAATGTTTAATAAAGGGGCAAAAGGTCATAAACAAACATCTTAAATTTAGTCGATATATTATTATTATTATTGCACAGCATTTGTGTAGAGTTCAAATAAAAAAAAAATTGGTGTTCAACTTTGCATTTTAAAAAAACAACCACCGTTCATTTTTCGTTTTGCAATACGGGTTAAATAAGGAAAAACGAATGGACACAAATGTACACTGACAGTTTGAACAGAGTTCTTTATTAAATTAATAAAAGAAACAATAATTAGGCTACAGGAATACTGGATTCTAAACCTCAAAGAAATGCCACAATCAAGACCTCGGAGCAGAAATGAGAGAGAAACACCCAGAAACTCCTTAGACTATATATGTGCCGTTCGCAGTATACGGGTCTTTCCCTGCCATTAATGCTTGGATAAATGCACGTCTCCTTCCATTAATAATAATAATAATGTCTAGTCTGGTGATGGCTGATAGACTATAACCTACCCGTTGCCATGATTTTTAAATGACTTATCGCGAGAGGGAAAAAAAGGACGTTGTATCGCATAACATCAGTTAATGGAAACGCCGTCATTTCGCAAGTTTTTTATCGACATTTAGGGAAAAATAAATAAATAATAATAGCAAAAGTTTTGCGCAAATCTGTAATGGAAACGTGCCTAAATTGCTGCCTTGTATGGTGTGTCTCAGTGGGAAAAATGTTCTGATTCTGGGGACATTTTTTTAAAGGGGTGGTTGATTGCGATTTCACTTTTTTCATTTTAAATAGTGTGTGATGTTGCTGTTGGTGCATGAACATTATCTGCAAAGTTGCAGCGCTGAAAGTTCAATGTAAGCAGAGATATCGTCTTTTAAAAACCAGGAAGTGTAAATGCCTACAAAAACGACTCGATTGGGACTACATCTGGGTTTTAGACGTCACTAACCCACACATTTGCATCAACCCTCCCTCCGGAATATGCAAAAAAGGACATGGCCATATTTCTGGCTTTGCTGAAGAGGAAGTTACAGGGGAGAGCTAGCCGTGCCGTCGAAAGTGTGTTATGTTCACCCAGCTGTTATGTCTTCTGTGTTCGGGCTTCCTACAGACGCTGTAGTTCGTCAACAATAGCTACAATTTATGTTTGATAATGTTTCTGACAAATACAATCGTAATTTAGCTCTTTGTGCGGCACATTTCACTGAAGACAGCTTCCTGAATCTCCAACAATTCAATGCCGGATTCCACAAGAAACTGTTGCTAAAACCTGAAGCTGTTCCAACGTTAAAACCAGATGCCGCCGTGGTTGGGACACAACCTGTAAGTAAGACTTAATAATTTTAAACGTATTTGTATAATTTTAGTAATGGTTTCGTTTTATCAAGGACGTAAAGAAATGCCAGCGCTTAAGCCAGGCTTAATAGTCACTTGGTTATGCTATTTCGTGTTTCTATGGCAAACGCGTACAAACATTTTGGACCTGAATTTGTAATCATATAGATTTTGTAAATGTATTTGCCATGTATAGCTACTTTATGACGTAATTTTTCGATTTGATCATGAACGTGATCAATGTCAACAGTGTTTGTTTATAGTAGCCAGTTATATCGATGCTAAGAAAACATACACAGAGTAAACTAAGTTTTGTTAATAGCTAAACGGTTGTTCATTATATCGATAAAACAATAACTTTAAAAAACTGTATTACTCATGTAATCATTTGTATTAAATGTTTAATCAAGGTAAAAACGTATCTCAAAAAGCTAACAAGCAGCAGTAGCATTTTCAAGTATAACAGGTATCAAACTTCTTATGTAATAGTAGAAGAATAGAATAATAATAATTCAAAAACGTACCATTCAGAAACGTTTTGTAACAGCCGTGTTTGTGGAGGTTCTGTTTGACTCTCTTCATCGCCGCTTTCTGGGTCTGATTCGGGCTCAAACTGATACGGCAGTATCGACTCCATTATTTACATTAACCGGAGCACATGAAATTCGAGCCCGTAAAGGCAAGGGGCGTGCCGGTTCCGGACAACGTGCGCTACGCAGTTTAGCCAATCACAACACACCGTCCCAAACTAACCAATCTGAGCCCACTGCCTGTTTCTGAGGGAGTGGTTTCATAGACTCAGGAAGTCAACCGGTCGTTCAAATGACAGAGGAGAAAGAGGCTTACAATAAAGGTGAAATTTATGAAAATAAGACTTTTTAAAAAAGAAAAACCACGAATACATGTTATATTGCACCCCATAAACACAATCATGCAAAGAAAAAAGGCAGTAAACCACCCCTTTAACGTCATCAATTAGTTGGGCTGGTGAAAACCACAAATGCCAGGGCCGAATTTTGGTCCCAGTCCGGCCCTGACTACGCCCCAAAAAAATATGTAGGCTTCTCTTTTTTTTCTGAAGAAAAAGTACATACTTTTGAGTGTAGCAGAAGAGTAGGCAAATTTTGGGACATTATACCATGTCATAGTTGAATCATTTTTTCTTGGCATATTTGTGTTGATTAGGGTTGTGCCAATAGACGATAGTCTCATTTTACAACTCCCCCAGACACGTGCGTAGAGGACTCCTCTAAGAAAATGTTTTTAAAACAGACTAAAAAAACTACATCCCACATCAAAATTAAATTGCAAGGTGATCCATTCACAAATTATCAAGAGTGCTTGTTTTAACAGACGCATCATTCTTATACAGATCCAAGATGAAAACGGCATCGTTGTTCGTCAGTAGGCTGTTTTGTTTCCATAGCACATTAACAAAACGTTTAATGACAATAACACTAAAAAAAATACAATTACTAAATATTAATAGTAATAATATCACTAAAATGATATAGGCCTGTAATGTAGTTCAGATGTTATGGGAAGGAGGCAGGAACCGGCGAACAATCAAATAATTTTATAACAAAATGTGTTCTAAATTTGCTCTAAGTAAATCAAATGTGAGTAAAATAAATAATCAGTCAGCTATAAACAAAGCAATTGTGAGCAATAAATAAACAAAAGTAAAGGCAGGTATCTCACAGTAAATGCTTATGCCTCGTTGATGCGGGCTCTAAGCAAATCAAATGTGAGCAAAAATAACTAAATTAAAGGCAGCTCCTTGTTGTTCGTCTGAATGTTTGTCTTGGCCCTCTTTGCCACATTCCTCTGCGAGGTGCTGGAGAACGAGAACGTGATGCAGCCACTTTCCTAAAAAACAAAACAAAACAAAATAACTCTTAGCATACATTATGGCCCCATTTACACTGCATGGTTCAAGTGACCCAAATCCGATTTTTTTCCTCTCATGTGGCACAGATCGGATATGAACCATGAACGTGTAAGCAGAAAAAAAACGCATGGATTTCGATTTTCTCAGATCGGATTCAGGCCTCACTCATATGTGGTAATAAATCGGATATGAATTGGATACGTGCATTTGCGTGTGCCATGTAAGCAGACAAATCGGATATTCCCCAGTAAATGCGAGTCGGACGTCATTAAAAAAGTGACGTCAACTTACTCAGGTGGACACCACCAACTGCGCGATCCCATTCTTATTATATGCGCGATGGAGGACGAAGGATACACACAGTGGAGCAATGCAGAGGTTTCATGTCTTTTGAGTATTTGGGGCGAAGAGACAGCTAGTGCAGGCAAAATGCAGGGTTGATAAAAGATAAAGGGTAAGATAAAAAGCTTAAAGAAATACAAAGCGAAAGCAAAACTCTGGATAATTTTATTTGCATCTGCATCCATTGCATTTCGTGCTGTTTTACTTCCTTTTCCGGGTCAGAACGTCTACATTTGGTAGTTTCAGCAGTGTATAGTGTAAATGCAAAAATCGGATACTGGTCACTTTTAAAAGATGATGTAAGCGGGTCGTCAAAAAAATCGGATATAGTCAGAAAATCGATTTGGGCATCAAGACCTGCAGTGTAAATTCAGCCTATGTATACAACAGAGTATCTGTTGATGGCCCATATAGAACGCACGCATTTATGATTCACTCAATGAACGGATCGTTCGCGCACGACAAATCACTACATTTCAAACATTTACACCTGTATTCACAAACAGTGCATAAGGCAGTAAGTATGATAATAAGTGTCATAGGCTAACCAAAACTGAACATTTGCGAGTAGCTGCTATCTATGGCCCATATAGACAGCACGCATTTAGGGATAGGCTACACAATGAACGGATTGTTCGCGAACGAACGACATCACTAACTTACATTTCAAACATTTACACCTGTATTCACAAACAAGTAGGCCTATTTACGCATGATAAAGTGTCATAGGCTAACCAAAACAGAACATTTATATATAGGCTAACATATATTGTATTTAGACAGATCACATATTTTACCGGAGTCTGAAATATATTTCTATCACATATAACCTTGCAGTTATTCGCAAAAAAATGCATTACACATAGGCTAAGGCAGTAGGCTATTTTAGCATGATAAGTAGTCATGGGCTAACCAAAACTGAACATTTATATGTAAAAATATATTGTATTTAGACAGTATCACATATTTTACCGGAGGCTGACATATGTTATGGGATAATGTTAGGGATACTGTGAGGCAATCTTTCTATGTCAAAAGCTAACCAAAACTAGGCAAAATATAGTCTGAAAATTCATTTGAGCTCTATATGATCAGAAAAGGAATTACAACAAACAACATACTCCGAACTTATCATCGGCGGGGTCAATTCGTTCTTTAAAATGCAGCCGTTGGTCGTCCAAGTTGCAATCTTTCTCTGGGGAAAAGTTCTTCCCCGCTGTCCAGTGTCCAGAATCATCTGAAGGGCCTCTTTGTCGGAGTAGTGGCATTGATCGGGGGGCGTGCCGCGTGTGCGATGCATAGATCACCTATTTACCGTGTCAAAAGCTCTGGGGGTGTGGCGGTCTCAACTAATTACAGATAATGAAGGGAGAGTGAAAAAACTGTACCTCTCCTTGGTTTCAAACGGATTACATAAACTGGAAATATTTATTCTTTTAGTAAATTACAAGATATTACAATTAAAAGAAGAGAATTTCAGCTTCATAAAGAGACATCTCTCGTATCTCTGTGACAAGTATTGACAGAGCTACAGTTCATTTTTCGGACGCGTTTAAGAATGGACTTCACTGACAGAGAGAAGGCAAAACGCGCATCATGTTTATTTTTCTTTATTTGACGAAAAGCACGACACTTTGTTTTTATTGTGAGTATCCACAAAAAAATAGACACTTAACAGGATTTAATGATGTACAACACTTAAATGTAAGATCAAAATCAACAGAGTAATTTGATTCTCTTTTGCACTGATAAGGAAAAAATCCAGCAAAACGGGGGGGCACGTTTCTCGACCTCAGAGGGTTAAAAGAATGTTGTGGTCGATAGTATCAAATGCAGCACTAAGATCGAGTAACACTAATAGAAAGATACAACCACGATCGGATGATAAGAGCAAATATTTTGTGACTCTAATGAGAGCAGTCTCAGTAATATAGTATGGTCTAAATCCTGACTGAATATCCTCGCAGATATTATTTTTTTTTCGAGAAAGGAACACAGTTGTGAGGATACTACTTTTTCTAGTATCTTTGACAGAAAAGGCAGATTCGAGATCGGCCTGTAATTGACTAATTCTGTAGGATCAAGTTGCGGTTTTTTAACAAGTGGTTTAATCATAGCCAGCTTAAAGGTGTTTGGTACGTATCCTAGAGACAAAGATGAATTAATGATATCTAGAAGAGGATCTATGACCTCTGGAAGCATCTCTTTAAGTGTTTAGTCGGTATAGGGTCTAACAAACATGTTGGTGATTTAGATGATATTCAATTTCAATTCAATTCAATTCAAGTTTATTTGTATAGCGCTTTTCACAATACACATTGTCTCAAAGCAGCTTTACAGAAAGTGCATTTCAGAAATGTACAAAGAAAAATTCAGTTAGTTAATCATGTATAAATTTAGGCATAACATGTCGCCGGTGTTTAGTCGTCTCTTCACAGGCGTCGAGTCGTCTCTCCACAGGTGTTTAGTCGTCTCATCACAGGTGGTGGGGCATCTGAAGTCTCTGTGAGAGGCTGGATACAAACTGGAGCTGACGAACGCTATTTACCTCGGGACTAGCGTCCCGAGATAACAGCAGAAAGACAGATGGGAAATAATTAGCATAGCTGATGTTCATAATATTAATGCATTCGAACTGATTCAGAAGTAGTATAAAACGTAAGCATAAGTGAATGCTTGGTTAAAGAGATGCGTCTTTAATCTAGTTTTAAACTGGGACAGCGAGTCTGAGTCTCGAACAATATCAGGAAGGCTATTCCAGAGTTTAGGAGCTAAATGTGAGAACGCCCTCCCTCCTTTAGTAGACTTAGATATCCTAGGAACGACCAGAAGCCTCGAATTTTGTGATCTTAAAGAGCGCGATGGATTGTAGAGCGATAGAAGGTCTGTTAAATACACAGGAGCTAAACCATTTAGAGCTTTATAAGTCAATAGTAATACTTTGTAGTTGATACGGAACTTAATAGGTAACCAGTGTAGAGATGATAAAATTGGTGTTATATGATCATATTTTCTTGATCTAGTAAGAACTCTAGCAGCTGCATTTTGCACTAACTGTAGCTTGTTTATTGAGGATGCAGGACAACCAGCTAATAAAGTATTACAGTAATCTAGTCTCGAGGTCATGAATGCATGAACTAACTTTTCTGCATCTGAAACAGATAACATGTTACGTAGCTTAGCAATGTTTCTAAGGTGGAAAAAGGCTGTTCTTGTAACATATGAAATATGATTTTCGAAAGTCAAGTTGCGGTCTAGTATAACACCCAGGTCTTTTACTGTAGTGGATAAAGTAACAGGACATCCTTCTAAATTAAAGTTGTATTGTAAGGGATTTTGTGGGTAGTTTTTTGGACCAATAAGTAATACCTCCGTTTTATCTGAATTTAATAGCAGGAAATTACACGTCATCCAGCATTTTATATCTTTTAGACACTCTGTCAAGTTAGATAAGTTAGTGTTTTCATCTGGTCGTGATGAGATATATAATTGAGTGTCATCAGCATAACAGTGAAAATTAATTCCATGTTTTCTTATAATATTACCAAGTGGCAGCATATATATTGAGAATAGCAGAGGGCCTAACACCGATCCTTGCGGCACTCCATAGTCTACTGATGTTATCTTCGATTTTTCCCCATTTAAACATTCAAAATGGTAACGGTCTGATAAGTACGATCTAAACCAGCTTATATAGTGTCGAACGCAGCACTAAGATCAAGTAGAACTAGTATTGAGATACAGCCTTGGTCAGAGGCTAAGAGTAAATCATTTGTAATTTTAACTAGCGCAGTTTCTGTGCTATGATGCGGTCTGAATCCCGACTGAAATTTTTCATAGATATCATTTTCTTGCAAGAAAGAGCACAATTGAGCGGACACAATTTTTTCTAGTATTTTAGACATAAATGGAAGATTTGAGATGGGTCTGTAATTTGCTAGGTTATTTGGATCTAATTGCGGTTTCTTAATGAGAGGTTTTATTACTGCCAGCTTGAATATTTTTGGAACATGACCTAAAAATAAAGACGAGTTAATAATATTGAGAAGAGGCTCTTCCACTACAGGTAACACTTCTTTAAGTAGTTTAGTGGGTATTGGATCTAATAAACATGTTGTTGGTTTAGATGCAATGATAAGTTTATTTAGTTCTTCCTGTCCTATAGTTGTAAAGCGGTGTAGTTGTTCTAGGGGGGCCATAATTGAGGCTGAGTCATAAGACACCATAGAGGATTGTACATTTACAATTGTGTTTCGGATGCTTTCTATTTTCTCATTGAAGTAATTCATAAAATCATTACTACTATATTGTAACGGAATATTTTGCTCTGGAGATGTCTGATTATTTGTTAGTCTAGCCAAGGTGTTAAATAAAAACCTTGGATTATTTTGGTTATTTTCTATAAGTTTGCGGATATGCTCAGCCCTGGCTGATTTTAGAGCCCTTTTATAATGTGACATACTGTCTTTCCACGCGATTCTGAAGACCTCTAAATTAGTTCATTTCCATTTACGCTCTAAGTTACGAGTTTCTCTCTTGATAGCATGCGTAGCACTGTTGTACCATGGTGCTTTAGTTTTCTCTCTAACCTTTTTAATCTAATTGGTGCAACAATATCTAGTGTACTAGAGAAAATGTTGCTCATACTGCTAGTCATTTCCTCTAGTTCATCTGATTGTTTGGGTTTACTGAGCAGCTGAGATAGATCAGGTAAGCTATTTGAGAATCTATCTATAGTGGTTGGAAGGATTGTTCTGCCTGGTCGATAATGTGGTGCAACATGACAAATTTCAGCAGTGCGTATTATGCAAGTTACCATGTAATGATCAGTGAGATCGTCACTTTGCGGTATAATATCTATATCGGTTGGATCGGTTCCATATGATATAATTAAATCTTACATCTAAGAGCGTAACATTTAGCACAAGTACTTCAAACGAATTAAACCTATGACAAGTTTTCTGAGTAACATTAAGAATATCTCTATAGATTGTTGCAACACCGCCGCCACGACCGATCAGACGGGGCTCATGCTTATAACAGTATCCTGGTGGAGTAGACTCATTTAGACCGAAATAATCATTTGGTTTAAGCCAGGTTTCAGTAAGGCACAGAACATCGAAATTATTATCTGTGACCATTTCATTTACAATAACCGCCTTAGGTGTGAGCGATCTAATGTTTAGAAGACCTAGCTTTAGAAATTGTTTTTGTTCACTGATATTTAGATTTTCTGGTTTAATTACAATAATATTCTTGCTAGATCTTACAGTAGATTTGTTGTTTGGCTTCACTAAGCGAGGAATAGACACAGTTTCTATATAATGTTCTACATTGGTACTTATATCAATTAAGTTGGGACAGCAAAGACTGTGATTTGGACTTTGACTTACTAGTCAGATGGTGTGTAGCGTCTTGGAGATGTTGTCCGACAGAACAGCCGCTCCGACTCTGCTGGGGTGCAGACCATCAGGACGGAAGAGCCTAGGTCGCTCCCAAAACAGATTCCAATTATTTACAAAAAGCAGTTTCTGTTCATTACACCATGACATTAACCATTCATTTAAAGCAAATAATCTACTGAACCTTTCTTGTCCAAGTCGGTACGTGGGAAGCGGTCCAGACACGACGATCGTTGCTCTAGGCGATGTGCTGCGTACCGTCTCGATCAGGCTCCTGTAGTCCTTCTTCAGAACCTCCGTCTGCCGCAGCCTGATGTCATTCGTCCCCGCGTGCAGCACGACAGCTCCGACGTGCTCGTCACCGTTCAGGATCTCGGGAACCTGCGCAGCGACATCAAGAACACGAGCACCAGGAAAGCAGTGAGTGCGCACCTTACCTTTACCCGAGGTAGCACGGACATGGCGGACCATGGAAGTGCCGATGATCACGGCGTCGTCGCGTTCCGACTCGCGAAGAGGGGAGAAGCGGTTCCGGGTGGAGATCTCGAAGACCGGGAGGGGCGGAGAGGTTCTTGCTCTGGTCCTGGCTCGTGTCGTGACCCAGGGTGCAGGAGTGATTGAAGGCAGAGATGATCGCGTCCTCCTGGGCAGAGAAACGCACGGAGTAGACGAAGTCGGAGTCAAAGTCAAAAAGTTACTAACCACTGACTTGTGAGCATCGGCGCGTGATGTTTCAAGCGCTGATCGCCGATCTCGCAGCTCGGCTTGCTTCTCCAGCAGAACACGAATCTGCTTCTCCACCGACTCCAGCTCCAGCCGTACCGAAATCAGCTCGAATTTGTCCTCACCTGCACTCAGAGGTAACGTTAGACACACATCCGATATGTTCGCCATTATAACAGATGAACAGTAAATTAGTAGTGATACTACCAATATCACTACTAATTTAGGACTGAAATGATGGATATAACCCGTATCCTTTCAGAGAAACAGGTGTAAAATGAGACGCTCGATAGGTGCGAGGCCACGCGTGAAATGCTAGCGGGCTAAAGGCTAGTAGCCGAGATTCGGAAAGTTGGATCTAAGTAGCGATATCAAAGCAATCCGATTGTTTTTTTAGTTTTTTTTTATAAGGAATAGTATCGAGGATAAGTTCACATGATATAAAAATAGAAAGTGCCTGTTTATAATTGAGTGGTAAAGAAGAAAATCAAGGATTAATGAATCAATTCGACGGAGCTCCAAACACAAACATAGACCGCACGCGCATGCGTATATAGACATCTATATACATCTGATATAACGAGTTTGCAAAATGCTTCCTCTCCTATAGCAACAAATGAATCAAATTTTTCGTCATGAAGACTACACTGCACTGTCTGATGTGATACTGTAGTAGACGTTTGCATAGTTATAATTTTGTCCCTGATATTATCGATCTTATAAGTGAAGAAGTTCATAAAGTTATTACTGCTGTGTTTCTTGGAAACTTCTGGGCTTGAAGCTTTCTTTTTCGTTAGTTTAGTCACTTTTTCAAATAAATACCTAGGATTATGTTTATTTTCTTCTAATAGGGTTGAAAAATAAACAGTTCTAGCATCATTTAAAGGATTAGTTCACTTTTTAAAAACTTTTGCTGATAATTTACTCACCCCCATGTCATCCAAGATGTCCATGTCTTTCTTTCTTCAGTCGAAAAGAAATGATGACAGTTAAAGTATTATTAGCACAAATGCTTGCCTTGTTCTGTCTTGAGATGCGTGTTCGTGATTCTCCTGTTCGAACTCGTTCATTAAAATGAACAAATCTTTTTTCGAGTCATTTTATTCATTCAACGAACGAAATGACTCAAAAAGATTTGTTCATTGTAATGAACGAGTTAGAACAGGAGAATCACGAACACGCATCTCAGGACAGAACAAGGCGAGCATTTGTGCTAATAATACTTTAACTGTACTTTAAAATAATTTTACTTTAACTAATAATTACGACAATGAGTAGGTTCTGACACGTGTTGACTCACTCCAATTGAGTTTATAATGTCTTTAAATGCCAATCCCAATGCATATTTTTCAATGTGATTTATTCGTTTACACTATATATATTTACATTAAAGTGGTTTTGAAAATATTACTTTAAAGCAACACCTCCCCCTTTGCCTTTCGGACGAGACTCATGTTTTTAAGAGTAATCTTGCGGTGTGGACTCATTTAAAGTAATGTAATCGTTTGGTTTTAGCCAGGTTTCTGTCAAACACAGCACATCTAAGTTATAATTTGAAATCATATCATTAACTATGAGTGCCTTTGAAGTAAGGGATTGAATATTCAGCCACCCAAGCTTTATCGTTTGCTCATCTGGATTATATTTGTTTTTTATTTGTTGAACATCAATTAAATTTTTAACCTTAGATAGGTTTGGACGTTTTTTGGATTTCCAAATTCGGGGAACAGACACAGTCTCTATACGATGATATCTAGTTGAAAGTCTCTATGTGATGGGATTTATCTGACCTTGGTGACGCGAGGCCGCTAGCAGACGGTCGGTTTAGCCAGTCTATCTGCTTCCTGACCTGAGCCCCAGATTGTCATGTTTCATCTCTAAGACTATGTGCCAAATTACTAGAGAGAAGAGCAGCACCATCCCAGGAGGGATGAATACCATCTCTTTTCAACAGGTCAGGTCTGCCCCAAAAACTTTTCCAATTGTCTATGAATTCTATATTATTTTGCGGACACCACTTAGACAACCAGCCATTGAGTGAACACAATCTACTAACTATCTCATCACTCCTTCGAACAGGAAGAGGGCCAGAGCAAATTTCAGTGCCTGACATCGTATTTGCGAGTTCAAACACCTCTTTAATGTTAATTTTGGTGATCTCCGACTGGCGAAGTCGAACATCATTAGTGCCGACGTGAATAACAATCTTAGAGTATTTACAATTAGCATTAGCCAGCACTTTTAAATTTGCTTTGATGTCAGGCGCTCTGGCTCCCGGTAAACATGTGACTATGGTGGCTGGTGTCTCTATTTTCACGTTCCGTGTGATCGAATCACCAATTACCAGGGCACAATCAACAGCATTCTCAGTGGGTGTTTCACTGAGAGGGGCAAATCGATTTGTTATGGTAATCGGAACAGAAGTGTGATTTTTTTTTTTTTTTTTTTTTTTTTTTTTTTTGATCCGCTACTACAGCGATCTCTCACAGTCACCCATCTGCCTGGCTGCACAGGCAATAACTCAGCCGGAACCGAATCATGTACAGAGTTCACTATGCTAGGCGCATCCAAAGTAGTATCTAAGGCTCGAGCACACTTACTATCCTCAATTAAAGTTTGGATGCGTGTCTCTAATTATGAAATCTTCTCCGTCAGCCTGACTGTCTCCTTGCATTTATCACATATAAACCCTATATTGCCGACGGGGAAGGCTATAGTAAACATGTGGCATGAGGTGCAGGTGACAATAACAGAACAAGACATTACTCGCAGTGTTTGTTGACTGATTCTTACTCACCTGGGCTTTTTATGAACTCGGAGGCGCGGGCGCGCACGAGAAAAATGAATAACTGAGCGCACAGGTGGTGCGTTAACAGGCTAGTGAGATACTAGCGTGTTGTGCTAACAATAACGGAAGCTAGCGATGTTAGGTTAATCTGAGATGTTAGGTAAACTGTAATTAGTAGTATAAACAACTAGAAATGATAGTAAATGATGGTTCAAAACAGAAAGAAATGCGGGGCTTAGACGGAGCTTACAGCCTCGGAGCAAACACACTCACACACAGCAGGCAGCAAGGCAGACAGGAGCAATCGATCAGGGTAGAGCAATCGATCTCAATCGATCTTTGCCGTATCAAATAGTCAAATAGGTTTTAACATTAATCATTAATTAGTATGTGAGCAGAGCGGCATCCAAAATCAAAGTGCTTCTGCTGAGATTTTGAAGTATGCTTACAATGGATACTTTACTACTCCATGAGACCACAGGAGAGGATTTATGAATGGCAGTGAAGCAATGCAACTGAGGTTGTAAAAAATTGAAATGCAAAATGTCTCAGTTCACATTACTTTAATCTCCGATCTCTGTGTGCAAGTGTTTTGTGTGGTCATGAAAAGCAGCACATTAAAATGTAATTGTAATTAAACTGACTGGAACTACCTGTGAATCAAATTATTTTAATGCACACCTTTTAGCCAATCAGAATCAAATATTCAGACAAACCATGGTATTTAGATTTATTACAGTAACCGTTGAACAAACCAAGCAACTAATGGTAGTGTTAAGGAAAAAAAGAACATACTTTTTGTGTTTGTCAATTTGCTGAATTAGGCCCCATCCACACTACTACGTTTTCGTTTAGAAACAGAGACCTTTTGCTACGTTTGCACCTCTCGTCCAGACTAAAACGGCAAAAACGAAGACCCAAAACGGAGAAGTTTAAAAACGCTGTAGACCCGTTTTGCGTTTTGAATCTCCGGAGGGCATTTTAGTGTAGACGGGTCAAAACGCAGGACTTTAGAAACGATGATGCAGACGCTCGCGCTCTGCTCTCTGATTGTGTCATCAGTCATCATGGCGTATCCTTCCCTGATGCTGTAACGTTAACTGCCAACATGCGCCGGAGGTAAGCTATTATTCCAGCGATCTGTGACAATTCCCATGCCGTGTGCAGCGGCGGTATCGACCGTGCATGGAGCGCCGGTTTTGGGTTAAGCCGGGAAGAACCAGCGCATGGTGGGATCATTTTATCAATGAAGTTGTGTTGTGTTTACACCGGCACGCGCATGCCCAGTGTAGGTGAATGGTCACGTGACCCGCGTTTTCAGTCGTTTTAATGTGGACGGAGATCGCAGCTAAAACGCTGGTGTGGACGGAGATCGTATTCATTTTAATTATCCGTTTCTAAACTAAAACGCAGTAGTGTGGATGGGACCTTAAACTGTTCAGCACATCCCTCTGACTTCCATGTCTAGCCACATTTAAGATGTTTGGGGCCAGAATTTGAAGAGCAGTCTCTAGATTAAGATGAAGGTCCTTCCCAAACCGCATCTTCACTTCATGCAGCAGCTACCAAAAAAAAGAAAAAAGAAAGAACAATTCATTAAAACAATTTTGACTAATTTTATTCATCCAAAAAAAATAAATTGAAAATGCAGTGGAAATACTAAACTCAAAGGAAACCACACTAAAAACAAATACTCACAAGTTGTGGAACCCGATGAAATGGGAACATGTCCATGACCTCTCGTGTTGATTTTGTCATTAAATGGACTCTTTTAAAAAGAGTGCATCTCATTGGATTTTTTTATGTTGGTGTAGTCAGGTTGTCTTTTATGTAGTTCAGCATTTATCACAGTAATGTGCTCCTGAAAACTCAATTGATCTTCTCCAATATTTTCCAGGTTTAATATAATCTGAAAAAAGTAGTAAATAACACAATTCCTATTGTATATCTACCATCTCCTAGCATTACTGGTCCATAACCAAGCAATTTTAAGACATTTTAGTGAAGAAAGATAAAACAGACAAACCTCCTGGGACACTGGGTGGAAACCGGATTATCAGTACACAGGAGTACTGGGAAAGTTTGCAGTCTTGCATCTTTTTGTTTGCTGAAATGAGCAAAAGACAGTTCATATGTGACCCGCTCTGGCGAAATGAGTCGGAAGTCGCAACGTTCTATTTTAAGATATGGGCCGATTATGTGGAAAAATAATGAAATAATAAAAAAAAACTTTTTGGGCTAATTTCATTCAAAAGACATTCAAAAATAATCTCCCGAAGTTTCATAGTCCATATAAATGAGTAAATGTATTTAAATGACTATTAAAGTTTACAAAGTTGTACTAAATTCGCTGGAAATTATTGCTTTTCTCAACTCCTCTCATCACTTCTGAGCATTTCCCGGGTATCCCCTGAAACGTCACTATCTCTGCTCTCCAAATATGGTGTTGCACGTTGTATACAACCAATCAAAAAGCTTAGAAAATGTACACAAACGCTGATCATTTGGTAATGGGAAGCCCCGTTTCGACTGACCGGCACGCGATCGGTCCAGCCACCCTCCTGTCAGACTCGCGCTCGGTGTAAACAAGCTAGCAGATCTCATCAGAAAGATTAAATATTAATTTGAGAAATGTCGCTGTCAAAAGAGAGCAAAGTCACCAACGCGTTGAACTCACTGGAGGCTTCTAACCTAAGCTCTGCTGCTGATCAGCAAGAGTGCACATACTCGTGTGCGGTGCGTATGCGGTGCGGGAGCAGCACGCGCTATAGATAGTGCTCATGCTGCGTGCATTTGCTGTGCGCAACTGATCAGCGGCTGTACCACACACACATTTACTCACTATTTTATTTCAAATCCAGAAATTATCATCAAGTTTTATTTTAAAAAAAGTTGTCACCAGTGCGATTCTCTTTTTACAGATATGCACTCTTAGACGTATTCATGTTAAAACACACTTTTAACATCGCATTATTAATGCATTAGCCTACTTAGGCCTACACACACACACACACACACACACACACACAAAACACACACACACACACACACACACACACACACACACACACACACACACACACACACACACACACACACACACACCCCACACACACACAAGCAAAAATGTAGCACCTCTGTTCAATCTTTCTGATTTTTGTAAAAGTGCCTTTTAAATTATTTATTCAAATAAAAACTTTAAAATAATTTGAGCTTCAGTCTGGTTTAATAGCATTATATATGTCTTTGGTCAAATTAAGCTGTAAAATAAATAGTTCATCTCTTTAAATGCAATGGATTTTGAAAGATATCAACAAAAAATGGGCAAAAAACTTTAAACGCAATTTTCTCAGGTTTTCAATTGGAAAAAGAGGGCAGACGACCATAATTCAAATGTGTATATCTTTACAACCATTTAAGGTATGACTTTGACTAGGATATCATTTTAAAGTGTATGGTCTCCTCTTTCCATTAATACCAAAATCTCAATTTTGAAATTTGGGTCACTGTGACTCATTTTGCTGGATCAGGTCACATATAAGGAAAATATTTAGAAGTGACATAGCACAAATAACTGAAAATCAATAATCTTGATTTCGCTGTATGTTTCATACTGCAGATTGTATGGCTTGGAATATAATGCAAGAGTTGTGTGGACTACTTTTACTTTGCTATAACTATTTTTTACATGGTGCTTTTGCATAGCTTTTGAAGGTAGAAAATGCCACCACTCATTGAGAACAACTAGTACATTCCCAAAATCTGACCCTTACCCAGGGGGCAAAGGGGGTTTAGCAGACATGGGCTGCTGTAAAAGGTTGTCATATAAAAATGAAATCTATGACGTCTGAGGATCACAAAACCTGAGACATCATAGATTTCTGAGACATCATTGTGATCCTCAGATGGCATTTCCTAAAAAACAGGTGTTTTGCCCCCTGGTTACCTTTTGTGTTGCATAAAGATTAGGAACTGTGAGAGTGAGTAAATAACAACAGAATTTTCCTATTTTTTTTTGGTAAACTAATCCTTTAATTGTAAAGTGAAGGTTTAATGTATGCTTAGGAGATGACTGGTGTATACCTCCTCTTCAGAGACAAGGCCATCAGAGACTGAGGCTACGTTCACACTGCAGGGCTTAATGCTCAATTCCGATTTTTTGAAAAAATCCGATTTTTTTGCAAGGCCGTTCACATTTCCAATTAAATGCGACCTTTAGTGATCTCCTGTGTGAACGTGAAATGACCCAGAAGTGACCCGCATGCGCAGAAGAGTACTCAACGGTCAACGACGTCACTTGCTGTTTGCGGAAGTACCTAAACATGAATGTCAACAGTGGAGCTCGTTTAGCAATATTAAAGTTATTTTCCCAACAGAGCCAGCACAATTACAATCTTTTCGTTTTAAGAAGAAAATTAAGAAGGAGGAGAGCATTTGAGCGCCTTCGATTAACTCACGGAAAGAGACACGTCTGCGGCGGACCATAACAGTGCAACGCGTTGGAGTGTATTGACAGGTGCGTGCTATCGGTGCTATCGTACGATAGCTAACTTGTTTATCTTCTCATTCCCGCCTACTTCAACGCAGAATTATGATGTTTGTCGCATATCAACGGCGTGCGGGTCGGATACATGCGACCTCGCCGTTCAGATTGAGGTCGCATTTCAAAAGATCGGATACGTATCGGATTTGGACCACATACCCAAGTGGCCTGGGTCGCATTTGAAAAGATCGGATCTGTGTTGTTCAGACTGTCATGAAAAGATCGGATACAGGTCGCATAGGGGCAAAAAAATCGGAATTGGGTCGTTTCAGCCTGCAGTGTGAACGTAGCCTGAGAGATCCAGTGCATTCCTTTTAACACCAAATTTCTTCTTCATCTCTTGAACTGCTGATGAATGCGCTAAAGGAATTCTCTCTTTTTTTAAATTTGTTACGCAGACAATGCAGAAGGGTATCCTGCAGACACATATATACCACAGTTCTGGTCCTCAAATAGGTAATTCTAAAATGACATTTATACTTAATAGATTTATTGCTGTCAATCTACTACAAAATTAACTAATTAAATCACATTTTTCCATAATTAGTCACATCAATATATTTATATTGTCATAATTACCCATTATTTTCTAAATTAATGTAGAAAGATTAAGATTATGAAGTTATGCAGTATATTTGTTTTATCAAGCCAATTATTCACAATTACTACATTTATCATATACATTTATTTTTAATTACCTTTTGTTTGGGCTACCATAGAAAAGCACTGAGACCATGTTTATTACCATGTTTCAGAAATTAACTTGCTCACTAATGAGGTGGAAATATGACAGAATCACAATGTAATGAAATTATCTCGCAAATATGAAATGAGGGGCAAGCAAGATTTGAGGTTGAGTTTGTACGGAGCCCCTAAAGGGACCTTTGCAAAAAATAAAGACTATCGCGTACACACGCGAAACAGTCTTTATTTTTTTATTTTTACAACGGTCCCTTTAGGGGCTCCGTAAGTTTGAAACCTGTGCTTGTGAAATGTAACATTGTACTTACATGACCAGAGGGGCTAGTATCCTTCAGGAAAGGAAATCTTGTGATCAGACTTCCAAGAACATTCGTGTATATCTTGTGGCTTGGATACCTAAGAAAAAGGCATATATCAGTTAAAATGAACTATTTTGCTTATGCTTTTTAGGCAGTTTTTTTTTTAAAATATGCATACCATGTGTACTTTGTGATGCTATCAAACAACACTTGAATTAGCAGTGATCGCAGATGTGATTTTTCCTTTTTTCTTGAAAGATGGATCCTTCCTCTGTAATGATTCAATAAGTTCTGGTGAAAAATCAGGTAGGGTGAAAACTGCAGGCCACGGCTCACAGCACTTTTGCCTATATAAAAAAAGTAAGTGTTATTTTTTCACCTAGGCCAAATGCATAAACTAATTTCAGTTCAAGCCATTCTACTAACTGAGTGTGATGCATTTGAATCTCCAAAGAGGTTTCCACGCCAGTTTCTTGTCTGTATTAAAAAATATATAATAATAATAATAAAAGTTTTTTTATATTTGTATACACATATTACAACTGGAAGAATGGGTCCTACTTACTCCATTGAAGACGATCTCTTCAGTCTTTCAAGTTTCTTTAAAAAGATCACTTGCTGTTTCATTGTGGGGAATAGTTTCTGCACCATCCTTTCTGTTAAGCCCAACAGGGTTTCTCCATCAATCTCTTGCTCTATTTAAAATAATCAGTACTGTTTTCAAACTTTTGTAATTCTGTCAGGAAATAAGGACATTACAAAGAAAAAATTATAAATTAACACTGTGATGGAGGGTGATAAATACGTCGTCATCATCATGCTTGTAGGTGTCAAGGGCATGATAGTCCTTTTCTTCCCCAGGGTGAATGACAACCCACTTTCTCTCCTCTTATACAAGGAAGGCGTGATTTATGATAATCAAACTTTTGGGGTATTAGGAGCTTTCCAAAAATCAACCAAATAGCCCTGAATTGGACAATTTTAGACACTTTCATGAAGACTGGAATGCCATTCTCAGCCACATCAATCACGAAGCTGTCTCCAATTTTGTATTTTGTATTGTTTGTCAAAAGAGAATTGACAACAGCCAGTGTCTCCTCGCTGAGGATGTCCTTAGTTCTACTTTTATTCCTGATGCCCTCTTTGAGATCACAAGGAAAGGACCTGAATGGAACTGAGCGTTCACCTTCAGTGTATGTCTTTTGTGGAAGTGCATCCAATGATGTTAACTCCCAACACTGCCTCAGCCGGTGTCTTTTAGAGAGGGTGTAAGACATGTTTCTGAAATTGCAAGTGTTGTGGGCTAGTCTTTTGAAATATTGGTGCTTGCCTTCAAACCTCATGCACCACAGGGACTTCAAAGACCCAAAGTCTGAAATGAGGTGAGGATAGTGTGTGAGAAAGTGCAGTTTTGGTGGGAAAGTATCTGGAAACAGGGCTTGGAAATCTGAGAGGAATTCTCCAATTAGAAGGCTGAGAAAATGTATGACTGTTTTTTTTATGCGAGGGGACAAAATTATCTCACCAATTTCTCTGCACTTCAGATACACAGCCCAGTGTGCTTCGCCTTGTGGGATGTAATGTCCAATAAGGAATGGTAATATCCTGAAAGGCACCAGTTTTGAGCTGCTGTTCCCAACAATCTGTTCTGTTTCAGAACACTTTGTGGTAACTTCTGTGGAATATTACGTTTGTCGTTCTTTCCAATCTGAAATGCTTCCAATTCAGCATTTATGTTACTGAGTGAAACTATTTCATAAAAATGCAATGCTTTGATGACTTTGGTGATCACAATGGGCACAATGCCCTCCAAGAAATCATGCATTAAGTCTGGAGGAAAGGATTTGGTGACGTCAAAGTACTCCAAGTCATTAAAGGGGCATTCATTTACTACACCATATGTGACCAGACACGGAAAGTAGGGACACAAGTCGGTTCTGGGGCATTTTGAGTTATTCATAGATTCTGAAAGTGTAGTCTCCAAGCTTTCCAACGATGCGTAACACATGGAAATCTGATAATATTTGGAGAAGTTGTGGCCATTTGAAGGTAGCCACTCAAAATAACTAAAAGCGGAGAAAACAGCCTGTAAAGATCTGCAGTTCTCACCTCTCTCACCTCTCTTTCTGGAGTGAAAATAGTGCTCATTTACATCTCATTTAGATAAGCCATACCCCCTGTAAAGCTTTACAGCTTTTTTTTCTTTCCTGCTAGCTAATAACAATAGGTAGGTGTTGGGAAGGTCTAAACAGACTAAACATGAGATAACGTGTACGTGTTCTTAGAATGAGCACAAAATGACAAACTTTAATGTTTACGGAAACTCACCTCCAGGACGGTGAATGCACTTTTGCCACTCTAGGCGAAAAAAGATATAACGCAAAACCAGCAACAATACACACATACCAATATGCCATGATATAACGCAAAACCAGCAACAACACACAAAGGCCAATATGCCAAAGGCATACATATAACGCAAATAGTGCGCAACGCGTGTGTGCCCAAAATGTCAACAATATTAAAGTTTATGCAGGAGGCAAATGCCTGCTGGCATTTTTCTTTAAGCAGTCATGACAGGGATTTTCCAAATAATCATTTCAACTCCTCAAATTACTGTTACAAATCTCTTTACATCACTTATGTGCGTATACACACACAAATGAAATGTCCGCAAGCACATTATATCATCAGCAGGTTCATCTTAAATAACGACTAAAGAGCAAATGAAGCTTAACTTACGTTTCAGGCCTTCATCGCAGCAAAGGTCTTAACTGCATTCTCCATTTCGATTCTCTGTGCCAGTTCATGTTCTATTGAGATTGTTGCCAGTCCATTAAGTCTGTTCCCTGTTCACAAAACGTTCCCCATTCAAAGCAATCGGGATGTTACATATGAAACAGCCAGCTACCGTTGTCAGCGAGCCGAGCCGCCGTATTCAAGCACGCGCGCGCGGCTTCAGTTTCCCGAGCCCACAAAGTGCGGCGAAAACGTTTTCAGTGTACTGTAACTGCCACGGTTCAGCTCTTCTGCGACAATCTTTGCGGCGTCCATCTTCATTGAATTTTGATATCAGATAGAGCCGAGCAGAGCACAGCACAGCATAATAAGTAGCCATGCGGTTCACTTGGAGGGCGGGGACAAAAGCGCTATATTCAGTATGGAAGTACACACAGACAATAACAGACCACGCCCTACTGCATGCTAGAATCTACGAAAACAAGCCGATTTCAACCTCAAAATGTACGCTTTTAAATATACCAATACTGTTATCTCAAACATGGAGAGGCTTCTTCATGATCTCAACTAACAGATTCTGCAAAAAAGCGGAAATCACAAATTTTGGAAAAAAACGCTTCTTTCTCATTTTCCTCACAAGTTGTGCTGCCGACTTGTGTCCCTGGGTTCCGTGTTCGGTCACATATGTCTGTTTTGCGATCTCTCCAATCTCCCTGAGAGCACTTAGATGGTACTTGTGGACCTCTGAAGATCGAATGATGACGTTGTCTTCATTAACATGAGATTTTAAATCTTGGTAAGTAATCATACAGAATCTGCAAACTCGTCCACTGCTGAAACAGCAAGTAAATCCAGCCAAGTTGTGAGCAGACAAATTATCAGCGGAGATCGTAGCCAAAGCACACTTTAAGTTGATTTCTTGTCCATTCACACTGAACAAAATTCCTTCTTTGAAGAGTTTTCTCAGATCCTGAATGAGAGGATGCAAAATGTCCTTAAAACGATATTGTTTAAGAAGCTGATGTCTCACTAGTATACATAAATGTATGTGTCTCAATAGAGATTTGTAAGTTGGTTCAAGATTTCCAATAGTGAAATAGAATGCTGTGAGTTTATGCAAAGTCCTTTTGGAACCTAAAGGGTTAACCACTTCAAATTCATCTGTGTAGAGATGTAGCCTCACAACATTTGCATCACCAAAAAAGGGTTTTCCTTGGAAAATCCGTCCGTTTGAAAAATTCACTTGAAGCCTTTTCACTGCTTCTTTGAAAAGATTCAAAAATGTCTTGTTTCTCTAGCTGGACCTTCAATACATCAGAAATGGGTATACAAAAATGTGTCCTCTTTTCCATTACTATTAACACAGAGCACGTTTAACAGGCTCAACAAGATGCAGCTGCTCTTTGCAGTATTGGGTTAGCTGATATTCTGTCAGTACAGACTCAAATAGGACCTCACTAGACAGCAAATTATTTAAATCCTCATTGTCTTCTAACCTAAATCCAGACTGGTGTAGATGGAATTTAATTATTTCAGCATACTCCTCTCGGACGAAATTAAGAATGAACTGAAGGCTGGCAATGACTGTGTCATGGGTAACTTTAGGGATGAGATGATTTTCCTGAAGATTCAAAATAAAAAGAGCAATATGATGTTTTAGACCACTCAATAGTGTAGTCAGGTCAAAATGAGGGATGCAGTTATCATCGATGTGGGGCAAGCTCTCTGTCTCTATGAGGTCGGGATCATTTATTTCAGAATCATGAGACCATCTTCCTGGATGGAGGGCAGTTGAATGTTTTCGGTAGATGTGGTTTCTAAAACTGTACACATTCTTGTAGCTCATCTTACAGCCCTCTATATTACATATTACTTTGAAGTCTCACTGGTGTTGGTGAAGTAAAGTAAGGTAAGTTAAGGTACTTGTGTATTGTACACTTAATGACATTACAGAATGGGCATTTGTAGAACTCCATTAAATACCTCTGAAGACTTCTTTGGAATCAATCAGGTTGATGGTTTGGAGCCATTTGCAGACATCATCTGTTGTCCATTTGTCTACCATTATGTAATCTTCAAAAGGAAAAAAAGTAACAAAGTTACTATTAATTTCAAATCATGTACATGTCACTACTTTATTAACCTCTTAGTCTACCATGAAAAAAAGTAAAGTTGTATTCTGTAAATGTAAACATTGATGTCAATATTAGTGGAATTTCTAAATAATTTATTGATTTTTCATATAAAATCGCCTTCAACTTTAAAATGAACAATCATGATGCGTATATAAATTTTTCAAAAACAAATCTTCTACAAAAAGCATTAAACAAATTTGTATTTGAACAGGCAATTTAAAAATGTTGCTGAGGGGAAAAAGGCTCCAGCCTCTCCACAACCCATAAAAGTTATTTATGGAATGAATGGATGAAGGGGGATAAGAACATGTGAATAGACCCTAACTGTACAGTCTACAAGCAAGTGCATTCCAAGTAAAGATACAGTGTCAATTTAATACACTTGTTATCAGGGCTGATTAATTGTAGTTAACGGCATAGTCCACTTTAAAATGAAAATGATCTCATCATTTACTCACCCTCAAGTTGTTTCAAACCTGTATGAATTTCTTTCTTCTGCTGAACACAACCAATCTAATTGGATTCTGTGCTTCTCCACTCTTCCTCCAGACTCTCGGACCTTGATTTCCAAAGGAAATGCAAAATTTATTTTCATCAGAGAACATAACTTTGGACCACTCAGCAGCAGTCCAGTCCTTTTTGTCTTTAGCCCAGGCGAGACGCTTCTGATGCTGTGTCTTGTTCAAGAGTGACTTGACACAAGGAATGCGACAGCTGAAACCCATGTCTTGCATACGTCTGTGCGTGGTGCTTCTTGAAGCACTGACTCCAGAGTGCAGTTATCCTTATTGCTTGTACACTTTTTTTCTACCACATATTTTCCTTCCCTTCGCCTCTCTATTAATGTGCTTGGACACAGAGCTCTGTGAGAAGCGCATATGCGCCAGTGCAGAACAGCTGGCAGTGGGTGGACTTCTGGGAGGCAAACAGGTCTACCTATGCGTCCCCAAATTGGCTCCAAATCAGCTGGACCGCCTGGGGATGGAGTCTCCATTCTCCAGGGAACATGAGCTGTTACGAGAGCGCGTCAGCCGCACGATTGAGCTCGCCCGTAATATATATGTAGCGCAGCGACCTGAGCCACTGCATTGATATGCCACTGCAGTTGGTCCTGTCAAGGAGCCCGAAGCAGCATGCCTGTTGCAAATGGCACCCCAGCCGGGGTATCGGGAGGTATTGGTCGTGACAACAACATGCCTAGAAACTTGTTCTATGGTCACTCCGGCTCATAGAAAGGTAAGGTCCGACCACGGACTGAACGTTTGGCGACAGCTCGGTGTGAACATACAAAGCTGCGCGTTCCAAGGTACTTCAGTGGGCCTTTAAAATATTGCACAGCACACATTCAAGTACACATACTTTTAACTTCTTACATTTTCTTCACACAGTAAAGGCTGCCAGTAAGTGGCATTACAAAATGAAGTGCAGAATAAATCTTGACTTCAACTTCAACAAACACTTGCTTAATCAAGTGTTGACTTCAAGTGTTAAGAATACATTTGAGTACAGTATTTAAACATTTTTGGCCAAAAACGCTAACATGTCTACCTTTGCTGGTTTCAAACATGATCGCTTACCAGTGATGTGCGGGTTGATCCAAAATGAGCGGGTGCCTGCGGTCACCCGCGGTTGCCCGTGGTTACGAGTCATCCAAAAATATTTTTAATGATATTCGGGTCGCGGTTGGTCGGGTCATTTGAAATAAAGATGGCAATTAAACCTTTGTATTTATATAGGAATAGACACAATTTTTTATGAAATACATAGGCCTACACTTTATTGGCTGAATAACTGGCACGAAGATGACGCACAAGCTCAGTCTAAACAGTTCTCGGTTCTGTAGCCCTACTGGTGATCCGAGAACCGCTGTACCTGTGCGTTCGTGGTACGCGGATGCACAGTATCAGCTGCTCATGCTCATCACTTCTCTCAGCAGTGGCACCAACATGTCTCAGTTCAGTGAACTGTTGGAGTTACTGGAGTAAAATATACTCAGGGTCCGGGATATTGGTTTATTTCGATTCGGAGGGACTGTCAGGCATGTCTGAAACTGAAAGTGAGTAACTTTAGTAACTTGTGGATCAGCGCTGACGCAAGACGCGAACTGTTTCGAACAGTTCAGTCCGATTTAGTGTACTGGTTTGACCGGTTCACTAAAAAGAACCGGCCATCCCTACAGTCTGCAGGAGAGATGGAGGCGGCAAGAGAAAAGGTGAAGACTGGGGAGTGGAAGCTCCGCAAATACACAAATAGAAAGAGCAAAGTGTGGGAGACATTTGCCGAAATAATGACAGATGATTACCAAAGTGCTGGCTTTGTCATGTGTACTTCTTGCGATGCTATTTACACATTTGTGTTACACGTCTATGGCCCAATGACGCTACAATAAGCATTTACTACTTTTAAAAAATGCGGGTCGGGTACAATATTTTCTTTCTTTTTTTTTGCGGTCCGAGTTGCGGGCGGGTTAGTTAAAAACGTTGGTCGGGTGCGGGTTGTTTATACATTGACCCGCGCATCACTGGTGCTTACATGTCACATGTTTCGCTAGCACTAAACAGTCTCTCTGATGGGGAACTTGTGGCTACAATAAATAGATATTTGCGAGCCAGTTTCATCCTTGGAAAGTTAACCCTATGTACCTTCCACCAAGCCAATGGATCTTGCTCTCCGTCAACAGCAGGATTCATAAGGTAGCTGTTTAGCTCCGCTTCTATGGTGTCCTCCAACTGCAACTCCTGAAAAACAGAGAACTGTCTTTTCAATCTAATGTAACTTTGAGCTATTGTGCATTTTTATGTTAGCATTTAAAAAATTGCCTGTCAA
This sequence comes from Chrosomus eos, assembly GCA_036326025.1. Lineage (NCBI taxonomy): Eukaryota > Metazoa > Chordata > Actinopteri > Cypriniformes > Leuciscidae > Chrosomus > Chrosomus eos. The sequence goes on along the minus strand of CM070825.1, from coordinate 2,301,745 downwards.
TGTAAAAATCAAAATGGCTTAGTTAGATTATGTATAATACATTATATAATGCATGTATTATAATATCAAGCTATTATAAGCAAATTGTATGTACTGTATTCTGAGGTTGTCATCTGCTACTATTTTGTTATTTTTTCTTGTAGCATTAATTTATCATATTCTATTGCTGTTGCACACATTGCCACACATACAATTTTAACTTACCTTTTGTGCTTCCTGTTCCATTTTGAACTTGACTCTTTCTCTAATGTCTGAAATATTCTCTTCTCTTGTGTAGTCCATTTTGAATCATGGATCCATTTTGAATCGTGGATCCATTTTGAATCATGGATCAATGAATGAAGCTACATCAAGAAGCTCCTGTGTGGTAACTATATTTGTCCTCCATATAGCCAAGGGCCCTTGACTTTATGGCCTTTGTTAGGTCGCGGTCATCGTCCTTTTCAGCCAGTTTGCTGTTTTCAGGAGAGGCAAGACTAACTTCAGGTAGGATACGCTGACATATGATTCACACGAGAGGGCATCTGTAAAGTCCTGAAGAGGATGTAGGGCATTGATCGACTCGAGGACCTCGGTGTCCTGCCAGGTGGGGAGAGAGCGACGCGTCTTCAGACAGAACCTGAGACGAGGCCTGGCTCTGCTTCAATACCCTCTCTATCATCTTCTTGAGCAGTCTGTGATTAAGGAATGCTCTGGCAGATTAAACTGTTTTTGTGCCTCACTCTTTTTCCAGCTGTGTGAGAAATGGCCAACCAGCTGCTTACAAACTCCTGTTGCCCGTTTTACCCTGGCATCATCTTTCAAAGCATTTTCTAAAAAAAAATAAAAAGATAAGTTATACAAACAATTAGTCTCAAAGTGATTATATTCAAACAATAACATCTAAAGACAAAAGCAACTTAAAGATAAAGATAATGGTTACTTTAGTTAACAACATTAACTAATAATGAACTGCACTTCTATAGCATTTATTAATCTGTTAATAATGTTCATTTCAACATTTACAAATACATTAAAATCATACATTTAAAAAAAATGTTAACATTAGTTAATGCACTGTGAACTAGCATGAACAAACAATGAACAGCTGTAACTAAAGTTAAAGCTGCCGTCGGCAACATTTGTTTGATCATATTCAGTGAATTCGACACTATAATCCGACAGAACAACATAAATAAAGTGGTTTTAGAAAAAAACCCCGAGTTTCTAACTCCACCTGGAGCGTGTTATTTGTTTTGCAAAAATCCACAGCTCCCGGTTCAATACAGTAACAAATGTATAGCTCATGCCTAATGGTTAGGTCATGTTATTTAATACATTACACAATGTTAACAAATGAGACCTTAATGTAAAATGTTATTATATTACACTACTACTTACCAATAGCAAGATGCAGCCTGTGGCCAAAACACTGAAGTCTGGTCCATTCGTTTAACACCACAGCTTTGACAACGTTTGCTGCATTATCAGTGGTTATGCAAGTCTGCCCCTCTTCATTCAGAGGCTAACTGGATAAAAACTCCTTTAGTCAACGTAGCCATTCATCATGTTAACGCTCTGAAGTGTGCTCAGCAGTGCCCCGTTTGTACCCTTGAAGCGGTCTTCCGCGAAGCCTGCATGGATGCAGACTCACACACTTTAACTACCCAGGAATCCTTGCGAAAGGCCAATCAGACAACGGATGGGAGGAGATTACGCTCACGGACAATTGTTAACATGGCTGAGAAAAAAAAATACTTACGTGTAAGTATCATTACGGTTTTTATGACCTAGGTGTACACTTTTACCATTTATTACCCACAGTTTATACAAACATAAACTAATAATAGCCTGCTGAATATTATGATCGCATTATGATTTATTAAATAAATAGAACCGAATGTCAGGGCTTTACTGAGTCATATGTAAACGTAGTATGAATATTTAAACCTGTAAATTCATCTGAAACTCACACACATTTTCATTGTGTTAATTGTAATCTTAGTTCAAATGAAACATTGTTTTATTATGTACAATACATTGTTTAAATAAGCATGTATCTATTGTCTAATGTCCAGGTGGCATACACAATATCAAAATATAGAACTGTAAAAGCAGGTAGTGTTGTTGACATGGAGATAAGATTTGGGAAAAGAAAAGAAATCCTGTTCTCGATCGATGCTAAATAGTGATTTCTCGGCATGGCAATCCATCTTGCAAACACAATGGTAAAAAAAAACAACAACAACAAAAGGCAGCATATTTCCCCGAAACTGCAGCTCCTGTCCTTAACAACAACCAAGGCCGTCTTCTTGTTACGGCATGACGATCGAGTCGGTCCCAAAAATACCTCTCAATGCGCCCCTGTGTACTCGCGCCAAGGGCCATATAGGTCTGCACTACATGACGTCACCAAAGTGCGGACTCTGAGGAAGTCCACAAGTCCAGAGTGTGCCATTTGGGACAGGGCCTAATATACGGTTCGGTCGTTCTGCTAGACCACAAGTTTGTTGTGGCATAATATTCCGGATGTGTCCGTCTCAACTTTATTTTTAGTTAAAGGTTATTTTTAGCCAAATAACCCCATATAACTGAAGTGCTGTTTTTCTTTGATAATAATTCGCCTAATGATCTCTCATGCAATTAGCAAATCGCAACGTTCAAAATCGCGATTTCGATTCGATTAACCGTTCAACCGTAGTGGCAGCTGCGCTTCATCATCCTCTTCAGAGGACAAAAGCCCACTCTCCGATGCAGCAATCGACATCTGATCCTCATCCAGATCACCGAATGAGATGCAGGGTGCCTGACATCAGGGACCCGTACCAACATTCGGCAACTTGATGGCAAATGACGCGCTACAGGAGTGGAGTTTATAGTGGACATAGTGGAGGAGTTTCGTGGGGAGTTTCGTGGGGAGTTCCCAACGAAGAAGCTCCCACTGTAACCCTCAGATCTCCCAGAGTGCTAACCAGACTAATGGCTCTACTACGAGAAGCGGCGGAGGGGACTCATGCCTCTGTATTGAAGAAGGAGAGTCCCGACAGCAATGCCTACATGGACATGCTCTTGCAGTGAGAGCAAGCACCCTCCACAAACGCTCTCTCTCAGTATGCTGTTTTCCCAGGCAAGAGAGACAGCGATAATTGCTGTCAGATGAGATCAGGAAACAACCGCATCCAGAAACACATGGACAGAAAGACGCTGACTGCCTGTGCTGCTCTTTTAGGGAAACTGCTCTTTGATGCCCTGGGACCACTGCACCTTCACACCAGTGGGTGTGACTTTGCATGCAAATCTCAATGGCCAATGTCCATTGGCTCATTAAGTTACCACTTGGAGGTGATTGGGAACCCAGACAAGACCCAATTACGTCAGTTTCGACGTAACGTTGAAAGACTGACTGAATGGGAACTTGCATTTCCTTCACCCTAATAATCTATTTTGCGTTTATAGGACCAAAAAAAGTGAATAGTTTTTCTTTTTCGTGCCATGTTTGTTGTGCAAAAATTACGACATATGACATCGAAAGTCCGTGACATAAACACAGTGCCCTGATCGATGAGAATCTCTTTCGGGATTCCCACCTGGGAGATTAACTGAAACAGTGCTCTCGCTACGATCTTTGAATAAATACTGCGTAGCTGCACTGCCTCTGGGTATTGTGTTACATAATCCACCAGAACTAATGTAAAGCGATGCCCACGTGCACATCGTTCTAATGGCCCGATGAGGTCCATGCCAATTCGTTCGAAGGGGACCTGCATAAGAGGAAGTTTTTCTCGCCAGAAAAATCGGGTCATTAGACGATTAACCCTTGTGCATCCTTATGGACATTTTTGGCTTTTTCAGGTTTTTTTTTAATCACCTGTGTTAACCCTCTAGGGTCTAAGGTGTTTTTGGGGTCCTTGAGATGTTGTGACATGCCCTGACATTTGTGCTTTTTTCAGTTGCTTATAAACATATTAATGGAAAAAGTCTAATTACACTCTATTTAGCACAAACAGGGCTATCATAATATGTGAGCAACATGTATGTACATGTTTGCATTTCTGTGAAAATATTGTTTATGCATGGTTATTGAGAAACTAAAAATTAAAGTTTCTGAAAAAAGGCCACAAAACACATACTAAATATGTGTCCACAAGACTTTTGACTAATGGATGTTGTCGCCTAGAGTTTTTGCTTTAAAATGATCTGAAAATCACGGCCCAACCCCATTGTGAATAATTAGGTGGTTCACACCTGAGAAGACAAAGACACACCGCATTGGTGTGTCACACAAAAAAGAATGCAAGGACTCTCTCTATCTATCTATCTATCTATCTATCTATCTATCTATCTATCTATATATATATATATATATATATATATATATATATATATAATATATATATGTATATATCAAAATAAAATGAAAGTTAAACGCACATTTTTAGTCATACCTGGAAACAAATCCTGGTCAAATATGTTATATGGGAGTTGGAAACATCTTGAAAAGAAAATTGTCTTTTTCCATAAATGTCTTAGTAGGCCAATACATTTTATCATACATTTTTCAAAGTTAAAGATTAATTATTTTGATAGCTTGCATTGAAACAAACCCGACCCCAGAAGGTTAATGCTAACTGCATAAAATTTGGCACAGGTGTGTATTTTTACTGGAATAGTTAGGTACAAAACTTCCTTCTCAGTGCCTTTTGGACAAAAATGGCCACATTAAAACCCAATAAAACTGCAATTTCTATAAAATGATGCAATCTTTGTTAAGAGGATTTCATTCTGTTGGCAAGGCTTCATAATATTTTTTTGTACAATTTTTTTTTTTTTTTTTACATAAATAATTTTCATAAACTTAAACCTCAGTATAACATTTTTGTTTTCACTTTTTTCACTTCACCAATAATCTGCCAAGGGTCCTCCTTAAAATGAGACCAAACTTAACTCTGTGCTCCCAAGCCTAATATTTTTATGACAGTTTTTTGACATGAACATTTCTGTTCACTTTGGAGCTATGTGTAACTTTTCTTTTGTTTTTGTTTATGCTAACTGCATGAATTTTGGCACAGGTGTGTATTTTAATTTTACTACTTCACCCCCATTTCCTTTGAAAACATCTGTTTTGCAGTAGGTAAAGAAAAAACGTCCCTCTCAGCGGCTTTTGGACAAAAATGGCCCATTGAAACCCGTTAAAACTGCAATTGGCCAATTTAACTATTAAATTATGCAATCTTTGTTAAGAGGCTTTCATTTTGTTGGCAAGGCTTCAACATTTAAAATTTGACCTTTTTTTATCAGATGATGCCTTTTTTTCAGGTTTAGCCTATAAAGTAAATACTCGCTTTATTCCTGTTTGCTGCTAATTGGATAAATTATGCAACGATATTTGTGTGGGTGTGTTGGTATGGATGTCAAACTGTGGTTAGTATGTGTGTTATAAAAAATGGTATGTGTGTTTGTAATATTGAGAGAGAAAAACTCAACTGCAAATAACGAGTCCTATCTTGTTTTGACTGAGTGTCATTCGATAAAACTTTTCTTTTAAAATAACAAAATAAGGATATGAGATCTGATATCCTTATTTCGCTCTCATATCTTTATATCCTTTACTGATCGATAAAATGACCCAGGTCCCCGCAACGCCAACAGGCCAGCCCAGACCTCCCTGCTGCCCCTTGTGTCAAGGAATCGGCGTGGAGAGAGGGGAGAAACGGGAGTGACGCTGGCGGTGCTGGTTGTCAGGCCTGCCCCCCTGGGCGGCGCTCTGGGACCCGCTGTCGGTTCCGCCATTGGCCCACTCCTCCATTGAGGGGTCGGGCGGGGCGTGAAACACCGTCGGGACCAAGGGAGCGGGACAGGTTTGGAAGGGGAAGGAGTGGGGAAAAACACACAGAGAGAGAAAGAGAGAAGCTGCTGGTAGGGGTTCGGTGACACCGGGGCCTCCGCCAGTTGGATGGCCTGGTTCAACGACCTCGGATGATGGCACTGGACCCACTGTGCGGTCCTCTTCGGAAGCCATGCCACGAATTGCTCCAGCACCACCTTGTTGATGATTTCCTCGACGTCGCTTCCCCCGGCCATCAGCCATTTGCAGCATGAGTCCCGGAGCTGTTGTGGCAACACATCAACCGGTTTCTCCGAGGTCCAGCGATCTCAACCTCTGTCAATGCTGTTCTGGACTTCGGCCAACCCGCTTCAGGTCTTCATAGACTAGGAGGTTCTGAACTGGTAATTGTTGTGCCACCTGTGCCTCTACGGAGAGCAGAGGAATCAGCCACACTGACCAGTCCGCTGTTGCCCACCCACAGGCCTCAGCGGACCTATCAAACATGTCCAGGAAAGCCTCTGGGTCATCGTGTTGTCCCATTTTGTTGAGAGGCACGCGAGTGGGCTGAACCGGGGCAGTTGGACTGGCCCGAACCTCCCGCTCAAGCCAGCTCCGGAACAGCTCGCGGTCTGCCTGGTGAAGACTCGCGAGTGAACTGATGTCCTCAAACGGCGAAATCGGTGGAGACTGCATATCCGGTCTCTCCACGCCAATTACTTACGCACCGCTCGTCTCCTTTCTCTCTCCCGTTACAGACCGGGCGGAACCATGCCCCCCTTGCCACAGAATGTATCACTGCTGTGACTTTGGCACCACTTTAATTTCACTTGAAGTCACTATGCAGTTCATATTTTTTTGAATATTGCAGTGTTTATTATTACGGTTGTGCCGATAGACGATATCATCGTCCATTGTGATGGCTGACAAACATCACGATGTTAAGCCAGCATCGCAATCTCCCCCTCCCCCCATGTTTCCATGCTGACGCGTCATGCTTGGCACGTGATTCACCACAGCCAAAATAGCGCTGTATGACAGATGTAACGTTAGCACTTTTATTTATAAATATTAACAAACCAATAACCATGTCATGAACTATCTTCTATTCCGATTCTCAAATACATGTAAGTGAATTTGTTTTGTCATTTAAAAAACCTTTAAAATGATTTTGATCTGTAACGTGAGATGGGCGCCGTCATGTTTGTTTGGGCCGCAATTCAGAGATTCCTGTCTGTTGGGTTTATTATAGCACGTGAATTCATCAGTTTCTCCCAAAATAGCTTGTGAACTGGGAGAAGAATAGAGTTAACTTTATAGTTACTTACACTGTGTGTCTGACATGAATAAAATCTGTCGGCAAATATATTTGAATGGGTTGTTATTGCTGCTTCCATAGACACCATTGTGTATTTTACAACTATAAATGTATTGTTTTGCTATTATATATGTATTTAAATGTCTGAACCTAAATAAACATTATGTGGTTAAAAACACTGAATAGTTGTGATATAATATGACAATCGCTGAGCGCGTCCATCTCTGGCTCAGCGCCAGCCACAGCGCGAAATACAGTCTGAATCTGGCAGTTCTGTCACTGTACATTCGCTCCTTAGTGGTCAGCTGCTGTAGAGCGTGCCGAAATCAAAATTGCTGATGGGATGTAGAGGAAAATATCTCCGCGTTGTGCCTACGCCCCTTAGCTGTTCTAAATCCACTGTAAGACACGGCTTTGCGGGGCTTATTGCTTAAGTGAAAAATTAGAATGTTAGCCCCGCCCCTCCTCCCGATATCATCGTCCATCGCGATGTTTCACTGTACACATCGTCTGATGCCAAATTGGTAAACATCGCACAACCCTATTTATTATAAATTATTTGTCCATGCACATCTTTTCTAATTCATGTGATTTAATTTGAAAACAAAGGCATTACGGCATACGGACATTACAGCATACAGACATTTTTACAAGTGGATATAGGAATTACACAAATCAACACCATATAAAATTTTGTCATAATAAAAAATTAAAGGTTCCTTACAACAGACTCAAGGATATGTTTTCACAGCCTTTGTGTTCAAAGGATTTGACATTTTCTTAAAGGAAGTAAAAAGAGACTTTATATCAGAGGAGAAAATTTTCATCGTCTGGCTTTGTGACGATGAAAATTACCCTGAAGACAAAATAATACTGTATTCAAATAATGCATATTTGCCCGGGCACGTAGTCTTTCTTTACGAAGTGACATCGCCAACTACTATGGCCTGCATAATACAGCGTTATTAGTTGTTTTCACATATCAATGTAAATGAGGATCATTTTTATAATGTCATCTGTATAAAGAGAAAACTTTTCCATTTTTAGCACATCGCTGTCGTGTAAACGTACACTTAGGGTGATCCACAACCATTGGAGTCCCAACATGGTTTATAATACTAACCTGCAAAATATCAAAAGATTTTACTTAAAGAGAGGCATGAAATAGAAGTTACGATAGTCTTCTCTTCCCTATTGTGACGCATATCTGAGTGAAACGCTTCTGAAACAAGAATGTAGGGTGAAACTTGATTTTATCCATAAAGAATTGGTTGGATTGTTGTGGTTTGCTATTGGTGGATCTCATGTGAGTGACAGGTTGCCCCGCCCTCGTCATCAGAGAAGAGAAGAGATGTCACTGCACAAGAAAAGGGAAGTTATTTTGATTAAAGACTATGAGGGCAAATTATTTAAAAATAAATAAATTATGTGCATGGATACATCATTAATAATAAATACTACAATATTCCATAAAAAATGGTGACTTTAAGACTTGACTTGGATAGTGACAAGAGATTTGACTCAACTCTGCATCAAAGACTTCTGTGAACTTGCTGGAATAACATCATTTAACATTAAATGGCTTAACAAAGGCCTGTTGTGCATTGAACCAAAGGTTTAGGGTGTTCTGGCTATTAGTGAGATGATCTCAGCTGATCAACCATGCGTCTGACTTGCACATAGTCTTTGTGGGAAAATACAGCCATGCATCATGTGGCAAGCTATAAATAACCCAGCCATTTCAATGCATTTTTATTTTTTCTGTCTTCACAGGCAGAACTTAGTGAGCAGGTGGGACTTCTGGACTTTTGGAGAGTTATGATGTTCATCACCTTTGCAGAGCGAGTAGTAACCGTGTCAGATGAGAGGGTGCAAGTGGCAGATGAGATTTTTGATGGTGTAGAGGTGATTGTGTATCAGCCTACCCAGCAAGAAGAAACTGGAGAGCTGAGAAGAGCCATCATTTACCTGCATGGAGGCGGATGGTGTCTTGGCAGCTCCCGTGAGTATTATTAACCACACACTCTTGTATAATGGATTGTTCTAGCTAACATATCTTAAGAGTAAGGTAAAGTTATTTCTATTCAAGTCATTTAAAGGGATAGTTCACCCAAAAAGGAAAATTCTGTCAGTAATTACTCTCCCTCATGTTGTTTAACACCGTAAGACCTTTGTTCATCTTCAGAACACAAATTAAGATAATTGTGATTAAATATGAGAGCTAGATCACTCCTACATAGACTTCTAAGGGATTCAGAACTTGCCAGCCCCTGAAAGTTATTAAAGACATCGTTAAAATAGTCCAAGTGACTACAGTGACTCAAACTTAAGTTTATCAAGTGACGAGAATACTTTTTGTGCGCAAATAAAACCATAAGGACTCTTTTTCAACTATTAATTTCCTTCTCTGTGGGCCTCGAGTGAGTTCACTAGTGTAACAGCGCAGCGCTTCTGTGTTGTACGTCACACGTAGGCTCACTATTGGCCAACGCTGGTCATGTGTGTGATGTGTGTGACGTACAACACAGAAGCGCTGCGCTGTTACACTACGTGAACTGACTCGAGGCCCACAGAGAAGGAAGATAATAGTTGAAAATAATGTCTTTAATAACTTTTTGGGGCTGGCAAGTTTCAATCCTTTACAAGCCTATGGAGGAGTGATCCAGCTCCTAGATTTAATCAAAAATATCTTATTTTGTGTTCTGAAGATGAACGAAGGTCTTGCGTGGTTGAACAACATGTTTTTACTAAAAGAATTTTCATTTTTGGGTGAACTATCCCTTTACGTACTCAGGGATTAAAGTTCTCCTATTGCTGTGACATATGTCTTGGATTGTATGAGATCAGCGCAGAATCTCAGAAATTAACGGGGGCTTGGGGCAAAAATTCCAATTCCCCCTAAATTCAAGATGCAAAAAAATTATGGCTGTTGAGATTGGAGTGAAATGCAATAATATATGAGAAGTGTTGATTGCAGCATTTAAATTTAGATCAAGAAGGAAAATGAAGGTATGCTCATCAGGCTCACTGACTGAATTCTGCATTCTCGCAAATTACATTTTTATAATCAACAAAGTCCGGTACGATGTACATGATTCATTTTGCAGTGTAGACAGCTTGAGGGTGTCATGTAATGTAGATAATAGAAACTCTCACAAGGAATACTTCCAAGTAGACAGGCTTTAATATCAAATACTCATAGACGCAGGGGAAATACCTTACTGACGAGAATGAGACCGAAGAAAGAACACAGGGACTAAATACATGGAGCTAAAAAAGAACCTTGATGAAATAATTAATGAACACTAGTGGAGACGAATTAACAAATTAACAACAGGGAAACTAGGGCAGAACTAGGGGGCTGTTTACACGACACTGTTTTCAACTAAATAAATACGTAAAACATTTTAAGCGTTGTTTTTCATGCTGCTAAGATAATCAATGTGAAATCTTGCTTTTGTAATGCCTAAAAACAATCTAAATGTTGATTATTTGTATAACTAAGAAAGTATGTCAAATATTGCAATATCAGTTTTATTTCATAGATTAAAAACCGCTTCAAAACTGTACAACCTGTAGATAAGCTGTTCTAAAACATCTATTAAAATGCTATAGATCTCACATATTAAAATAAAGTGATGGATAAAGGAATATGACCTAGCCTGGAAAAGATTAACATCCAGAAGATATTTGCTTTAATCCCTTGGTACTACTTCAACTGCTTAATTAAATAAAAGTCAAAAAGATTTTTTTCTTTCTCACCATAGGTATGGGCCCATATGATCTCCTAGCCAGGCACATGGTTACAGAACTCAACGCAGTTATTGTATCTGTAGAGTAAGTATCTAATGCTACATTACAGCCACTAAATCGTCAATTCAATAAATATCATCTGTAGGGTTGGGAATCGTAAGAAATATTCTGGTTCCAATTCCGGTTCCGCCAAACGATTCCTGTTCCCATTCAATAAAAATGATTAAAACAACTAATAAAAAATAATATTAAGGGGAAATTTAAATACTTTTAAATTAGTTTAAAAGACTGGTTATGTCAACAAATTCAACATATTATTTAGCAGTTTTTGCAAAAATAATAAATGTTTCTGAAGTAAAATAAAATTGTCTGTATTTTCTAGGATAATTTGGGACCTCTCCTATAGCTTATTGTCTCTCCAGCAGTGGAAAAACCCCTCTCAGAAAGGGTAGAATATGCTTGAACACATGTAAGATTCAGACAGGTGAAACAGGTATTGTTTTACTATCCAGGTATTTTTAAAATCGGTTTGAATGATTGATTCATAATGACTTCACTTATTTCATTACTGGATGAACACGGTTTGAAAAAAGGCATTCATGATGTACTCGCTCATTATATAAATTTACTAAATTCTGATCATAAAAAAGTTAAAGACTGCAGCTTTAACAGTCATCTTTATGAATGTTTCGAAGCATCAGATGTAATCTATACACTCGTTATTTGAAGGCAGCGACTTTCAAAAGGTGATTTAGCCTACTCTGTTTTGGTTGTTACCGTAGACATCAGTGTTTATACTCGAACTATAAACTTTTATCTCCGTACGTCTGTGATCAGTTGAGTATTAACAGAAATATCGATACTGTCATGTGGTTGAAAAGACAGTGAAAGTAAAGCTGTTTCATATTTATTTACTGCTCTCTCGTCAACGATAGCTCAAACAGATTTGAATGTTCCGGTGTGAAGTTTTTGTCATTTAGGAATAAGATCGTGTGGGTGTTTGAATCAAGATATTTTAAAGATTAATCGTGCAACTCTACGGCCTTTATTCTCTCTCTCTCTCTGTTGATATCTGATGCAAAACGTATTTGAGTAGCGCGAGGGCTTTTCAGTGCATTCATTAATGTCAATATGAGGTGAGACGTTGCTATTAAAGTATAAGCTCCCAGCACTTCGCCTCCACACATCGCACCAGAACCGTTTTTGGATCCGAAACATTTTTGGAATTTGTCACGGTTCCGGTATTTTTCAAAAACTGGTTTAAAAACCGATTTTCGGTTCCCAACCCTAATCATCTGTAACCCAGTTTGTAATAAAATAGTAATATGTCATAATAGAATTCCCTCAAATTTCTTTCTTTTTAAACAGGTCCTTTTAGTAGCTTTATCTGAATCAATACTACATATAAATATGCAAAAAATTTGATGGGCAACAAATGGTTATTTTCAGCAACATCAGTTGAAACCATTGTGTATTCTTCTTAACAGTGATTGGAAGGCCAATACTTTTCTGCAAGCTGGTTCTTTCGGATCGGAAAACTGTTATATTTCCAATACCTATAATTTGTTATACTTTATGCTTTTTAGCAAAAGACATCAGTAACATACATTTTGCCCTCTATATGAAACCCTCGGCAGATAGTTCTCAGCATGTCAGACATGCCCTAAAGATTTTTCTCAGTTCCAAGGAAGGGAGGAAGGTTGAAAATACAGGGACTTCCCTTGTTATAGACCATATAAGCTTGGGTATCTTCTACTATTGGAAGATATCAGCTAGGAGAGTGGCACCACTGTAGTCTATATCAGTGTTTCTCAACTGGTGGGTCGCAAGACTGTTTTGTGTGGGCCACAGAGTGTGCAGTAAAAAAAACAACAACATTGTACTTTGTGTGTTAGTTGGGAAGGATTTGCATGCAGGTACTGTATGATGTTTGTTCTATTCATCAGGAGCAGTAACAGTTTGTGTTAGTATTTTTTTATTTATTTTAACACGGTAGTAAAACTTCAATATAAATGTGCCAGAGTTAGCTAAATAGCTAATTTTCATCAGTATTACCTGCTCAGGGACTACAAACTATTGTCCAATATCATCGATACATAAGTACAGTGCTTCAACAAATACTGCAAGAAAAAATACATTAAAATTATAATGCAAAACTACATTACAAAACTGATATCTTTTGTCAGCAACAACAACGAACAATGTAGTTCCAAATATCATCAGTATAGTGCCTAATCAAATACTGCAGGAAGATAAAATACAAGATAATACATTACAAAAGTGACATAAGTACAGTTAAAAAAAAATTATATATATAATTGCTTGTGGCTATATGTCTGTTGTGCCTTAAGCCATGTCTTAAGTTTGTTTAAAGGTTTAAAGGTTAAAAAGTTGTTGCATTCTCTCAATTCAACAGGTAAACTATTCCAGTAGCGTGTAGCTCTAACTGAGAATGCCGTGTGTCCAAATTTAGTACGTCTGTATTGTATAATACAGCCCCCTCTATTATTTATACTATAGTAATTGTACAGTAATGTTTGTTTTACTAATGTAATTTATTGTAAAATAATACTCTTTAATCCTGTAAATTCCTGGCAATTTTGTGTAAGATATAATTGAAACAAATGTAACTCTACAGTTCCTGTTAGAAATATTGGCGTAAACAAGATTTTGTTGTCAGGGCTGGACTGGAAAAATAGAGTCGGATTCAGATGCGAGTGATAAGTTTAATCAATAATAAATGAAGTGAAAGCCAGAGTCCAAAGTCCGACGAGTGGCCGCACAGTGGTACAGAGTAGCGCAGGGACGCAATGGGCGACAGTCCTCCGTGAGACTCCTCTGGGACGAACAGGGATCCAGGAACAGAATTCCACTGGAAAACACGAAGACGAGAACCCAGGGACACAAACAGGAACAGGACTAACTCACAACAAACCCCAAACCTTAGTAGAATTTCTGGCAGTGTAGAAACTACGGCCAAATATATCTCTTTGGGTCCTGCATACAATAGAAAAGAGTAACAGAATTCAGTTCGTTCTCATCCGCCCAAATTTCTGGGGGTCCTCCCCACGGTGGTGGACCCCGAGCAGGCTCTGGTTATGGAGCAGGAAGTTCAGACTCTTCTACGAAAGGGGGCTATAAAAAGGGTTCCTCCTCCCAGCAGGGAGTCAGGGTTTTACAGCCGGTACTTCATTGTTCCAAAAAAAGGATGGGGGGTTAAGTCCTATTCTAGATCTGCGCCAACTAAACCGCAGGTTCAAAAACTCAAGTTCAAGAGGCTTACACTCAAACAGAATGTGTCACAGATTCAGTCCGAGGACTCGTTTGTCACGATAGACTTGAAGGTCTTACTTCTATGTATCGATCCATCCTCATCACAGGATGTTCCTGAGGATTGCTTTCTGGGGCGGAGCATTCTAATATCGGGTTCTTCCGTTCGGCCTAGGTTTATCACCCCGCACTTTTTACGAAATACATGGATGCAGCTCTGGCTCCCTTGAGACTCCAGGGCATCCGTGTGTTGAATTATATTGACGATTGGTTGTTTTTAGCTCAGTCCGAGCAGATGGCAGTTCGGCATTGAGATGTCGTTCTGTCAAATGTGAAGATGCTGGGGTTGAGGCTCAACACCAGGAAGAGTGTGCTCCTTCCAACGTAATAACTTTTGGCTTCCTGTACATGAGACCCCTGCAGTGGTGGCTCAGGACCAAGGGGTTTTCGCCGAGGGGAAATCCGTTTCGCATGATCAAGGTCACGCAGTGATGCCTACGGATAAATGGCGATGCCTACGGATCTCCAAATCTCAAAATCTCCAAAATCTCCGAATCTCAAAATCTCCAAAGTCTCAAAATCTCCAATCTCAAGCACTTCCTGCCAGACCTGAGAGGTCACCATGTGCTTGTCCGCACGGAAAACACACCGGTGGTCTCTTTTATCAACCAACAGGGGGGTCTGAGGTCACGTCATCTTTGCAAACTGGCTAATCAGATCCTCCTATGGGCCCAAGGGAAATTACTGTCTCTCATGGCAGTATTTATTCCAGGGCATCTAAATCAGGGAGCAGATATCCTGTCGAGGCAGGGGCTGAAGCCCGGGGAATGGAGGCTTCACCCCAAGGCGGTGAAGCTCCTTTGGGAGAATTTAGGTCAAGCTCGAGTCAACCTTTTCGCATCATCAGACACAACGCACTGTCCCATGTGGTTCTCCCTTACGCACCTAGCTCCTCTCTGGCTGGATGCGATGGTTCAGGTGTGGCAGAGGTTACACCTGTACGCTTTTCCACCTATATCTTTACTTCCGGGAGTTCTGGAGAGGGTTTGCCGGGAAGGGGCCCGTCTATTGTTAGTAGGGCGGTGTCTAGACAGGTGTCTCTATTCTACTCTACATCACTCATCACTCACCGATCAAAAAAGGCTTTGCTTTGGCGGTGCCAAAAAGCAGACAATCTGACGTGTTTTAGAAGATTAAATACAACCCGAAACTAAAAAACAGACCCGGCCTCTATTTGAGACCGGCCTTTATTTACCCAAACCTGTCGAAACACCAGGCGTGTAAAAGAAGACGCCTGTCTCTTTTACACGCCTGGTGTTTCGACAGGTTTGGGTAAATAAAGGCCGGTCTCAAATTTGGGACTCAGCTATTATTTGAAGTTTTATGGTAACATAGCTCTCCACAGAAACGAAAAAAGAGAAAAGTAAAAAGAAGAACTATCAGTGGAAGAAAAAATTCCATATATACAAGCCAACCCCAAACAAATAAAGAAAATTACCCCACATATTCATAAAACCTGCTGAAATGTAGTCCGCATAGAAACAGACCATATTATATAAAAAAAAATGTTTTTATAAGAATGGTCTATATGGGGAGACATTGTATTTAAATAATGAATCCAAAAAGTTTCCCGTTGGAGAAGCCTTTTATCATGATCTCCACCTCTAGACGGTTTGTAAACCCGCTCCACCCCGATATATCTAAGGGAGCTGACATTACTGCTAGTTTAAAATGAGCGGCGACAGGACTGCACTCATCCCCTGTTCTAATGGTACTTCTGTGCTCACTAATTCTGGTCCGTAGCGCTCTCCTTGTTTTGCCCACATATGCTAAGCCACATGCGCAGCGAAATAAATAAATAGCACATGTGGTGCTACATGTAATGACACCGTGAATGGATAATGTCTTGCCAGTGTGTGGATGATTAACATTTTTTGCATTTATGCGTGTACGAGCACTGGGCACAACTGCTACATCTATAGTTACCATCTGTCATACTAAGAAAGGACGTCGTGAGTTGCAGACATATATAATTTTTAACTAGGTGGTCTTTTAAGTTAGAGACACGCTTAAAAATAAGCTTAGGTTTTTCTGGATAAACTCTGGCATATTATTGATTTGGACCCTAAACTAATCAATGTTTGTAAACTGATTTTCTAAATTCTGACAGAAGTGGGGAATATTTTACGCAACATAAAGGGGACTTGTTTGGATTTTTAGTGCACTTATTTGATCGAAGACACTCATCTTGTGTTATCTGATCAAAAAGTTTTTTGGCGAATCAACCCAATCTTGTTTATGACCTCTATTGAGGAATCTTTGGAATCTCAACGCAGGCTGATAGACCTGGTACCAATATTAAGATGGTCCACTTATGATTCAACATTTGCTCCAAATACTATAGACGATAGCTTTAAAGCTTGGACTAAACAAGGCTTCCTAGAAAGCCTTTCCTTTTTCGCTGACAACTTTGACATATTGTTTGCTTGGAACAGGCCTGCTCTCCGCCAGCCATGTGGATTCAGAACCTGAATCATACGATGAGAAAGACAACCATGGCTTTCTTTTTCCTTGTTGTCATTGTCGTTCAGGTCGTGTGCGTTGTCCCTGATTATGCTTGGATTTGGCTAGAGATTATGGATTCCCATCCCTCCAAAAGTAGACTTTGTACTCTACTTTTCTGTAGTCTCAGACCATGAGGGATGATCTTTTTTCTTAGATAGTCACTTAATGTTACAGCGTGCAGATGCTGTCTGATCTCTCGTTCCTGTAGATTGAACAGTTTATGAGTCAGTGCATCACCTTCCTTTGGATTTGTTGTGTCCTCATCAAAAATTCAGCATAATACGGTCATAATCTTCTTGATTGAATTCAAAAATACCGCTTGGGCTGGCATGGGTTTCTTCCTCAGACATGGCTTTGTTGTCAAAGGAACAAATTATTTATCAAGGGACACAAAGGGAGTGCTACACAAGTAAAGTTACAATATTTTTTTTTTTTTTTTAAGTAATTGTGTGCACATCCAACCTTCAGGCAGGTGCAGGACAAAAGGAACTTACTAAAGTGAAAAAAAAATTAATGTCTGCAACACTGCTTGTATTGTATATATGGAATTGTTTCTTCCACTGATAGTTCTTCTTTTTATTTTTCTCTTTTTTTATTTTCTGTGGAGAGCTATGTTATGTACTCTTTTGGGGATATTGAAGTTTTGAGTTTAAATGTAACAACCTTGAAAATATTCAGAAGTAAACTGCAACATACGCAGTATTGCAGTAGTAGCCTAATATAAATGCAAAATCATCATAAAAACCCTGACAAATAGTTGTTTTTTTCTTGCAGAATACATACCTCTAGTTCCCTTTCAGTCGCTCAAGTTCAACGTAGTCGGTGTGTCGACTGATTAGGATCACGCTTAGGGAGCCTGTCATCTTCGAGTACTGTTAAAACGAGCCAATGCACATTGGCATGCGTGAAATGCATCACACACTCTGCCCCCGCTGCGCGGGTATAAGTGGATGCACGCACTAGTTGTCTTTCACTTCGGAGCCGACCAGTCTCTCCCACTGCTGGTGGATCTACAGTGCGAGTGCAGCGGTGATCGTGGGCTTCTGAGCTCTCAACCGCTGTCTTAACACTATAATTCTTGTGTGTTTGTTGATGGTTGGTTAGAGGGCAAAGAACTGAGTGCTTCACTGTTTCAGTTCACTGTTCAATGACGGTCACAATGGTTGCATCACATGTTTAAATTTTTTGGGGGGATGGGGTCAACTCGCATGAAGGCGAGTCTCGATTACCATGCCCTGCTACAGCGCCGTGTGGGAAGGGTGATCAGAGGATCATAGTGAGGCTTCCCTGCCCTGTAACCAATCCCTGTGGACCCCTCACTCCTCTATCACACCGCAGCCAGTGGAGGCCCCGCTGAGCACGCTGGTCCCTCTGTAATGCACCGACCATCCGTTTCATTCAGGGCCCTTCCAGAGGACAGGATGCCGATTGCAGCATCGGAGGGTGAGCTGACCTCTGGAAATGATGACTTGGCTGCATTATCTCCCCTTGGGAGTGTAACGTTGCATGAGCCAGAACCAGAAATTTCAGCTATGCTGAAACGGGTGGAATCCTCCACCATGTCCCGAACAGTCTCTGTTGGATGATTGGTATCTCGGAGCGGTGTGGCATGCGTGATCGGTCTGGCAATGTCCACTTCAGTGGTCCAGGAGGGCCATCGTTGGCTCAGCCTGGTTGATATGGTGGATGCGGACAAAGTTCGGTTCCTGGACTCCCCAATTTCCCAGGTTGGACTCCCCAATTTCCAAGCCACAGGCAGTCCACCCAGCCTGTGTCAGATGCTGCCAATCCAGGTGGCAAGGGATGGCCACCCAGGGATGGGGGAACAAGTTCTTCAGATGGTTACTGTTCTCCGCTGGCTCCCCAGATTCCAGCGGTACCCGACTCAAAAGAAAGAGCATAGTCCCCTGTTCCTGGGTCCCAAGAGGGCCAGACTGGCGGTGTGCGATCCTGTAATAGCCTTGTACCCCTCAGCCCCGTCTTGTGTCGCCAGCCGGCACCTGGATGCGTTCGAGGACCTGGTCATCCGCCTTCTCACGCATCCCCTGCCATCCAGTGGAGTCAGGTAAGTGTTGCACTGCACACTCAGTCCCCACTTTGGGCCTCTTGAGCTGAGTCCCTGTCCTCCACCTCGCTGCCCCACCTGCCCCTGGCCCGCTTCATGGAAGCCTAAAATGTTTCCCAACCGGTCCAGCTGACCCCAAATTGTACCATCAGACTCGACTTCCACCCAAACTCAGTGTTTTCATCATACCTAGGTTTTGAGCTTCATGAGGAGGATGTGGCAGAGGATGAGGGGGGGGGCATGTTTTGCAGACAGTCAGTGGTGCTCCCTGGAGGAGGTTCCCATTGACCATGACTTTTTGTAACAGGCAAGTAAGAGAATTGTAAAGCTACAATGCCTAAGACAAATATTGAATGGACAATAAAACGGTTTTGCATGTTGAAATATTTCATGGTATGGTTTGAGGATGCGAGTTCATTTCTTTTACTCTTTCTGAAAAAAATCTCAGTGACATGGAAGCCGTTGATTGAGTCAGCCCTGCAAACCTGTTGTTAGACAACGCAGTGGACAGTGGAAATATGTACTCAAACACTCTGGAGACCATCCCACATGATGTCCCACCAGCAGAGAGGTCTTACCAGGGTCTATATTGTGGCAGCCCATACTGGTCTAGCAGGACACCAGGGTCTCACTGCTCATCTGAATAAAAGTCTACATTATTCTTTCTTATTTTATGTACTATAAATTTATATGTTGTTGGTTTTAATGTTTAACGTATGTTGTAAATAGTTGGAAAAAAATACGTTTATGTAGCCTATAGAACAAATTATTTTCATTTACCAATTTCATTTGAAAAAAAAGGTATGGAATTTGTTTCATGTAGGAATTATGACTGTCATTACAAAAATAAACAATGCCCAGAACAATTAATTCTCTTTTATGTACGCATTTAAAGTTGCATAAAAATAAATAGTTTTTTTTATAAGTAATGTTAATGATTTTTTTTGTTCTTTTAAAAAATAAAAATGAAAAAAGTTAAAGAATATAAATGTGTATATATATATATATATATATATATATACAAATATATTAAACAAAATCAATCATTCTCACAAGAAGAGTAAACAGCCTGTCCATCCTCTCCCTAGTCTCCTGTGCTCTCCTTGCCTTTGCCTCCCTCTGTAGTTGCATGTCTTCTCTAATCAAGTCCAAAAACTCATCCTCTCTGTCTCGCCGCATTCGTGCTGGTGCTGTTGCTCCTGCTGCTGGAGGTGCTCGTGCTGGTGCTCGTTCTGGTGGTGCTGCTCCCCTTCTTCATGCACTGCTGAATTTGACACTGGTGTGTCCTCAGGGATAGAGGCAATTAGGACAGGAGGTTTGGTGGAGTGGCTCTGTCCCAACACCTCATCCATGAGGAAAAACCACTGCCAAGTTGCAGCAGTGGGTTTTCCGCTTACTCCCTCACCTGTCCCCGGACACTTGCAATCCTAATGCAGAGCAAATAAAGCATACCTGTTAACAACAACAGCACAATACATTTAAGCAAAGATGTGCCAAACTTTCTTACTTTATATATATTTTTTAAGTTGTCCCATTTTTTTTTGCCCTTCATGGGAGTCACCTTCCCCAGCAGGTCAATTTTCTCCAGAATTCTGGTGGGAATCAGTGGTACTAGCTCACATGGTTTAAGTCCTTTCTTTCAAACAGAACCTTTTCTGTTAATGTTGGTCAAGATAATTCACAATTTGTTTAGTTGTTTAGCCGGGTTCCACAGGGGTCTGATCTTGTATTTCCTGCCCCGAGGGTCAATTTTTTTTGCATGGGATCAGTTTTCACTTCTACACAGATTACAAGCACGTGTATTTCCCTCTGCAGAAGCACAACAAAAAGCATCTAGAGTATTTGTTGAATTGTTTACTCAAAATCAAACTATGGATTTTGTTAAACTTTTTAAATCTGAATTGAAATAAAAATGAAGGTGTGTGGTTTGGAGTACCAGATGTTACCTTTTTTTCTTTTTGCAAGCCAGTAATGCAGAATGTCCTGGTTGCGTATGCAACCCACCATTCCCTGAAGGAGGGAACGGAGAACGTAGTCGGCATGGACTGAACGGGATCACGCCAGGGAGCAAGTAATTTTACTATTGAGTACTATTGAACGAGCCAATGGAATAGGCGTGAGTGATTTACATAACACACTCCGCCCCCGCGGCACAGGTATAAATACGGAAGTGGATGTTCCCTTTCAGTCGAGAACGTCATACTTAGTCGATGTCGACAGAACGGATCAACCATTGAAAAGCAAGCCGACACTTAGAACCAGGCTCACAGTGATACTGGCTTCATGAGAAGGGAGCCCAGGGGAAGCAGCGGTTCGTCTATAGGTGTTGCCCAGCCCCCAATTATATCAGTGAAGCACTTTGTGTCAACGCCTAGACGGGAGCACACACTCATTTAAGAGGGGCTCACCACCTAATTGGACATGTGCGCTTCGGAATCTTCACCAAGATGAAGGCAGCCACCATTCAGTGGGCCAACCTCTGAATGGGGACTCGTGCTTCACGGACAAAGGCGGGTCTCGATCTCAACAGCACAACAGTCATATTCCCGCAATGGGAACATGAACGATCCACAAAAGCTGCTTCAGGGTGCTGTAAGCCTAAACACGTGATGCAACAATTGTGACCGTCAGAGAGGAAAAGGGAACGACCGCATCCAGAAACGCACAGGTGGAATGACATCTTAAAAAAGACGCAAAGTGCCGGTGATCACCAGTGCCGGAGCACACAGGGGAATGACCGCGGCAACACTGAACAGTGAACTGAAACAGGGAAGCACTCACTTTTACACCCTCTAACCAGCCGTCAACACACACAAACCTTTAGAAATTTGTTGCTGTTAAAAACAGCTGTTGAGAGCTCAAAGCTCGCAATCACCGCTGCACTCACGCTGTAGAAACCACCAGCACTGGGAAAGTCTTCCAGAAGAACACCGACACACTGGGTGTTTCTCAAAACCAAGAATGCAAAGAACGGACTTGTGTTCTTGGGGAGAACGCTCTTGCTAGTTGTTCTCGGAAGAATGAACTTGCAAGGTGACGAGCACACAGAACGCTGCTGACAGTTTGAGACGATGTGTTCTTGCGGGTATTGCGCAAAACCCTCATACAGAACTCAAACATTTACGACTCGCCATACATTTTCGTAAAAATGCCAATATTTGAAATCTTCACAGTTGATTTCTCGCATCAAATGTTCTCAGAAGTGAATTGAGTGATGAAATATGCTACAACTCTGCCTCTTTTCGTCAATAATAAAACGAAATATTTTAGAAAAGACCATTCTGCCTCTTTTCATTAAAAAAACATATTAGCCTAAATGGCCACACAATTGTGGTTCAGGCAACGTGTACATTAATTATCTTCACTGCATATTCATAACAACATGAAATATTAAAACACAACCCTGCTTCTTTTTTTATTTTATTTTAAAAATATGAAACATTCTTGATTTTTATTGCCGTTTGTCAAAGAGAGACAGGGTTGTCATTTTATTTTACATATAGTGAAGAGAATGTTAAAATAAATATAAAAAATATACCTATTTTAAAGTAGGCCTATATAAAATAACAAAAAACAACCCTGTCTCTTTTTGTTAAATGTCATTTTTACTGATCGATAAATTCCAGTATAAAGGTATAAGAAGCTAACTTACAATGAGAAATTAAGCAAACAATTAGGCTACAAAGTTAAAGTTAAATAGCCTAAATATATAAAGTTATGAAACTTCACTTTGCCCTCAGCCAAAACGATTTGCCATGGAACAAATATAGATTGAGTGAGACCAAAGATCGACCCATACGTATATAGGCTACGTCATGTTTATCCACTAGACTAGAGACACCAGAGCCAGCGGCACACGTCGGAAGCACTAGCCGAGGAAAAGCTGTTCCAGTCGGGGTTAATGAGCGCTGAACGCCCGCTGATCGCCTGGATCTCACAACTCTGAAAGCGTCAGATATATTTTTCAAATAGGCGCTATCTTCATAAACAAACCACAGATTTGAGCTTTAAACAACTACATTCTCGACTGAAACACTCTTAAAATTACATTTCATGACACAATAACAGTAGTATTTTGATATTACGCGGGTTTTCTCCTCTGCTATTGATGCTTGTTGGTTGGTGCGAGATGCATTCTGGGATACATGCCTGTCTCAAGTCCGCACAAGTCACCTCTTGATGCATCCTCGGTAAACGGGGCGGATCAAGAACACATCCGGGGATTTGAACTGTTCTTGGCTAGATGTGAACTTTGAATTGGGACAGTACTTGGGCAGTGACTGATGACGTTTCACAAGTCCACAAGAACACAAGTACAGACAAGAACGCATATTGTGAAACGGCCACTTGCTCATTGTAAACAACAGCACTCTTCAGAGACATCAAACGATCGGCTCCGTTCAAAAGTATTCGAAGATGACTGGCTCCCTGGCGTGATCCCATTCAGTCGACGTCGACTATGTCTGACGTTCTCGACTGAAAGGAAACCTAGGAGCTTTTGTTGACAGTGATGTCAGATTTGAGAAGTAGGTGTATTCTGTGGTTAAATCGTGTTTTTATCACTTGCGATTAATTGTGAAGGTAGTATATGGAAGCAAATAAGAGACATAACTATTTTAAATTTAACAGCCACTGAATACTTAGTTTTGAAATATTTTATTTTGGAAACCATGTATCTGAATTTATTTGTTTCGAATTTACCTCTGAAATTTAAATAGGCCTATGAAAATTTTTGATTTCCATTTTAAAAACCTGAATTTCGATTAATATTTTTCAATGCTCACAATTTCAGATACAAAAAAAAAATAGATTCAGGTTGATCAAATTCGACTGCTCAAATTCAGATCTCAAATTCGACTGCTCAAATTCAGATCGAAAAATTCAAGTTAAATATTCACATGGTAACATCCGGGCTTCGCAGGATAGGAAAAACAGTGTGTAGAGACCTTCTTTTTTACAGTCTATGGTAGAGACTGGAGACAGAGCGTATTTAAGCCACGCCCACACCGGGGGGAAACAATCCAACCGTCTCCATTGACTTTGCATTGCGAGAGGCTGCCTCCTTATAACATATAACAAAAGACAGAAAAATGCCTAAAAGCTGCTGTGTGACAAGGTGTACAGCAAACAAGCTAAAAAAAAACAGAAATACATTTTTATAAGCTTCCGAAACGTAAAAGCCAGCCTTTAAGGAGACAAAAGTAGATAGGCTACAGGCAATAAGACGTGAAGCATCAGCAGGAAGAATGGGTAAATGACTATATCTCCTCTTCTCAGGTTCACATAGGGTGGTGAAATAAGCAATCGACATGGTAAAAGTATGAATGTTTTTTTTTTTTACAATATCATGTCGCGTTCCAGTGGGCATAGTTCTCAGAGTAGTTTGAGAAATAGTTGCGCTCTTTCTCCATTGATGTTACCATGTGAAGATTTAACTTGAATTTTTCAATCTGAATTTGAGCACTCGAATTTGAGATCTGAATTTGAGCAGTCGAATTTGATCAACCTGAATCTATTTTATCTGAAATTCTGTAAGTTATTTTTTTTGCAATTCGCTAAAAGTTGGTATTAACAAATCATTACTTAACCCTCTGAGGTGTTTTCTGGGCCCTGACATCTGTGATTATTACTTAGATTCTGTAACATTTTCATGGCTTACGTCAGATTACACTGTAGTCAGCAAAATAATAAAATAATATGTGAGCAGCATGTATGTACACTCACCGGCCACTTTATTAGGTACCCCATGCTAGTAACGGGTTGGACCCCTTTTTGCCTTCAGAACTGCCTCAATTCTTCGTGGCATAGATTCAACAAGGTGCTGGAAGCATTCCTCAGGGAGTTTGGTCCATATTGACATGATGGCATCACACAGTTGCCGCAGATTTGTCGGCTGCACATTCCTTGATGCGAATCTCCCGTTCCACCACATCCCAAAGATGCTCTATTGGATTGAGATCTGGTGACTGTGGAGGCCATTTGAGGACAGCGAACTCATTGTCATGTTCAAGAAACCAGTCTGAGATGATTCCAGCTTTATGACATGGCGCATTATCCTGCTGAAAGTAGCCATCAGAAGTTGGGTACACTGTGGTCATAAAGGGATGGACATGGTCAGCAACAATACTCAGGTAGGCTGTGGCGTTGCAACGATGCTCAATTGGTACCAAGGGGCCCAAATAGTGCCAAGAAAATATTCCCCACACCATGACACCACCACCACCAGCCTGAACCGTTGATACAAGGCAGGATGGATCCATGCTTTCATGTTGTAGACGCCAAATTCTGACCCTACCATCCGAATGTCGCAGCAGAAATCGAGACTCATCAGACCAGGCAACGTTTTTCCAATCTTCTATTGTCCAATTTCGATGAGCTTGTGCAAATTGTAGCCTCAGTTTCCTGTTCTTAGCTGAAAGGAGTGGCACCCGGTGTGGTCTTCTGCTGCTGTAGCCCATCTGCCTCAAAGTTCGACGTACTGTGCGTTCAGAGATGCTCTTCTGCCCACCTTGGTTGTAACGGGTGGTTATTTGAGTCACTGTTGCGCTTCTATCAGCTCGAACCAGTCTGGCCATTCTCCTCTGACCTCTGGCATCAACAAGGCATTTCCGCGCACAGAACTGCCGCTCACTGGATGTTTTTTCTTTTTCGGACCATTCTCTGTAAACCCTAGAGATGGTTGTGCGTGAAAATCCCAGTAGATTAGCAGTTTCTGAAATACTCAGACCAGCCCTTCTGGCACCAACAATCATGCCACGTTCAAAGTCACTCAAATCACCTTTCATGCACTGAGTTGCCGCCATGTGATTGGCTGCTTAGAAATTAAGTGTTAACGAGCAGTTGGACAGGTGTACCTAATAAAGTGGCCGGTGAGTGTAAATGTTTGTAGTTTTGAGAAAATTATGTTTAGTCCCCGAAATAAGGCAAAAAAACCCATACTGGATACCCATACTGAATATTTCTTCTCAATTGTAATTGGTGGACGCTGGTCATGTGTGTGATGCATGTGATGCTGGCCAATAGTGAGCCTACGTTCTGATGTACAACCCAGAAGCGCTGCGCTGTTAAGGCTCGTACACACCGGGACGAATATCGGCTCGCGTTATTCGTCAGCGTTTTTCAACGCGTTTTTTGTGTTCACACCCAAGCAGTTTTCGCTGACGATGAGCCAAGAGAACCAAGCAAATTCATTCCCTGACATTAGATGGCGCTTAATGTAAAACAGAAATACCCCGGTCCACAAAGTGCTTCTGACACTCGCTTGTCACTCAGAAGAAGAGAGCAAGTTTGTCATATAGTTCTTTATTCTCGTTGGTGTCTCTTTATAAAGCCACAAACAAGACCAGCAGCTCTACATTCATCTGGCCTTGCTTCTTCCTCGTCTCATTTCTTCCCTGCAGAGTGTAGACGTTGTATATCTTCTTCGCCGCACGTATGTGTGCTCGGCAAGACCGTTTTGTGTTTGAGCGCCCCCAACTTGTGTTTTACTGTAACTTCAGAAGCTCCAGACACGTGAGCAAAAGCGTCAATCTCATTGGTCGGATAGTTTTTGACGCGGCGCGCCAAACAAAAAAAACGAACCCGAGGCGTTTAAAAAAAATGATGCTTTTACGCGTGGCGTTTTACGCGTCGGTGTGAACACTCACATTGGCGCCCTTTGTTTAGTCACGAGGCGTTAAACGTCGGCGAATAACGCGCGCGAAATTCGTCCCGGTGTGAACAGGCCTTTACACTACGTGAACTCACATCAGAGGCCCACAACAGAAGAAAATGAAGTTGAATAAAGTTGTTATTTTTGTTGTTTTTTTTTGCGCACAAAAAGTATTTTCGTCACTTGATACACTTAAGGTTGAGCCACTGTAGTCACTTGGACTATTTTAACGATGTCTTTGCTAACTTTTCTGGGCTGGCAGATATAAATTAACTTGCAGCCTATGAAGGAGTGAGCCAGCTCTCAGATTTCATCAAAAATATCTTAATTTGTGTTTCCGAGCCACTCCTTTGTTGCCTTGGTGGTTTTGGGTCATTGTAATGCTGGAAGACCCATCCACGACCCATCTTCAGTGTCCTGGCTGAAGGAAGGAGGTTCTCGTCCAAGATTTGACAGTACATGGCCCCGTCCATTGGCCCCTCAATACAGTGAATTCATCCTGTACCCTTAGCAGAAAAACAGCCCCAGAGCATAATGTTTTCACCTCCATGCTTGACTGTAGGGATGGTGTTCTTGGAGTCATAATAAGCATTTCTCTTCCTCCAAACACGGCGAGTTGAGTTGATGCCAAAGAGCTAAAGTTTGGTCTCATCTGATCATAGCACTTTCTCCCAAGCCTTCTCTGAAACATTAGATGTTCAATGGCAAACTTCAGATGGGCTTCTACATGTGCCTTCTTGCGGGTGTTGCAGTATCTCAATCCATTGCGGCATAGTGTGTTACCAATGGTTTACTTGGTGACTGTGGTCCCAACCGCCTTGAGATAATTAACAAGCTCCTCCAGTGTAGTTCTGGGCTGATCCCTCACCTTTCTCATGATCATCCTTACCTCATGAGGCGGGATCTTGCATGGAGCTACAGACTGAGGACGATTTGATTCCATTTCTGAATAATCACACTAACAAGTCTCCTTCTCTCTAAGCTTCTTTCTTATGATCTTGTAGCCCATTCCAGCCTTGTGCAGGTCTACAATCTGGTCCCTGACGGTTGACAGCTCTTTGATCTTGTCCATGGTGGTTGAGAGAATGGAAGATACAGATTCTGTGGACAGGTGTCCACTGACATTGGGACATTAGGAGTTCTTTCTTAAAGTTACAGGGCTAATCTGTGTTCCACATGGGCACATAACTAATCTGTGGGAGGCAGAATTCTTGTGGTCATTAGGGGATAAAATTCTTATTTCACTTGATCAAATGTTAATCAATTTACGACCTTTATATAGTGTGTTTTTCTGGATTTTTTGGTTGATATTCTGTCTCTATTCGTTAAAATAAACCTACCATAAAAAAATTATAGACCCCTCATTTCTTTGTATGTGGATCGAACTTACAAAAGCACCAGGAGATTTATTTCCCCCACTGTATCATTTCCAAGGTGGTTGCTTTTTCTTCTTTCATGTAAACTGCCTTGCCATCAGTAGTCAGTGATGGAGCTTGGCTCTCTCTCTCTCTCTCTCTCTCTCTCTCTCTCTCCTCTCTCTCTCTCTCTCTCTCTCTCTCTATCTCTATATATATATAGAATCCAAGGTTAATGCACAGCGCGTCTTCTAAACGCATGAAAATTAAATGAAAAGAAAAAGAATGATGAAGCTTGATGGTTTGTTTATCGAGGTGATGGGGGTGTTTACAGGTTAGCATGGCTCACACATGGACTATTAACATGTGAATCTCTTGTGCACGTGTGGGTGTGGTCACATTACAGTTAATGAGTAGACGCATGAGAAACTGTACCTCTTGTTGGTTTCATACGAATTACATAAACAGAGAATATTTGTTTTGATATGAATTGCTTCATTTAAAAGTAGACACTTCCCTTGCTTTCTAAAGACGCAACCTATCATGTCTGTGTGGCAAGTATTTTCTAGGTTACAGTTCATTTTCTGACACGTTTTAAAATCGACTTCACTGAGAGAGAGAGACGGCAGAACGTACATCCTGTTTGTTTTCTATATTTTATGAAAAGCACAACATTTTGTTTTTGTGAATGTATACAAATTAAGAAAAATGTGAGATGGTTGTGCCGGCGCCTCTGCCGACCCTCAGGGAGTTAACCACTGACAACTGGTTAAAAATGCTGCTGCAAGAATTTTAACGGGTACTCGTAAGATAGACCACATTACTTCTGTTTTGGGTTCCTTACATTGGCAGAATAGAATAGAATAGAATAGAATAGAATAGAATAGAATAGAATAGAACTGATTTTAGTTAATAAATCACTACACAATTTGGCTGGGACCCAGTGGGAAACGGGTGGAGATCGAGAATTTGCGGTGGACGTACCTAAACTTTGGAATGATCCCATGCTAAGCGTTTAAGCGCAAGTTGTCTCTGTATGTGGTTCATAAAATTGTACAGCGTTTTGTTTGACAGAATTATGTTTATAATAGTGATTAATAAATAAACAATACAAAAAAGGAAGCGGAAAGAGTCAATAAAAGATTGATCAGAGATGTTTCAGGAGGAAAACATATCAGTTCAATACAGGCATACTGTAAAAAGAGGTC
Organism: Chrosomus eos; assembly: GCA_036326025.1. Lineage (NCBI taxonomy): Eukaryota > Metazoa > Chordata > Actinopteri > Cypriniformes > Leuciscidae > Chrosomus > Chrosomus eos. The sequence goes on along the minus strand of CM070825.1, from coordinate 2,272,757 downwards.
TTACCATGATAGAGACTGCCAAGTTACTGTAACACACCCTTAGTCTGAAAAAAGCAACTACAGCTGAGTCTGTCAATAAGTAAGGACTCATTTAAGGACTAAAAAACTGTGCATGAGTGTGCATGAGAGCAGTTTCAGTTCCTTCAGGAGCAGGGTTGGGAAAGATACTATGGTGAATGTGTTGTAGATCTTTGATTTGTTGGTTGTTGTGTTTGATCTCCTCCATTTCACCCCCCATGCTATTATCTCCCCTCTTCCAATCATCAGTCAAAATTTCCAGTTTTACACACTCAGTTTTTGAACCTTTTTAAAATCTGAGGTATGACCGATCAGTGCTAAAATGGGATTTGAATGACCCTTAACAAACTTGCGTGCCCTAATACCTATGACAGCACTCACTGATTGTTATATCTATATCAATTATATCTTCCTATAACCACCCTAGTTTGCTGACAAAGCCGAATGATGCACTTCCTCAGCCCTAACACTGTTGGGAGCATTTTCAACACAAGGACATCAATATGTGGATACCCTGTTCTTAACAAACAGAGGCTATTGGCTGTTCTTTCTGTTCACATATTAACTTTTAGTCAAACTCAGCAGGAATGGCTGAAATGAATTTCCTGATGACAGCTGATAACCATTTGGTCTGATAACCAGGAACAATGAATCTGCAGTGAGAGTAAGCCCTCTCTGTATTTGACAGCACTTCAGCATTCTAAATCAGAATCGCTGTATTATCATTGACTGCAGCAAAAACAAGGCAACGCAGTCTCATGAAAGTGCATATCTATACCTCAAATGTTATTTCTCGTGCCATTTATACGCCAAAATTTTTTTTTGCGTGCATATGCTACGTACTGAAAACCCCTTGGGTAGGATTAGGGGGAGGAGGAGGGGTGCGTGCATGAGAAATAACATTCGTTGTATTGATACGCACTTTCATGTGATCGGGCTGAACAAGGACAAGTGATATTCCAATGGATCATAGGCAGAGCCGATCCTGACCTCCCTGGGGCCCTAAGCAAAATTCTGTTTAGGGGCCCTCCCACCTGACCCATGCGCCATGAAAGCAATTAGCCATTGTCACACAGTCAGACCTAACACCCCAGTGCTCCCACTACAATCCTTTCTCCTTTAACTAGTACTAATGAAAATGTAATTCCTGACATCAGAAATAGACATATTTTATATTAATATCAATGTTAATAGTGTTTTAAACGATAAAAGCAATACTTGATGGTTATTATTTACTGAGGGATGTGCATTAATATTGACCAGTATGTCCAGACAATCAGCATTTTAAATGCAATATAGCCTATAAATCAATAGTCAGTGTCAATACATTGCTTTTTATCTTGCTTTATTGCAGAGTTGTAACTAAACTGACTTGGAGACTAGGTAATCATTGTCTTGTTTAAAACGTATGTGTGCCTATTATGAGGAGTGCTATCACACGCATATTGTAGCTACTGGTCCCCACAGATGTTTTGCTGGAAAGTGCGCGTTTCATTTCGTGCATGCACATATGAACTCATGTTAACACGTGACGCAGTTATCTTTTCCGAGCTGCAGATTATAAACAAACACTGTTGCCCTTTGTCGTTTTTAAAACGTAATAAATAGTTGTATTTCACTCTTATTTTGTTAGGCAAAAAGTCACAGAACACAGCCCTGGAAGTGGCTGGCATTAGCACGGTTTTTCAGTAGCACCTCATTGCAGTACACGAGATCCAGGGGGCAGAGTTGGATCCAGATCTAAGGGGTGGAGATGGGTAGGATCAGGGGGGTGGAGATGGGTAGGATTAGGGGTGGGGTTAGGGACAAGGGGGCGGAGATGGGTAGGTTTAGGTATATGTAAGGTGGGACGGCCGGTCTGAGTATTTCACAATCTGCTCAGTTACTGGGATTTTCACGCACAACCATTTCTAGGGTTTACAAAGAATGGTGTGAAAAGGGAAAAACATCCAGTATGCGGCAGTCCTGTGGAGGAAAATGCCTTGTTGATGCTAGAGGTCAGAGGAGAATGGGCCCGACTGATTCAAGCTGATAGAAGATAGACTTTGACTGAAATAACCACTCGTTACAACCGAGGTATGCAGCAAAGCATTTGTGAAGCCACAACACTCACAACCTTGAGGCGGATGGGCTACAACAGCAGAAGGGTTAGAAGCCCCCATCGGGTACCACTCATCTCCACTACAAATAGGAAAAAGAGGCTACAATTTGCAAGAGCTCACCAAAATTGGACAGTTGAAGACTGGAAAAATGTTGCCTGGTCTGATGAATCTCGATTTCTGTTGAGACATTCAGATGGTAAAGTCAGAATTTGGCATAAACAGAATGAGAACATGGATCCATCATGCATTGTTACCACTGTGCAGGCTGCTGCTGGTGGTGTAATGGTGTGGGGGATGTTTTCTTGGCACACTTTAGGCCCCTTAGTGTCAATTGGGCATCGTTTAAATGCCACGGCCTACCCAAGGATTGTTTCTGACCATGTCCATCCCTTTATGGCCACCATGTACCCATCCTCTGATGGCTACTTCTAGCAGGATAATGCACCATGTCACAAAGCTCGAATCATTTCAAATTGGTTTCTTGAACATGACAATGAGTTCACTGTACTAAAATGGCCCCCACAGTCACCAGATCTCAACCCAATAGAGCATCTTTGGGATGTGGTGGAACGGGAGCTTCGTGCCCTGGATGTGCATCCCACAAATCTCCATCAACTGCAAGATGCTATCTTATCAATATGTGCCAAAATTTCTAAAGAATGCTTTCAGCAACTTGTTGAATCAATGCCATGTATACTTAAGGCAGTTCTGAAGGCGAAAGGGGGTCAAACACACTATTAGTATGGTGTTCCCAATAATCCTTTAGGTGAGTGTATAGTGGACTACAGGAAACACAAAACAGGACACACTTAACATGTTTTTTTTGTTCTTTAACATTATCTTGCCAATTAATGTTGGAAAAAACAGTGACTAAAATTACAAGGAGATATTTAGGAATGCAGATAAAGAACTAACTTGAACCCAACTCAGTTTTCTAGACAAATACTTTGAGCATTGATACGGTCAAGGCTCTTGATATGGTTTTGTTCTTGATACAGAAAATATATATGGTGATCAATGAAAAGTTGTTTCCATTAGTCCTGGGTAAAATGTTTGGAGGGGGAGGGGGCTCAATCATCTTCCAGTAAGAAAAGCATTTTTTGCAGTGTAGGGGTGTCTAGCATACATGTCCCTTTCTGCATGTACACAAAAACAGTCGTACTGTTAGGTGATCCATCGCATAGGTCAAGGAGGTCTTCTTTAGTCTCTCTCATGTTTAAATTCATATTTTAATACGAATTAGGAATCAGAATAAAGAATATTATTCAAACTTCTAATTGTCTCCAAACATCGGCTCTCTGGAGAAATAAAATTAGTGTGTGTGTTTCCTCTGTCTCCATCTTTCCATGTCCTTTATTGTAGGATTGGGACTGGCGCCAGAAATATAGGAGTTTGAATAGCGCGCTCTCTCCGTGGGCGTGTCACATTAGCAGAGTAATGAGCTGCGAGAACTATACCGACTGACATCTCTCTCTTTTTATATAGATTACATAAACAGAGAATATTTATTTTAGTTTTGAATTAGATAATTTAAAAGTACATGCTTAAATGATTATAAAGATATATTGCTCATGCCTGGCTGAATTGTATTCGCTGAGTTTTGTTTAAGTTTAGAGACGTGCTCCAGAAAAGAAAGCACACCCTGTTTATTTTCTTTATTTTACAAAAGCAGAATGTGTTATTTCGATTGTAAGTGGACACATAAAAAAGGAGACATTTAACAGTTTAAGGCTGTATGACCAAAAATGACAGAGTATTTTAAATATATTTTGCTGCTATGTGCAAAAAAATCAAGCAAAACGCGCCGGCGCGTTTGCCTACCCCAGAGGGTTAAATGGTTCTTTTACCGGTACTTAAAAAACGCAACCGTGCTTTCTGCCTCTCCGTCTCCGTGAACTTTTTTTTTCTGGAGCACATCTCTAAACTTAAACAAAACTCAGCGAATACTATTCACCCAGGCATGAGCAATATATCTTTATAATCATTTAAGCGTGTACTTTTAAATTATATAATTCAAAACTAAAATAAATATTCTCTGTTTATGTAATCTATATAAAAAGAGTGAGATGTCAGCCGGTATAGTTCTCGCAGCTCATTATTCTGCTAATGTGACATGCCCACAGAGAGTGCACACTATTCAAACGCAAATGATCTGAGACAACACATGCAAACGTGTCAACGCCCACATTAACCTGTTAAGCTTCACCCCCAATTTTGAAAAATCCCCAGAAATGGCATACCCAAACTGAAACAGATACAGTTCATGAACCATTTGTTCTAAAAGCACAAGTATGATCTCATTTGAAAGCTGACACCTGGCAGTTTATTGCAAATGTAGAATTAATTATTGTCATAATGAAAAATAAATGTTATAAATAGCTTCAAAGTTTTGTCAAGTTATTAGAAATTTATTTTTATGAAATATTTTCATGAAAATAAAATTGAAGTTGGCCCTGTAGCAATCTAGAAATGCACTGCAGCTAAAGCCACATGTCTGACCATGTTATATTTCAAATCTGAAGATGATATGTCTAAAACTCTTTATTTAGTTAAATGTTTTTCAAGATCATGTCAAAGGACTTTATTTTGATTAGACTCTAAAAAGCAAACTGATGTTTATTGTCATTTTCTAAGCATCTATTCAGTCTATTTTCTCTATTGTGTTGTGGCCTAAACGATCTCCATTCAGTGTCAGTCTCCCCTGCACACATTCACACCTCTCCAGCCTAGTTATTGCTCTAAATATGCTTTCTTTTGTCTGCATTATAATTACTAACGACTGGCTATTCACACTGTTTCAACCCCTAATCTCTTTTAGGGAAAGTTCTCAAAGTTCTCACCTTACATTTGAAACTATATAAAATGACCTTCTTGAAAAAAGAAACATTTCAGCAAGCAGTCCTATTTAGAAATATTCATAAATATAACAGCTAGGTAGCAGGTGCACCAAGGGCTAGCTAGCATGTTAGCTTAGCACACCATCAATACACGACAATTTATGAGATTAAAACCATGTTTGTGCTCTAAAACTTACTTTATAGCACAAGTCGAGTGTTTTAAATAACCTTCTGTGCTCTGATTTGGCTTCAGATAAAAAAAATCGGACAGAAAATATAGTATTTTATGGTATTCTTCACGATGATAAAGTCTATATCGATTAGCATTACATTATAAATATAATCTACTATTATGAAAATACCTGACATGGCTCGAAGAACACAGGTAAACCAAATATCATTGCAATCATGTTTATTGTCTTCAAAACATCTTTATCTGCATGTTACAGCGATCTCTGTTAGTGTTTACGTCGTGATGGACTTCCTGAAATGTCACATGATATGATTCTTCTTCGTGTTCCATATTTGGAGTCCATATGTGCACAGGGCGCCCTCAGGCTGCCAGTATGTATTGAAAACACAGTACATCAGAGTCTCCAGCGCTAATAATGATTAAATCGACGCATTTGGGTAGATATTCAATAAATATGATTCCTGTCTATATAAATCTGATGTAAACCTATGAGAATCTATCAATATTTCTCCAAATCTGTACACTTTTGAGCTAAAAGCCCTGATGGACGTTGTTTTGTCAAGCTCTGTCATGACGATCTCACTGGAGTTTTTTTCTGAATGGAAGCGGCTGACGCTCATAATTCATATTAAAGGTATCGACTCATTTTTTGATTACATAACTCTAGACACAAATTAAGACATAACTGTCACTATAAGATTCTCAGAATACAATAGTGGTCAAATACTAAACCTTCAGTCTTATATCTTTTTAATGATGTATAGTTTGTCAAGGTATTAACATTGAATCTGATAGTAACTTTGAACGATTTAAAAAAAAAAACGCTCAGAGCGCCCTCGCTCTGGCGAAGGTTAAGAGGTTAACTCCATAAAACACACCAAGTTTAATCAGATTAATATACTATGTCGTCTTGTGAGGCTGTGAGGAACAATCCTGGGACATTTACCTCAGAACAAGTGCTGGTTTATTTTCAGGAGGAGTAAAGTATCTAGCCGAGAATTGTGAATAGTACGTTCTCTTACGAGAGGTTCTCTCGTATTGCGTAAGCTAGCTTACGCTACGGGGAAAGATTCCATCTTTCTGAGAAATTGAAGCCAAAAATTATCCTATAATTTTGTATCCATTGTCAACGCAGTTCAGCTGCAGCAGACCATGAGAAGGCTAGCTAGCCGCTCATTGGTTCGCTCACGGAGAACTGCTTAAGCCTATGAGGGAGCGCGGATGAACCCGCGACCAATGAGAGTCTGACTCGCTCTCCCTACGTCACCGCCCCCGAAGCGGGCGTGGACGAGGCTATAAATACCCCGAATAGGCTGAATAAATCAGATTTTTTCATCCTTCAGCGACGCACCTGCTTCTGCTGATCCTGAGAGAGAAGCCGCCGTCGTTTGAAAAGGCACTTTCTAGCGAGCGTTTGGGAGACTGAGGAAGCCGGCCGTCTTCGCCACCTTCAGCCGTCCTGTGAGCTAGCGCCATCCGACGGAGTGTATCCTTTTACTCAGAGCTTTTATAAAAAATCCTATTGTATCTAAAAGAGCGAGCGTCTTTTTAAAGATGTCTCGAAATTCCTGCGGCTCCTGCCGCGCTCCGCTCGAGGCTGGAGACCGCCATGTCATCTGCGCCGTTTGCCTCGGACTGGAGCACGCTGAAGTCGCCCTCGCCGACGGCGGCTGCGACTTCTGTGATTCTATGCCTATGTTGACCCTGCGGGCTCGACTGTTGGCTGCTAAAAGCGCTCCCAAGCCACCTCTGTCTGCGCCGCGGAAGAAAAAAACGCCGCGCTCAGAGGCCGCCGGAGCCCCAGCAAGAAGCGTTCATCCCGCCGGAGCCTGTAGCCTCCCGCTCTCCTTCTCCGCCGCTTCCGGACGAACAGTTGCCGCCGAGTGGCCGCTCTGTTGCCTCCGATGACGCCGCGGACATCAAGGACTCATGTTCGCTTCTCGCTTCCGACAGTGAGGATTGGTCCGGTTCTCAGGTCTCGTCGAACCGCGAATGCTCCAGGACTCGCGCGGGCATTGAAGAGGAACTAATGCGCCTCCTCACGCAGGCCGTCGAGCGCCTCGGTCTCGAGTGGTCCCCTCCCCCCGAGCAGACCATCAACCGCATGGACGGCAGCTATTTCCGCCAGCGCTCGACTCCCGCTGCCAAACGGGCTGCGCCCTTCCTGCTCGAGCTGCACGCTGAGCTCTCAAAGTCTTGGAATGCCCCGCTCTCTGCCAGGTCTAGCTCTGATTCTTCCACCCCGCTCCGCGTTGTGGACGGAGCCGCAGAGAAGGGCTACCTCACCATCCCGCCGGTTGAACACTTGGTCGCCGCACACTTATGCCCGCCCTCTGCTAGATGGCGCTCATCACCTGTGCTTCCCTCGAAAGCCTGCAGAGCGACTTCAAGTTTTCACGGCCGCGCATACTCAGCCGCCGGCCAGGCGGCGTCTGCGCTTCACTCGATGTCTGTGCTGCAAATCCTGCAGGGCGATTTGCTGCGTGAGTGGGATGAGGGCGGTAAGAACCCCCCGTCAGTCGCGGATTTGAGAAGCGCCACGGACCTTGCCCTTCGCGCTACAAAGTCTGCTGCTTTAGCCTTGGGGAAATGCATGGCCGCCATCTGCGTGTCTGAGAGACACCTATGGCTCACTCTCGCCGACATGGGAGATTCCGAGCGCGCCGCCTTTCTCAACGCCCCGCTCTCTCCAGCCGGCCTCTTCGGATCCGCTGTCACGGGTATCGTCGACCGCTTCTCCGAAGTACAGAAAGCCTCGCAGGCCATGGACCTCTTCCTGCCTCGTCGCGCTAGCTCCTCTGCAGGCCGCCCACGTGATCGGCCTCCTGCACGAGCCCCACCCCAGCGCACAGCTCAGCACAACCAGACTGCTCAACGACGCCAGGGCGGCCGCCCGCGTTCCCGCTCCGACAGCCGCCACAGGCCGCCGCCTCCTCGGGGGCCTCGGCCTAGAATCACGCTGAAACCTGAGCAACCAAAGTCTGCCTAGCACAGCTGAGAAGAAAAAGACGGCGCTCTCCCGCTGCGGCCGGACCGCCGTCAAAGATCTGCCCTCTGTTAGTCCCCGCCCAGGCGGTTACTACAGCAGTGTTTTCTGCCATAACCAAGCCGGTCTCCCTTCCCGCTTGCATGAGCACAAACGCCGTTTTCACGGCGACCCAGAAAAATCTCAAAAAGAGCATAAAAGCCTCTTGTGTACGAAATGTGCCCGCAACACTGTGTTCACTCATACACAAAAGCACTCCAGTTCCCCTGTCTCACACAGAGTCCACTCTCATAAAACGGGCCAAGCCCGTTCGAGTCCCAGAGTACATAAGCGCGCCCACGAGCCCGTGTGCGCGTCCCACCTCTGCTCACTCTGTTACAGGGCCCTTAAGCTCCTCTCCAAGTGTAAGTCCCGCTGTTATAAGCACTATCAGCGCGCTCACGCAGCCCGCGAAGTGCGACAATGGGGACCATGTAGCCATTCACCCCCTAGCGTCACGCTTCAACGCGTGGAAAGCTATTCCGGGAATCTCCCAGTGGGTGTTAAACACAATAAAGCTAGGCTATCGCTTACAGTTTCGTCGCCGCCCCCCTCGCTTCCGAGCGCGGCTAGAAACTACGGTGAACCCAGAAGCAGTGTCACTGCTCCGTTCAGAGATAGCAAGTCTGTTGTGCAAGAAGGCTATAGAGAGGGTGCCTCTGGCTATGAGCGAGTCGGGGTTCTACGGCCGTTATTTTCTTGTTCCAAAGAAAGACGGCGGTCTCAGACCAATATTAGACCTCAGATTTTTGAACAAAGCTCTCATAAAGAGACCGTTCAAAATGCTCACTATCAGAAAACTCCTCGCGCATGTGCGCCAGGGGGACTGGCTCATATCACTAGATCTGAAGGATGCATACTTCCAGATCCAGATAAATCCCCTCACAGGCCATTCTTACGTTTCGCCTTCGAAGGCCAGGTTTATCAATACACCGTCCTCCCGTTCGGCCTATCCTTGGCACCCCGTACGTTCACGAAGTGCATGGATACGGCGCTCGCCCCCCTGCGGAGTCAGGGGCTGCGAATTCTGAACTACTTGGACGATTGGCTGATTCTGGCACAGTCTCAGGAGGAGTTACTGTCTCATCGTACAGTTCTCCTCGACCATCTGAAAGCTTTGGGTCTCTCTGTCAACTGGACAAAGAGCGTACTACAACCCAGTCAGACTATCTCCTTCTTGGGTATAGAGCTGGACTCGGTCACGATGACGGCGCGTCTATCGACGCAGCGCGCACACCGTGTGCAGCGCCTCGCCGCATCTTTTCAGATGAACAGACTCACGCCTTTGAAAACTTTTCAGAGAGCGTTGGGTTGTATGGCCTCAGCCTCTGCGGTGCTCCAGCTGGGGTTACTGCGCATGCGCCCGCTTCAGTTCTGGTTGAAGAGCCGTGTGTCTCACCGAGCGTGGACCTCGGGCCACCAGCTGATAAGGGTAACGCAGACCTGTATTACAGCTCTGCAGCCATGGTTAGTGGCAGAATGGTTTCAGCGCGGCGTCTCCATGGGGACTGTTTCATGCCGAATAGTCATCTCGACAGACGCCTCCAACACGGGGTGGGGGGCGGTCTGCGAGGGCTCACCGGCCTTCGGCCCTTGGTCAGCTCAAGAGAGCCTCCTACACATAAACTGTTTGGAGATGTTGGCGGTCGAGAACGCGCTCAGGCGGTTTCTCCCGCGCATTCAGGGCCATCATGTGCTGATCCGTTCGGACAATATGTCCGTAGTCTCCTATCTAAACCGTCAGGGCGGAGTCAGATCCAGGAATCTTTTCCGGCTGACAGAGCGCATTCTAGTTTGGTCTCAGTGTCACCTGCTCTCGCTCAGAGCGACGCACGTGCCGGGACAGCTGAACGACGGTCCAGACAGCCTGTCCAGGAACCCCATTCCCCCCGGGGAATGGTCCCTGCACCCTCTTACAGTCCAGAAACTGTGGCGTCTATTCGGCAGAGCAGAGGTGGACCTCTTTGCCTCGGCGGAGAACACCCACTGCCCAATATTTTTCTCAAGGAGCGAGGACGCGCTAGCCCAAACCTGGCCCAGCCGCCCGCTTTATGCCTTCCCTCCGGTCTCTCTGTTACCACAGGTGCTTCAGAGAATCAGAGAAGCGCAGCACTCGGTGCTCCTCATAGCCCCGCACTGGGAGGGTCAGACTTGGTTTCCGGAGCTCACGCAGCTGTCTCAGACAGCGCCGTGGCCCATTCCAGTCAGAGCAGATCTCCTCTCTCAAGCTCGCGGCTCGATCTGGCATCCCCACCCAGAGCGCTGGGCGCTTCACGCGTGGGTGATCAACGACTACCCGTTGCTTTGCCAGAGGGAGTGATTAACACGATCATACAGGCTAGAGCGGCTTCTACCAGAAGGCTCTATGCGTCAAAATGGTCTGTGTTCTCGAAGTGGTGCACAGATAGGGGTCTGGACCCGCGGTTATGCGAGGTTCCCTCCTTACTAAATTTTCTCCAAGAGATGCTGGACAAGGGCAGATCCCCGTCCACTCTCAAGGTATATGTGGCAGCCGTCGCGGCGTTCGCTGAACCCCGACGCGGCCAGTCACTGGGAAAAGACGGGCTGGTAGTCCGCTTCCTCAGGGGAGCTAGAAGGATGAATCCCCCGCGCCCCCCTTCGGTGCCGATCTGGGACCTTTCCATAGTTCTTGATGCTATGAAAGCTCCCCCATTCGAACCGTTAAACACCGTGGACCTAAAGTACCTGTCGCTAAAGACCGTTTTTCTACTCGCGCTCGCGTCAGTAAAACGGGTGGGAGACCTACACGCGCTGTCCACCAGCGCGTCCTGTCTTGAGTTTGGACCTAATGACTCATTAGTCGTTCTCAAACCTAGGCATGGCTATGTTCCCAAGGCGATTGGCACCCCGTTCAGGGCACAAGTTATATCCCTATCGGCGCTGCCTGCTTCCGATAGCGAATCGGATTCTAATCTCCTATGCCCGGTCAGGGCTCTGAGATTATATGTCACTCGCACAGCTCCGGTCAGACGATCCGAGCAGCTTTTTGTTTCGTTCGGCGGGCGCACCAGAGGGTTGGCCGCCTCGAAACAGTCCCTATCCAGATGGATTGTTGATGCCATTGCAGCAGCATACGCATCGAAGGACCTGCCATGCCCTTTGGGCATCAGGGCTCATTCCACTAGAGGCATGGCCTCATCGTGGGCATGGTCCAGTGGGATTTCCATTCACGACATTTGCGTGGCAGCGGGATGGGCTTCCCCCTCCACCTTTGTCAGATTTTACAATCTGGAAGTACCCGCTTTGCAGGCTAAACTACTAGCAGTCTAGTATGTTTCAGCTCTTCTGGTTGAGCTGCACTATAGGGGGTTAATTCACACAGACCGAGTTCGTTCTGTCCCTCTCTTTTATGTGCTTATGTACTACACAATCACCGGCCCGCTCCGCTGGCCGTTTGTCACTGATACATATATTCATTCCCACTTTCGGTGTTCCCCGGGATGCCCCGCGGGACTAATAGTGGATGCTTAGCACGCACGGCGTTGACAATGGGTTCCCGTAGCGTAAGCTAGCTTACGCAATACGAGAGAACCTCTCGTAAGAGAACGAATCGGTTACCTAACGTAACCTCGGTTCTCTCTAGATGAGGGAACGAGTATTGCGTTCCTGGCCGTGCTTGTGCTACTGGCGATGTTCGCTTCAGAATTGAAAAAACCAGATTTATTCAGCCTATTCGGGGTATTTATAGCCTCGTCCACGCCCGCTTCGGGGGCGGTGACGTAGGGAGAGCGAGTCAGACTCTCATTGGTCGCGGGTTCATCCGCGCTCCCTCATAGGCTTAAGCAGTTCTCCGTGAGCGAACCAATGAGCGGCTAGCTAGCCTTCTCATGGTCTGCTGCAGCTGAACTGCGTTGACAATGGATACAAAATTATAGGATAATTTTTGGCTTCAATTTCTCAGAAAGATGGAATCTTTCCCCGTAGCGTAAGCTAGCTTACGCAATACTCGTTCCCTCATCTAGAGAGAACCGAGGTTACGTTAGGTAACCGATTCGTTTTTTATTCATGTGCTTTGTTCTAATCACGATATTGTGTCTGTAAACGCAAAAAGACTGTTTAAATTTGAATCACGTTTCTGTGTTTGAATTAATTAATGGCACAGATGGGCGCTGTTGTTTACTATGTAACAGATGAAATATGAAAGACAACATTTCGTAGTTTTGAATAGATTATAACGTTTTTACTCTAAAATAGACATCAAATAAGCTTTTGTTAGCCAGTTTCTGCTCATATGTTAAATATATATAGTATGTTTTGTCAAAAATAAACTCATCAACCAAGAAAAAAGAATACTTTATAAGAAATGTATGGAAAAAGACCATTTTCTTTTGACCAAGATGCTTCCAACTCTAACTTTTAACAAATTATGTAGAATGGCCCATATAGCCTATTTGAACAGGATTTGTTTCTAGGTATGACTATTCTAAAAATGTGCTTTTGATTTTCATTTAAATTTGGATTATATGCCGCTAGATGTCGCTAAATATCACACACTGCACCTTTAATTCAGGTGTGTCACACAAGAAAGAATGCGAAAAAAAATATATATATATAAATATTTTTTTTTATATATATATATATATATATATATTTTTTTTTTTTTTCGCATTCTTTCTTGTGTGACACACCTGAAATTAAAGGTGCAGTGTGTGATTTTTAGCGACATCTAGCGGCTCGGTTGCGAGTTTGCACTAAGAGCTCAGCCCACTGCTCACCCCTCCCTTTCGAAGAAGCTACGGTGGTTAAAATGGGACAAACATCGTCGTCTGAGACAGCAGAGAATAGCTAGAGTAAACCAAGTTTCTGTACCACAGTCCATTATAAACCACATCATGGATAAAGTTTACAAAGCCATAGTCAGGTTAGGATCAAGGGTCTTAATACATAATATAATAATAGTAATCAGCTGATTGTCTCATGAACCAGCTCATTTCTCCCCACATAGCAAACCCATAATACAGCGAGGGAGAAGAACCACATGAAACTATCCAACTATAGATTTTTTCTAACAGGGTAGTAAAAGTTTAGCTGGCTAATATGAGCTGTTACTGTGGCTGAGCTGGTTAAAGTGTAAAGCCTTGTTTAAACTTGACGCGTCCGCATGAGCCCAAAGGTGCGTGCGACAAAAATGACGTGATTGTAACAGCACCTCCGCATCCCCTAGACACCACTTACTACACACAAAAGGCTTTTTTCTCTGATTTTGGAAACTCGATCGACTTAAAATGCTTCCAAGAACGACGGGTTGGTGATTCCTGTATTTGTTTTCTGGTCAATGACAAGAGTAGCCTACTAATCAGCTGTCTCACGAACGTAACCAACACATTTATCCCCACATAGCAAAGCCATAACACAGCGAGGGAGAAGAACTAAGGCCATGTCCACACTAATACGTTTTCGTTTGAAAACGTATATTTTTTTCTCCGTTTTGGCCTTCCGTCCACACTGAAACGGCGTTTTAAGTCAACGAAAACGTAGCTTTTGGAAAACGCTCTCCAAAGTGGATAAATTTGAAAACTCCGTTTTCGCGTTGTAGTGTGGACTGTGAAGCCGGAGGTATTTGAAAACGATGACGTAAGTTTAGTCATGTGATCCATAATACCAATAGATGTTTACCTGATGTTTACCGGTATTGTGCCTGTTATGTGCTATTCACTTTCACATTGTTGCTATAATATGTTACTTTGCACGCTCTTCATATCACAGTACTGCACAGATGACAGAAAATGTACTCACATTTGCTGTCCGGCAATACAGAAGAGCAGTCGCGTTTTAGACCAAACATATGGTGACTGAGTGCGACCTGGACGCATCAGTGAATGGTGAGATATTTTGCTAAATAAAATTATCATGTTAGAAGAATTGCGCGATACCTTTCTTTATTTTTCCATCTGTCAGTGAGCTTTTGTGAGGTTTCACGCATGCGCAGTAAGGTGAATTTATAAGTTTCTCATCCACACTGAAACGTCTGAAAACGCCTGAAAACGCTAGTGTGGACGGAGAGCGTTTTTAAACGAAAACTCCGTTTTCAAATGTATCCGGATTAATGTGGACGTAGCCTAAGTTACATGAAACAATCCAACTACATATTTACACCACTGACAAGGGAAAAGTCACTACTCACAGTGTTTATGGCTAGCTTCTTCTAGCTTTCTGTGGCTTCTCTTTCAAGGTAGTGAGGAAACGCGCTCTGTAACGCTGTTTGTTCGCTGTCAGCTATGGTAGAAACATGACGTCACAACATGTCGACCTTCATAAAAGGGGATGCCCACGGTTATGTAGATATAAATGCCTCATTCAAGGTAATAAAAAAACATTACGGTTTATTAAGTAAGTTCTTTATACACCACTGAACACATAGTTATGGATGTCATATTGCATTTCTGTTAATAGATACTCAAAATTTTTACACATTGCACCTTTAACTCTTTATGACCTCCCATAGAACCAGAGGCGTCGCAAGGGCTGTGCGAACTGTGCGACCGCACAGGGCCTCGCGCCACCAGGGGGCCTCGCAATCCAGCTGTTTTTTTTTTTTTTTTTTTAACAAATTAAGCGGGTTTTTCACGGGCTGTAATCTCCCAGTCGATTAGTTAATTTATTGGTCGATACGTTCTGGATCAACCAAAATTTCATCAGATGGAAAGCACTAATTGCTAATGGGGGTGTTTTCAGAGCACCCCTGTTTCACAGGTAACAGCCTGTCTTCAGAACACCCCCCATCTTTTCATTTTTTTGGATTAGCCCAATCCACTGGAGACAGATTGAAAACAGTAGGCTACTAGAAGGCAATGGTATGGAGGTTTTCTAAATTTTAATTTAATTGCGAGCGTTTAATTTACTGTCAGTCCTCCTTTACCATGTCAAAGACATCGACAGTGTGGCAGCATTTTACGAAAACAGATAACGGAGAAAAAGTCGAAAGTTTGCAAGCAACAGTTTGCATGTAACAGCTCGACCACAAACATGGCATATCACCAAAAAACGGTGAGCTAACTTGTCAGCGTTAGGTTGCTCCATCTGTTTTGAGTAGGCTATATGAATGAACATATAAGAATCAGCATTTAAAATATGCCAATTAATAATCGTTTTTATAACTGCAGGCGCACCCGCGCAACGATGGTATTGCGTAATTGTGTTGTAGGCTATTCGTTTTGAGCCAGTAAAAAAAAAAATTATGTTAAAAGTTAATGATCTCCATACGGGTGATTATCCGCGTATCATTATTTAATCTACCCACGAATGAAATTTACACACTATTCAACAGATTTCAATGTAATACCTTTTAAACATTTGAAACATCTATTCGTGTCTCAGCCGCGAAGCTGAGCTTCAGCCTCGTTCTGTGCGCGGACATGCACAGAGTGGCTGAAATGAAAGTGTCTGTCGGTTATTATAACATTATGACAAAAACAATTGTCTAAATTATGTTGCATATTCCTCAACAGTTCTTGTGCTAATATCACTAGTTGACATACATAGTACTATTTTCAGAAATCATGGCTATATTGCGCAGGTGCACGTGATGCAGAGCCGACAGAGTGTGTAATTTCAGTGCCAAATAATTAGGTCAAAAACGATTTAATATAGGCCTAATATGCAAATAGCCTATTCGTTTTTTATGTTTGTTTATAATTAAAGCGGACAAGGCTTACAAATAAGCTGCGCAGCCAATTATTCTAACGTTCAGAGCCTGGGAGGGGCCTCACATTTCAAGTTCACACAGGGCCTCGCACCCCACCTGCGACGGCACTGCATAGAACAATTGCACCAGAGTATATCTTTGTATTTTTACATGCTGTGCTGTCATTCTTTTGAGCATTTTCATATGCCATACATCAAAATAATCCTTACTCTCCCAGTTTGAAGGCTATGTTTTTAATAAATCAATAGTAACTAGATAAATATCTCAAAAGTGCAATAAACAAAAAAAAATTAATATTTTTTTTTACATATTTTATTCAATACAAAAAATGGATAAATGTAAACCTCAAACTTGTCAATGTGAAAAACGTGCATAAAACAATTTAAAACTATACAGAATTGATTTGAACTGTTTACATAAATTAGTTTTTAAGATACACTCATTTTTACACTCATTCAAAAAAAAAAGGCGTGTACTTTCGTTTAGACATAACGCTGCGTGCGTGCGCGCTTGCGCGCGTGTGTGTGTGTGAATGTCCTTGTAAGACAATAACGATATAAGGAACATATAGCAAATGGGAGTCAAACGCATGGTCAAATGACGCAGCGTGTGACGTCACAACATGCGACACACCCGGGGGTCATAGTGCACAGAACGTGATACGTCAATGAGTCATCGGAAGACGTAACTATCAATCGCAGATCTACAGAACATGTGTGCAAAAACGTGTAATGTCTTTTTGTGTGTTTCTTTTGTAAACGCATATTAGGCAGTTTGTACAGACTGATTAGAGGGCGAAAACAACGCAACATGGGCATGTTGGAGGCTTGATCTGAACATGTTACATCTCTGGTTTTGTATGCAAAAAGAATGATTGAGCTAGCCATTTGGTTTCAGTTTCTATAGGCTCTTAAACAGACACACGCAAACGCTCCCGCCGGCGCTCCCGTCGGTCTTAGAGGGTTAAAGGCTCATTATTATGCAGGTCATTGTCTTCTCAGGTGTGAACCACACATTATTCATGATGGGGTTGGGCCATTTACGCCCCTCAAGCATTTTGCCTTTCCATACTAATTTGTTTTTACAAAATTTAAATTTATGTGAATGATTAGGCAGGATGGCTTTCAGATCACTTTGAAGCAAAAACTCTAGGCGACAATATCCATTAGTCAAAAGTCTTGTGGACAGATAATTAGTACACTGTAAAAAAAAAAGTTGGATTAACTTAAAAAAGTAAGTTGCCTGGTTGCCTTAACATTTTTAGTTAATTGAAATTAAAACTTTGAGTTAATACAACAAAGGAGATTGGTTTAATAAATAGAAACTCAAAATATTATGTTATCTGAACTACATTAATTATCTAAGTTGATTTGACAAAATATAAAAAGTTGTGATAACAAATCATGGAAATAATTTTTTACAGTGTATGTGTTTTGTGGCCTTATTTCAGAAACTTTAATTTTTAGTTTTTTCAATAACCATGCATAAACAATATTTTCTCAGAAATACAAACATGTACATACATGTTGCTCACATATTATGGTAGCCCTGTTTGTGCTAGATAGAGTGTAATTACATATTTTTCATTAATATGTTTATAAGGAGCCCAAAAACACCTTAGACTCCAGAGGATTAAGCACCGGAACCGTTTAAAAAATACAAAGTAGGTACTGGTATCGGATAAAACCCAACCGATACCCAACCCTACTTAACATACAGTTATAATCAAAATTATTAAGTCCCTATTGCAAATCAGGTTTATTGGCAAACATGTACAGATTTTCAGCTGTTTGCAATAAACAAATCAAACAAAAGTAATTTAAATAGCTCCACACAACAAATGTGGCTTTCCCAAATTCAACTGAAAATGCAACTTTTAATGACTTCTGCAGTCTCAAAATGATTCAGCCCCTTCATGGCAAGCATCTTTAGTACTTAGTATAACACCCTCTTACTATTATGACCTGCTGCAAACAAGATGTATATCCAACACCAGCTTCTGCCAGCATTTTTTAGGAATATTAGCCCATTCCTCATGAGCAATGGTCTCCAGTTCAGGAATATTCTTGGGTTTGTGTAAATGTCCAAGACATTTACTTTCTTTTAAGTAAATTTTCGTATATTAATTGAAACCTGTGACTCTGGGTCTTCATTCATCGATTAGTCTGCTGGTCTTGAAGGGAGAGTTCACCCAAAAATGAAATTGACCCCATGATTTACTCACTCTCAAGCCTTCCTAGATGTATATGACTTTCTTCTTTCAGATGAATACAATTGGAGTTGTCTTAAAAAATGTCTTGTCTCCTCCAAGCTTTATAATAGCAGTGCATGAAGGATGATATTTTGAAGCCCAAAAAAAGTGCATTCATAAATGTTAAAAGTAATCCATTCGGCTCCGTGGTGTTAACAAATGCCTTCTGAAGCGCAGGGATGCATTTCCGCAAGAAAAATATACATATTTATTACTTAATCAACTAAAATAATTAGCTTCCGGCATACGGTATAGTTTCTATATGGGCTTTAGACAATTGTCACACCTAGGGATGTTTCCATTGCACCAGCAACTAATGCAGCATCTTCTTCTATTCTGTCCTCTGCATGCATGTGCGTTGGGCATGCATATACAGATAGCTAAATACTATATAACGTGATGAAGAGGCTTCAATGACCACTCAGAGGATATCAATTATTTTCTTTACTTGAGTGCAATCATGTTGTTTCTCTCAATGTTACATTATTTTGTGAAACTGAAAATACAAAAAATGCTTATTTAAATATAAATAACCAAAATACCATTACTACTTGCACAATGTTTACATTAACATCGTTAAATCACAGTAATTGTTACGAGATCACATGGCGATCCTTTGAAATGTCCGTACAAAGCACGTGGAACCGCTAACGTGCGTCTAATATACCGATGTTAATAAGATACAGACACAAAGTATATAACATTACAATTATATGAAGTAAACTTACAAGAAAAGCTTCTCTGGGGCTTTACACAACAACACTGGAATCCGGAGTAAACAGCACGCGATCTCTCTGCTGCGCAGAACTGGAAAATGGCTACTGTAGTTTTCGTGATTGTCGCTATGAAGCATAACAAATAAAGTCGTTTACAATGAAAGTTTAACTAAAACTATAGCAAACAGCCCCATCTAGTGGGGAAGAATGGTTAACTTTCGACATGACATAATACCTTCCCTATTTAGGTTACAAAGATTCCACAAGCCCTAGAGACATTTCCTAAGCTTTGTTTTGCAAGAAGCGATAAGTCATTTGGAGCTTGCAAACCAACAACAAACACAGAACAAACTTAGTGACTTCAGTTGCCAGTAGGGGAAGCTCAGCCGCTAGTACAGATGGGATGCTACTTTTTGTGTCCTTTCTATTAATATATTCAAATATACTAAAACTGGAACATATGTAGTTTGTGCTGACTATGAACAGCCATGCTATCCACAACATCACTTCTACTCGTGTGATATTGCTTAGGTTAATCAATATTTGAAGAATTTATTTATCCTGACAGAAAAATGTAATTAAGAGGAACAATACCCACATGCTGTACTCTGTGCAGGTATCGTCTGGCCCCAGCTTATCATTTCCCTGCCCAATTTGAGGATGTGTATCGTGTGGTGAAGTACTTTCTTAATGTTGAGGTCCTGAAGGGCTACCATATAAATCCAGAACGGATTGCTGTTTCTGGAGACAGTGCAGGAGGCAACCTTGCAGCTGCAGTGGCTCAGCAGGTAAAATAAAAAAAAAGTGAGTTGAATTTTTATAGAATATTGTATAATCTTGATACGTTTAATATCTATGTATGTATAATCAGTTGCAGAAGGACCCACAACAGCATGTCCAGCTAAAGGCCCAGGCTCTAATCTACCCTGTCCTGCAAGCCTTGGATCTTAACACTCCCTCCTACCAGCAGAACCAATACATGCCTATACTGCCTCGCACACTGATGGTGAGGTTTTGGAGTGAGTACTTCACCAGCGATAAGTCATTTTTCAGAGCCATGATGGCAAACAGGCACAATAACCATGAATCGGCTGCTTTGCTTAAATTTGTCAATTGGAGTTCATACTTGCCTGATTCTTATCGCCAGACATACAATTACAGTGCTCCACCTGTGGTCACTAGAAAAAGTCCAGTGCACTCTATTAGTCCCCATCATTCGCTTGCAGATCCACGAGCATCACCATTGCTGGTGCCGGACACAATGTTGCGTTTCCTGCCTAAGGCATATGTGTTGACCTGTGAGTATGATGTATTGCGGGATGATGGTTTGATGTATGTCACACGTCTGCGTAATGCTGGAGTTGATGTCACACATGAACATTACCCCGGTGGATTTCATGGTGCACTAATGTTCACTATATGGCCCACAGACTTTGATATTGGGCACAGGATGGTGGACAACTATGTAACATGGCTTAAGCAAAATCTATAAGATTAATGTATAATGCAACAGTGATTTATGCATCAGTTTTGGTTGAACTAGGTTAAATATTTTTATTTATTTCATTTTTTTCTGTTGTTTACAGTGCACCACTTTTTGTCTTAAAAAGGGCACACTTTTGATTGTATTAATCCATTATGGTACAGACATTCCTATTATGACCAAATCTGGTCTTAAGAAACACTGGACTATATTATTTGTAAAGGTCAATCATAAATGAAGAGTGTTGGTGATATGTATCCATTGCTATCCCTTAACTATGTATGTTACTAATGAAGCTGTTCAACACGTTAGCATGACAATAATATTTTTGTTGATCAATCTTCTTAACATTACACTAATATTGTTTTATTATTTAATTTATTATTGTACTATATATTGTACTGTTATTATTTCTCTAAAATCTTTTGCAATTGTCACTGACTGCTTGACATTTTGACAGGTTTGGTTTGATATGCAGTAAACTGTCTGATGAATTTCCTGCTTCTCTGAATTATTTTCATACTTATAAACAAATCTGAATTATGCAACCATGAGTCATAGCATCTCACAAAAATGTGTTCTTAGTACATTGCCCTATTCATTCTTCACAGCTTATAACATTTTAAGAGCGATCACCTTTTCTTCCATTGCTTCACTGAATGGTTGTTCTCAGGAGGACTTGTATGACATTACATCCTTCAGAGTTTTCACAGCCACCTTTTGTGTACTTGGCTCATCATTCATTTTTAATTATGCTTTCACATTAAATCCATTAAAGGGATACTCCACTCAAAAATGAAAATTCTGTCATCATTTACTCACCCTCAAGTTGTTTCAAACCTGTATGAGTTTCTTTCTTCTGCTGAACACAAAGGAAGATATTTAGAAGAACGATTGGAACCAAACAGTTGTTTGGCACCATTGACTTCCATAGTAGAAAAAAAAAAATACTATGGAAGTCAATGGTGCCAAAGTTCCAATCGTTCTTCAAAATATCTTCCTTTTTGTACAGCAGAAGAAAGAAACTCATACAGGGTTGCAACAACTTGAGGGTGAGTAAATGATGACAGAATTTTCATTTTTGAGTGGATTATCCCTTTAAAGCATGTCAGCATGCCTACCAGTGTCAAATACATTTTCCAGCCAACTCAGCTGTATTTTGCTAAGTTTATCGCAGAATTCCTTTATGTGCTTTACGACAGATTTCATGAAAACAACATGATGTTCAGATGAGCCAGTTAATGGATGCCCATTCACATTAACACTTTAAGCCATTTCAATGCTTTGAATTGTCTAGCCCCTCATTACTTACTTGTCCTTATATTGTGCTATAATCTATTACATTCACTATGGTCTCAAAATGATAACCTGTTGGTAATTTCTAGAAATAATTAATTAATAAGTAATTCCTAGGAATCACATTATGAAATAAATGTTTTTCTCCAAAACACGTTGGCCACAATTATTGGTACCCCTAGATTTTTTAATGAGTAAAATATCTCTGAAGTAAATTCCGATTAAGGTTTACCTTTTTTAGCATACCAGGGTGACTAGGAACATGAAATTGTCTAGCTATGACTTCTTGTTTCACAGGAGTTTAAATATGAGGAAACAAAAAAGGCCAAATTCCCTTAATCATCCATCACAATGAGTAAAACCAAAGAATATAGTTCCGATATGCATCAAAAGATTGTTGAGCATCACAAAATAGAGAGTTGCTGTAAGAATATAGCTAAAGAATTGAAAATCCTTATTTTGACCACCAGGGCAATAATTCAGAAGCTCCAATCAACTAAAGATGTTACGAATCTGCCATGAAGAGGACATATGTCTATATTGCCTTACTGCATCAAATATCAACAGATAAAGACGCCTTCTGCTAGAAATCTTATAATGGCCCGTGGTTGGATCTTCCGTCAGGACAACGATCCAAAACAAACATCAAAATCAACGGAGGACAAAAGGAAGCTTCTGCCATGACCGTTCTGCCATGAGTTGAGTGAACTGAAGATCCATCACCAACATGGATCTGGGAAACTCAATATTAAATTCCACAGGCATCTTTGGATCCTTACAACCAGGGTGCCTGCAATTTGTGAATTAGTTTTTAGGGGCCAAGCCCCGAAGGGGATAGCCCCTATTGTATCTGTTACTTTTCTTATTATTAGGGGCCAAGCCCCGAAAGGGCTGAGGCACCTATTGTATCTGTTGGTATTATTATTATTCTTATACTATCAATGGGAGTCAATGGCAGCCCTATGAACCGTACATAGGAAAATGATGAAATTTGGCACACTTGTAGTGATGTTAATGAATTCCTCTCATCATTCTGATCACAACCAATACCTTACATTAAGACCCCGCCCATTACAGTAGTAGCCATTTTAAAATGTGCAGTATTCAGTTTTTTCGCTACTCCTCCTTCAAATTTTGTCCAATTTTCTCCAACCATGTTCTCAAATGATCTTCGGACTGAGCCGCATTAAAAGTACTGTTCCCGATTTTTTTGCTGTACTGGAAAAAAAAGAAGTTATGATGTCGCAAATTTAACGAGGTCCACCCAAAATTGGCTAAGAGGCTGTATCTCGGCCAAAGTTTGATCAATCAAAACGAAAATTGGTACACTTCATCGGAAGCATGTTCTGAGGTTCAATGCCAAAGTTGGGACGTCAGAAGTTAGCTATTTTGGCCAATAACTTTTGAACAGTTTGTCAGAAAATGTGGTATCTATGGATTCCTTGTGTCAAGTCGATTCTGTGGATATCAATTTTGCCAGGATTGGATGTACCACGTGTCTACCATTTTGAAATTTGTCATAATTTGCCATATCTTTTAATACATTTGACATATCTTCACCAAATTTAGTATGGATCATCATTTGCATGGCCTTAAGGTACCTAAGAAGTTTGAACACAGCGCCACCTAGTGTTCCAAAGGTATAAGTTTTTTTGCAAATATGGTTATAACTTTCGCAAATATAGTTCAAAATTTGATTTCTTTATGTCATTATATTCCTTGGCTTATACCAATTCCAACGAAATCTCGTTTGTCATTTTCCAACAATGTGACTGCCTGCGATTTTGGGGCAAATGAAAAATAGTTTTTTCGCTACTCCTCCTTCAAATTATGCTCAATTTTGTCCAATTTTTATCAGATGATCTTTGGACCGAGCCGCACAGAAATGACTGAACAGATTTTTGATATCCGCTACCGTTCCCGAGATTTTCGTCTCTGAATTTGACGTAGCCTGTGTTTGTTGCCTTATGCTAATTAACTTAACATAATAATTGGTTAGCATGCTAACCAGATGCCATTCTTTCTAATGCGGCTCTTCAGCTATCAGGATAACCATAAGCTACATTAGCATTAAGCCAGCTTAGCATGCTAGTCTCGTTAACATGATTTTTTGTGCTTATTCTTACACTGAAGCCTCTCCTCTGCAGCCTTGTAATTTGCATCCTCTGAGTGGCGCAAGTTGCTAAACCACGTGTCATTAACCCCGAACCATTGCGGTCGTGGGTTTGAATCCTGTGTGGCACATGCCCAGACTGCAAGAGGTACTGTGGCCTTAAGTGGTGGAAATGTTGTTTCAGTTCCAGACATGGTGTCTATCTGAGACAGGAAACTATAACATGCAGCACATTTATATTACAAAATCTTAATTTTGAGTTAATTTTCACTTGTACTACTGAAACGGCTGTTTTTTTTTAAAACGCACTTGTAGTGATTGTAATGAATAGTAATTAGAGTGCAAGGGAGGGCAGAGGAAAAGGGGAGGGCAGAGGAAAAGGGGAGGGCAGAAGAGGGGTTGCTGCTGCTTCATGGCTTGGCCCCTGTATCGCTGCTTGCAGCTATATTTATTATTATTATTCAAATAAATCTTGAACCATGGTGCTTTGGGTACTGCTGCTAAACTAAATAACATTTACAGAATAATTATGAACAATATCGCAACATTTTGACAAATAAATTTTAAAGGGGTGGTTTACTGCTTTTTTTCTTTGCATGATTGTGTTTATGGGGTGCAATATAACATGTATTCGTGGTTTTTCTATTTTAAAAAGTCTTATTTTTCATAAATTTCACCTTTATTGTAAGCCTCTTTCTCCTCTGTCATTTGAACGACCAGTTTACTTCCTGAGTCTATGAAATCACTCCCTCAGAAACAGGCAGTGGGCTCAGATTGGTTAGTTTTGGCTGGTGTGGTGTAATTGGCTAAACTGCGTAGCGCACGTTGTCCGGATCCGTCACGCCCCTTACCTTTATGGGCGTGAGTTTCATGTGCTCCGGTTAATGTAAATAATGGTGACGATACTGCCGTATCAGTTTGAGCCCGATTCAGACCCAGAAAGCGGCGATGAAGAGAGTCAAGCAGAACCTCCCCAAACACGGCTGTTACAAAACGTTTCTGAATGGTACGTTTTTGAATTATTATTATTATTCTATTCTTCTATTAATACATAAGAAGTTTGATACCCTGTTATACTTGAAAATGCTACTGCTGCTTGTTAGCTTTTTGAGATACGTTTTTATCTTGATTAAACATTTAATACAAATGATTACACGAGTAATACAGTTTTTTAAAGTTATTGTTTTATCGATATAATGAACAACCGTTTAGCTATTACCAAAATAGCTAAACGATCGATATAACTGGCTACTATAAACAAACACTGTTGACATTGATCACGTTCATGATCAAATCGAAAAAAAATTACGTCATAAAGTAGCTATACATGGCAAATACATTTACAAAATCTATATGATTTCAAATTCAGGTCCAAAATGTTTGTACGCGTTTGCCATAGACACACGAAATAGCATAACCAAGTGACTATAAAGCCAGCGCTGACATTTGTTTATGTCCTTGATAAAACGAAACCATTACGTCTAAAATTATACAAATACATTTAAAATTATTAAGTCTTACTTACATGTTGTGGCCTGCTGCTGCATCTGCTGCTGCTGCATCTGGTTTTAACGTTGGAACAGCTTCAAGTTTTAGCAACAGTTTCTTTTTGAATAAGGCATTGAATTGTTGGAGATTCAGGAAGCTGTCTTCAGTGAAATGTGCCGCACAAAGAGCTAAATTACGATTGTAATTGTCAGAAACATTATCAAACACACTTTCGACGGCATGGCTAGCTCCCCCCTGTAACTCTTCCTCTTCTGCAAAGCCGCAGAAATATGGCCATGCCCTTTTTTGCGTATTCCGGAGGGAGAGTTGATGTAAGTGTATGGGTTAGTGACGTCTAAAACCCAGCTGTAGTCCCAATCGAGTTGTTTTTGTAGGCATTTACACTTCCTGATTTTTAAAAGACGATATCTCTGCTTACATTGAACTTTCAGCGCTGCAACTTTGCAGATAATGTTCATGCACCAACAGCAACATTACACACTATTTAAAACAGGGGTCTCAAACTCAACTTAACTGGGGGCCGCTGGAGGTAGAGGCTGGGTCAGGCTGGCCGCATCAAGTATTCCACAAAAAATAGTATTCAAGTATTATAAAAAAAGAGCACAACTGATCCAATCTTCTCAATCTTTATTATTAACGTTTCCTCTGAATTTGAACATTCCTTTCTGTACATGATTGGTTCTTCATGAGCTGTCCTTCTGACAGTTGAAGTTAATTTTTACAAACTTTCTTTGTCTTTTCCCTATAACACTTATTTGTGATATTTATATTTGCTTATGTCCTTTTTATTTTCTTTATACACACATTAATATGATATTGAATGTTTTTTTTTTTTTTTGGAAGGCACATTTCCTTTTATTATACTTAGAAAAACAATTATTGCTTTTGAAATACAAATTTTTGCAGTCATGTCTGCCCGTCTTATTGAAGTCTTTCTATTCTACACATGTATAGTGTCTCAAATTACTGACTTTGCACAAATCAAAGCAAACCTTCTTATCAACCTGTTGGACACATATTACAAGCTCAAAATGATTATTCTCATATTGTTTTAGAGCAGGGGTCTCCAACACGTCGCTCGCGAGCGGCCAGTAGCTCGTGGCCTGATTGGTGGTAACTCACCAAGGGGCCTGTTCACATATCGCGCTCACATATTTTGCGCGCTCAAGTTCGTTATTTCAAATGTAGGCGTGCGGCAAGCGCGCTCATAATTGAAGCGATGCGCGCAGTATGTTTGCACTTCGCGGTTGTCTATGACAACTGACAACTATTTACAACAAGCCCACCGTAAGCTGTCACGAGACTATCTATGGTAGCCCATAAGGGATAAAAAAAATCCTTTTTTTTTTTAAAACGCGGCACACGCAACGACGGGCCGCACTAACATTAAACTTTAATGTCAAGTAGGGGGCCACAAAATATCACCCCGCGGGCCGCAAATGGCCCGCGGGCCGCGAGTTTGAGACCCCTGATTTAAAATGAAAAAAGTGAAATCGCAATCAACCACCCCTTTAATACAGGGCGATTTAGCCTACATTTAATTAAATTTCTAAATATTTAGGCTAATAAATGTTATCTGATTATGTAATCCATATGAAAACGAGAGGTAGGCCTACAGAGGATCTGCTCAAACATGTTGCTATTTGTGAGCGCTTCCCATGAGAAAATGACAAGGCAAGGGTGAAAATCTCGCTCTAAAGGCTTTAGACAGAGCCGGTTTCTTCTCGTGACTGAGCTGAGGCAAGTGGCTTCCGGTTCATTTTTGTGACGCGCAGTTCCCGGAGACAGAGACAACAGATGCACTTTTGTCGTTAGCCTAATATGAATAAAAGGTTACAGTTTTGAATGATGTAGGCTACTCTACTCTTATCTGTATGACCAAAAAAATCACGTATAGCCTATTAAGTTATTTTAGCTGTTATGAGAAAAATAAATCAAATGAACCGCCACGTTTGTCAAACACTAACTCAACATGCCAGAATAAAACCCGACTTAAGAAAAATGCATAGGGCCACTCGGCGTGGTGTGCCAAAACACTTAATTATAAACTTCAATATTTCATTCAAAATAATGTCAAAATGCGTTGTGACATTTTGAAAAGCCGTGCATGCATTAAGGCCACTGGAACTAATGAACAACTGAAACGCTGGTTTTGGTTTTATTGTTTGTCGTTTAAACGTGCCTGTTGCATATTGTTATTGTATATATTTTATATGGTCTATTGTTGAAGTAGCCTATATAGCATTGATTACTGTGGAGGGAGGGGTTTGGGGATTAAAATAATTCAGCAGAAGCAGGGATGTTTAGACCAGAAGGAAATCCCCGTCCCCCCTGGCAAATCACACTTTACTTAAAACCATATTTTTGGCCCATATTGATAGGATAGCATATTGCAGTTTATGGAGATTTGTGGGATGCACATCCAGGGCACGAAGCTCCCTTTCCACCACATCCCAAAGATGCTCTATTGGGTTGAGATCTGATCTGACAGTACAGTGAACTCATTGTCATGTTCAAGAAACCAATTTGAGGTTTGTGACATGGTGCATTATCCTGCTGGAAGTAGCCATCATAGGATGGGTACATGGTGGCCATAAAGGGATGGAAATGGTCAGAAACAATCCTCAGGTAGGCCGTGGCATTTAAACGATGCCCAATTGGCACTAAGGGGCTTAAAGTGTGCCAAGAAAACATCCCCCACACCATTACACCACCACCACCAGCCTGCACAGTGGTAACAAGGCATGATGGATCCATGTTCTCATTCTGTTTACGCCAAATTCCATCTGAATGTCTCAACAGCAATCGAGACTCATCAGACCAGGCAACATTTTTCCAGTCTTCAACTGTCCAATTTTGGTGAGCTCTTGCAAATTGTAGCCTCTTTTTTCTATTTGTAGTGGAGATGAGTGGTACCCGGTGGGGTCTTCTGCTGTAGCCCATCCACCTCAAGGTTGTGCGTGTTGTGGCTTCACAAATGCTTTGCTGCATATCTCGGTTGTAACGAGTGTTTTTTTCAGTCAAAGTTGCTCTTCTATCAGCTTGAATCAGTCGGCCCATTCTCCTCTGACCTCTAGCATCAACAAGGCATTTTCGCCCACAGGACTGCCGCATACTGGATGTTTTTCCCTTTTCACACCATTGTTTGTAAACCCTAGAAATGGTTGTGAGTGAAAATCCCAGTAACTGAGCAGATTGTGAAATACTCAGACCGGCCCGTCTGTTTGGAAAAATTAACCATACAAGAACTGTACGAGGCATCTATTTCGAGGCAAGCTAAAAGAATTGTCTCTGATGATACTCATATTTTATATAAGTATTTTAATTTGCTACCATCAGGGAGAAAATTCAGGGTCTTGTTGTGCAAGTCTAATGGTTATAAAAACTCCTTTGTTCCAACTGCGATCAAAATTTTAAATAGAGATTTTTTCATTTAATTGATGTAGTATGCTGCTATTTTTTTATATAATTCATTGAAATGTGTTATTGCTTATTAAGTTGGCTTGTGAGAGCCAACTTACTGAAATCCTATTTAAACTTATTAAGTTGGCTTGTGAGAGCCAACTTACTGAAATCCTATTTAAACTTATTAAGTTGGCTTGTGAGAGCCAACTTACTGAAATCCTATTTAAACTTATTATTATTATTCTTCTGAGCGGAAAAAATTCTGACACTAACTCCTCCTAGAGCTTTAACTCCACATACTCCAAACTCGGCACGGACACTCAGACTGTTCTGACTCGAGTTGCTATATCTTTTCGAACTGATCGGACTTACGGTTTTCCTAAAAATGACGATCAAAGTCGGAAAAAACTCCCATTGACTTAACATTGCGGAATGTTCAGATTTTCAAACTGGCCAACTGCCAAAAATTCAAATCTAAATACCTTGAAGCCCTAGACTAAATCAAACTGCCATTCTATACACTATATGAGCCATTGAGACTCATTTAAACTAATAAACTCATCTATCTATGACACTTATCTATCTAATCTTAAATTCTTAAACTCATAATAAATTAATAAACTCTAAACTTAAACTCTTAGACTCATTTAAACTTATAAACTCTAAACTCATAAACTCATGAAATCATACACTTATGAACTCATAAACTTATAAACTCTAAACTCATAAACTCGTACACATATAAACTCATACACTTATGAACTCATGAATTCATACACTTATGAACTTAAACTCATAAATTAATAAACTCTGAACTCTTACTCATTTAAACAAACTCTAAACTCATAAACTCATGAATTCATACACTTATGAACTCATGAATTCATACACTTATGAACTTTCATGAATTCATACACTTATGAACTTTTAAAATCATAAATAGTTCACCATAGCAACCACCCAGAACACCCTAGCAACCACCCAAAATACCTTAGAACACCCTAGCAACCACCCAGAACACCCTAGCAACCACCCAAAATACCTTAGAACACCCTAGCAACACCGTAGCAACCGCCCAAAATACCTTAGAACACCATAGCAACCACCCAGAACACCCTAGCAACCACCCAAAATACCTTAGAACACCCTAGCAACACCATAGCAACCACCCAAAATACCTTAGAAACACCCTAGCAACCACCCAGAACACCCTAGCAACCACCCAAAAAACCTTAGAACACCCTAGCAACACCATAGCAACCACCCAAAATTCCTTAGAACACCCTAGCAACCCCCCAAAATACCTTAGAACACCCTAGCAACCACCCAAAATACCTTAGAACACCCTAACAACACCATAGCAACCACTCAAAATACCTTAGAACACCATATCAACCACCCAGAACACCCTAGCAACCACCCAAAATACCTTAGAACACCCTAGCAACACCATAGCAACCACCCAAAATACCTTAGAACACCCTAGCAACCACCCAGAACACCCTAGCAACCACCCAAAAAACCTTAGAACACCCTAGCAACACCATAGCAACCACCCAAAATACCTTAGAACACCCTAGCAACCACCCAAAATACCCTAGCAACCACCCAAAATACCTTAGAACACCCTAGCAACACCATAGCAACCACCCAAAATACCTTAGAACACCCTAGCAACACCATAGCAACCACCCAAAATACCTTAGAACACCCTAGCAACCACCCAGAACACCCTAGCAACCACCCAAAATACCTTAGAACACCCTAGCAACACCATAGCAACCACCCAAAATACCTTAGAACACCCTAGCAACCACCCAAAATACCTTAGAACACCCTAGGAACACCATAGCAACCACCCAAAATACCTTAGAACACCCTAGCAACCACCAAGAACACCCTAGCAACCACCCAAAATACCTTAGAACACCCTAGAAACACCATAGCAACCACCCAAAAAACCTTAGAACACCCTAGCAACACCATAGCAACCACCCAAAATTCTTTAGAACACCCTAGCAACCACCCAGAACACCCTAGCAACCACCCAAAATACCTCAGAACACCTAGCAACACCATAGCAACCGCCCAAAATACCTTAGAACACCATAGCAACCACCCAGATCACCCTAGCAACCACCCAAAATACATTAGAACACTCTAGCAACACCATAGCAACCACCCAAAATCTCTTAGAACACCCTAGCAACCCCCAAAAATACCTTAGAACACCCTAGCAACCACCCAAAATACCTTAGAACACCCTAACAACACCATAGCAACCACTCAAAATACCTTAGAACACCATAGCAACCACCCAGAACACCCTAGCAACCACCCAAAATACCTTAGAACACCCTAGCAACACCATAGCAACCACCCAAAATACCTTAGAACACCCTAGCAACACCATAGCAACCACCCAAAATACCTTAGAACACCCTAGCAACACCATAGCAACCACCCAAAATACCTTAGAACACCCTAGCAACCACCCAGAACACCCTAGCAACCACCCAAAATACCTTAGAACAACCTAGCAACACCATAGCAACCACCCAAAATACTTTAGAACACCCTAGCAACCACCCAGAACACCCTAGCAACCACCCAAAATACCTTAGAACACCCTAGCAACACCATAGCAACCGCCCAAAATACCTTAGAACACCATAGCAACCACCCAGAACACCCTAGCAACCACTCAAAATACCTTTGAACACCCTAGCAACACCATAGCAACCACCCAAAATCCTTTAGAAAACCCACACCTAGCAACCCCCAAAATACCTTAGAACACCCTAGCCAACCACCCCCAAAATACCTTAGAACACCCTAACAACACCATAGCAACCACTCAAAATACCTTAGAAAACCTTAGCAACACCCAGAACACCCTAGCAACCACCCAAAATACCTTAGAACACCCTAGCAACACCATAGCAACCACCCGAAATACCTTAGAACACCCTAGCAACACCATAGCAACCACCCAAAATACCTTAGAACACCCTAGCAACACCACCCACCCAGAAACACCCTAGCAACCACCTCAAAATACCTTAGAACAACCTAGCAACACCATAGCAACCACCCAAAATACCTTAGAACACCATAGCAACCACCCAGAAACACCTAGCAACCACCCAAAATACCTTAGAACACCCTAGCAACCACCCAGAAACACCCTAGCAACCACCCAAAATACCTTAGAAACAAACCCTAGCAACACCCATAACAAACCACCCTAAATACCTTAGAACACCCTAGCAACCACCCAAAATACCTTAGAACACCCTAGCAGCCACCCAAAATACCTTATAAAACCCTAGCAACACCATAGCAACCACCCAGAACACCTTAGCAACCCACTAGAAACACCCTAGCAACTTTAAATTACCTAAAAATATACTTTAAACTACATTAAACTTTAAACTATTTAAAACTTTAAACTACTTTAAACTACTTTAAAACTTTAAACTACTTTAAACTACTTCAATTTAAACTTTAAACTACTTTAAACTATTTTAATTTTAACTTTAAACTAATTTAAACTTCAAACTACTTTAAAAAATCAGATTAATTTAAACTTTAAACTAATTTAAACTTTAAACTACTTTTTTTTTTTAAAAATTTAAACTTTCTGGTCCAAACTTTCACAAGCCAACTTAAAGTTTGTCTTGACGAACTTTTTAATCTAGTTATTATTATTATTCTTTTTCTGAGACTAAAATTTACAACTCTAACTCCTCCTAGAGCTTTAACTCCACATACTCCAAACTCGGCACGGACACTCAAACTGTTCTGACTCGGTGTGCTATATCTTTTCAGACTGATCGGACTTACGGTTTTCCTAAAAATGACGATCAAAGTCGGAAAAAAACTCCCATTGACTTAACATTGCGGAATGTTCAGATTTTCAAACTCCCCAACTGTCAAAAATTCAAATCTAAATACCTTGAAGCCCTAGACTAAATCAAACTGCCATTCTATATACTATATGAGCCATTGAGACTCATTTAAACTATTAAACTCATCTATCTATGACACTTATCTATCTAATCTTAAACTCTTAAACTCATAATAAATTAATAAAACTCTAAACTTAAACTCTTAGATTCATTTAAACTTATAAACTCTAAACTCATTTAAACTCATAAACTATAAACTGATAAACTTATAAACTTATAAACTCTAAACTCATTTAAACTTATAAACTCTAAACTCATAAACTCGTACACGTATAAACTCATACACTTTTATGAACTCATGAATTCATAAACTCATGAACTTAAACTCATAAATTAATAAACTGAACTCTTACTCATTTAAACAAACTCTAAACTCATAAACTCATGAATTCATACACTTATGAACTCATCAACTCATAAACTTATAAACTCTAAACTCATAAACTCATGAAATCATACACTTATGAACTCATAAACTTATAAACTCTAAACTCATAAACTCGTACACATATAAACTCATACACTTATGAACTCATGAATTCATACACTTATGAACTTAAACTCATAAATTAATAAACTCTGAACTCTTACTCATTTAAACAAACTCTAAACTCATAAACTCATGAATTCATACACTTATAAACTCATAAACTTATGAACTTTCATGAATTCATACACTTATGAACTTTCATGAATTCATACACTTATGAACTTTTAAAATCATAAATAGTTCACCATAGCAACCACACAGAACACCCTAGCAACCACCCAAAATACCTTAGAACACCCTAGCAACCACCCAGAAACACCCTAGCAACCACCCAAAATACCTTAGAACACCCTAGCAACACCATAGCAACCGCCACAAAATACCTTAGAACACCATAGCAACCACCCAGAACACCCTAGCAACCACTCAAAATACCTTTGAACACCCTAGCAACACCATAGCAACCACCCAAAATTCCTTAGAACACGCTAGCAACCCCCCAAAATACCTTAGAACACCCTAGCAACCACCCAAAATACCTTAGAAACCTAACAACCACCCAAAAATACCTCAGAACACCTAGCAACACCATAGCAACCGCCCAAAATACCTTAGAACACCATAGCAACCACCCAGATCACCCTAGCAACCACCCAAAATACCTTAGAAACACCCATTTAGCAAAACACCGCCCAAATACCTCTAGAAACACCATAGCAACCACCCAAAACACCCTACGCAACCACCCAAAAATACCCTTCATAGCAACAATACTTAGAACCCCTAGACACCAACAACCATAGCAACCACCCAAAATACCTTAGACACACCCACAACACACCCAGAACCAAAACACCCTAGCAACACCTCAAACCAATACCTTAGAACACCCTAGCAACACCATAGCAACCACCCAAAATATTAACCTTAGAAACACACCCTAGCAACACAAACCTAGACTAACACCAGCAACAAATACCTTTGAAACCCTAACAACACCATAGCAACCACCCAAAATACCTTAGAACACCATAGCAACCACCCAGAACACCCTAGCAACACCATAGCAACCACCCAAAATACCTTAGAACACCCTAGCAACCACCCAGAACACCCTAGCAACCACCCAAAATACCTTAGAACACCCTAGCAACACCATAGCAACCACCCAAAATACCTTAGAACACCCTAGCAACCACCCAAAACACCCTAGCAACCACCCAAAATACCTTAGAATACCCTAGCAACACCATAGCAACACACCCAAAATACCTTAGAACACCTTAGCAACACCATAGCAACCACCCAAAATACCTTAGAACACCCTAGCAACCACCCAGAACACCCTAGCAACCACCCAAAATACCTTAGAATACCCTAGCAACACCATAGCAACCACCCAAAATACCTTAGAACACCCTAGCAACACCATAGCAACACCCAAAATTCTTTAGAACACCCTAGCAACCACCCAGAACACCTAGCAACCACCCAAAATACTTCAGAACACCCTAGCAACACCATAGCAACCGCCCAAAATACCTTAGAACACCATAGCAACCACCCAGATCACCCTAGCAACCACCCAAAATACCTTAGAACACCCTAGCAACACCATAGCAACCACCCAAAATACCTTAGAACACCCTAGCAACACCATAGCAACCACCCAAAATTCTTTAGAAACACCCTAGCAACCACCCAGAAACATCCTAGCAACCACCCAAAATACCTTAGATTACCCTAGCAACACCATAGCAACCACCCAAAATACCTTAGAACACCCTAGCAACACCATAGCAACCACCCAAAATACATTAGAACACCCTAGCAACCACCCAAAACACCCTAGCAAACCACCAAAATACCTTAGAACACCCTAGCAACACCATAGCAACCACCCAAAACACCCTAGCAACCACCCAAAATACATTAGAACACCCTAGCAACACCATAGCAACCACCCAAAACACCCTAGCAACCCCCAAAAATACCTTAGAACACCCTAGCAACCCACTTGAAACACAGTAGCAACATTAAATGACTTCAAACTATACCTTAAAATTTAAACTACTTTAAACTACTTAAAACTACTTAAAACTACTTAAAACTACTTAAAACTACTTAAAACTAATTTAAACTAATTTAAACTTTAAACTAATTTAAACTTTAAATTACTTTAAACTTTAAACTAATTTAAACTTTAAACTAATTAAAACTATAAACTAATTAAAACTTCAAACTACTTTAAACTTCTTCAAACTTTCTGGTCCAAACTTTCACAAGCCAACTTAAAGTTTGTCTCGACGAACTTTTTAATCTAGTTATTATTATTCTTTTTCTGAGACTAAAATTTACAACTCTAACTCCTCCTAGAGCTTTAACTCCACATACTCCAAACTCGGCACGGACACTCAAAACTGTTCTGACTCGGTGTGCTATATCTTTTCAGACTGATCGGACTTACGGTTTTCCTAAAAATGACGATCAAAGTCGGAAAAAAACTCCCATTGACTTAACATTGCGGAATGTTCAGATTTTCAAACTGGCCAACTGCCAAAAATTCAAATCTAAATACCTTGAAGCCCTAGACTGAATCAAACTGCCATTCTATATACTATATTAGCCATTGAGACTCATTTAAACTAATAAACTCATATATCTATGACACTTATCTATCTAATCTTAAACTCTTAAACTCATAATAAATTAATAAACTCTAAACTTAAACTCTTAGACTCATTTAAACTTATAAACTCTAAACTCAATAAACTCTAAACTCTAAACTTATAAACTTATAAACTCTAAACTCATAAACTCATAAACTCTAAACTCTATAACTCTAAACTCTACACTTATAAACTCTAAACTCATAAACTTATAAACTCTAAACTCATAAACTCTAAACTCATAAACTCAAAATTCATAAACTTATAAACTCTAAACTCATAAACTCTAAACTCATAAACTCAAAATTCATAAACTTATAAACTCTAAACTCATAAACTCTAAACTCATAAACTCAAAATTCATAAACTCAAAATTCATAAACTTATAAACTCTAAACTCATAAACTCTAAACTCATAAACTCTAAACTCGTACACGTATAAACTCATACACTTATGAACTTAAACTCATAAATTAATAAACTCTGAACTCTTACTCATTTAAACATGAGTAAGAGTTTTAACATAACATAAACATAAACTCTAAACTCATAAACTCATGAATTCATACACTTATAAACTCATAAACTTATGAACTTATGAACTGGCCAAACTTATAAACTCTAAACTCATAAACTCTAAACTCTAAACTTATAAACTTATAAACTCTAAACTCATAAACTCATAAACTCTAAACTCATAAACTCTAAACTCTACACTTATAAACTCTAAACTCATAAACTTATAAACTCTAAACTCATAAACTCTAAACTCATAAACTCAAAATTCATAAACTTATAAACTCTAAACTCATAAACTCTAAACTCATAAACTCAAAATTCATAAACTTATAAACTCTAAACTCATAAACTCTAAACTCATAAACTCAAAATTCATAAACTCAAAATTCATAAACTTATAAACTCTAAACTCATAAACTCTAAACTCATAAACTCTAAACTCGTACACGTATAAACTCATACACTTATGAACTTAAACTCATAAATTAATAAACTCTGAACTCTTACTCATTTAAACATAAACTCTAAACTCATAAACTCATGAATTCATACACTTATAAACTCATAAACTTATGAACTTTCATGAATTCATAAACTTATGAACTTTCATGAATTCCTACACTTATGAACTTTCATGAATTCATACACTTATGAACTATGAATTACCTAAAAATATACTTTAAACTACATTAAACTTTAAACTATTTAAAACTTTAAACTACTTTAAACTACTTTAAAACTTTAAACTATTTTAAACTACTTTAAACTATTTTAATTTAAACTTGAAACTAATTTAAACTTCAAACTACTTTAAAAAATCAGACTAATTTAAACTTTAAACTAATTTAAACTTTAAACTACTTTTTTTTTTAAAAAAAATTAAACTTTCTGGTCCAAACTTTCACAAGCCAACTTAAAGTTTGTCTTGACGAACTTTTTAATCTAGTTACTGCATGTCATTGTATGTATTGTGTTGTGTGTGATTGATGTTGTGCACTGGCCGTGGGTCATGTTGTCCAAGACAAATTTCCCAGGAATGGGACAATAAAGTATAACTAAAATTTCTTATCACCTTTCTTTCCCATTCTGACATTCATTTTGGAGTTCAGGAGATTGTCTTGACCAGGACCACACCCCTAAATGCATTGAAGCAACTGCCATGTGATTAGTTGATTAGATATTTGCATTAATGAGAATTTGAACAGGTTTTCCTAATAATCCTTTAGGTGAGTATATATATATATATATATATATATATATATATATATATGAATTATGCTTTCGCAAAATGTCCCTTTGCGTGGTCATTTGGCGAACAATTTTGAAATGCGACTGGGTTTTTTTTGCCGCGGTAGATTTGCTGCGGCAGTTGTCACGGCGGTAATAGGCTTTCTGGTTGAGTACCAACTGTACGTGTTTGTTTCTGTTGTGCTGTGTCCTGTCGGGCAGTATTGACTCTAACAACTTAAAAACACTAGACCAATTGTGTTTCATCTCGGTACACTCAAAACAACAACAAAATATCTCTGGCTGAACTTAACACAATTAAATTGTGGCCAGGGATTTATTCTGTAAATTAACATTTAAGTAAACCTTTAACTCATCATTGTATATTGTATAAGCGAGTAGCCTGGCCCTCTCTGTCCATTAGAAGAAAAATACACTATTACCTATTTATTTATAAAACTATTCTGGGGTTGTTGCCTTCGTATCCAAGTTGTCTAATTCAAAAGAAAAGTGTTGGGAAATATTCCCTCCGGTCTGAAAATTGTTTTACTCTTTCTGTTCCATTTGTAAGAACTGAATAGGGCAAAAGTGCTTTTATGTAATGATAGATTGACGGAAGCAAGTGCAGATTAAACTCTTTATTCAAAGTAGTAACAGAGGAAGTCCAACATAAACAACAGGCCAGTGGCGCAGGGACTCCGATGGTCAGATGATGAAAGTGCAGAACCAGTGATGCAGTGACGAGAGTCCAGTGATGAAATAATATCCAGAATAATCCACAGAAACAAGAACCGGAACAGGATGGGTGCGAGACTTGAACACGACTGGAACACAGACACACCGGGGAAACCACATGCAACAATCTGACAGGGAAGATGAGAAAGTGGTGAGTATAAATACACATGATCAGATAAGCTACAGCTGGTGATGGGATAATGAGAGTGGATGGCTGATGAATGCTGATGAGTGGCCACGCCCATCTAATCAGCGCACACACATACAACAACAGAAACATGAGACAAGAAGAAGACATATGATTTACCAACCGTGACATTTTATGCATGCAGCTCCAAAAAAAAATTTAATTACAAACTCTGTTCACTTGAAGAAGACTCAATGATGTGCAATTGTTTTTTAAGTGTTTTAATTATATACTTCTTTTCACTTGTAAGATTGTGATTGTAACTGCTGTCCATTCTTGGCCAGGACACTCCTGTGAAAGAGATTTTTAATCTCAGAGACATTATCCTGGTTAAATAAAGGTCAAAAAAAAAAAAAAAAAAGTATGAGGCAGTAATTTATGTACAATAATAACTGGTTGCATTGTTGTAATATTATATAACCTTAAGCATGCAAAGAAAAAACATTCCAAATTCCTCTGATTACTTTCTGGGATAATGAGTACTGTGTGACTGAGATTAAAATAGTCTATTTCACTCAAGTGTTTCTACTGTATATGTTATTACAGGATTGAGATGAACCAGACAATAGTTATTATACCTTTGGCCTGTGAATAAAAATGCTTTATACATTTATTTATATATACATTTAATTTAGTTTTATTTATTTTATTACAGTCTAATCAGTCTTACACTTTGCTCTGGGTACACAGAATGGAGTATACCTGACCAACTTTTTTTCAGCCAAAGTTTGCATTATAGATAGAAATGAATAAAATATTAAAAATGTGGCTGTATACATTACTATACAAATGGTGCTTGTCCAAGACATGTCTTTATGTGCATTGTTACCTCCTTCACTTACAAGTCTAGAGTTTTTATAGAATGCAACAGAAATCCTACTTGAAAGGTCTGTATACTGGGCGGCAGTGGCTCAGTGGTTCATGTAGGTTGCCTACAAACCGAAAGGTTGGTGGTTCAATCCCCGGTTCCACCTGACCAAGTGTCGAGGTGTCCATGAGCAAGACACCTAACCCCAGCTGCTCCCGACGAGCTGGATGGTGCCTTGCATGGCTGCCGTCGCCCGTCGGTGTATGAATGAGAGAGTGAATGGGTGAATGTGAGGCAAATTGTAAAGCGCTTTGGTGGCCATTGGGTCTGTGAAAGCGCTATATAAATGCAGTCCATTTACCATTTACCATATACTGCCAAATCACCACAGGCAACAAGGTTACTTTATAAGCTTTTTAATAAAGCTTGTGAACATAAATAAACATTAAATAACTCAAATGGGAAGCATCAACTTCAGTAAAGAAGAAGAAGAAGAAGTTTTATTTATATAGCGCCTTTCCAAATGCTCAAGGTCGCTTTACATTGTACATACAATACATTTAGACACCCATATATTACAGTCACAAAGGATACATATAATCACATTATCCAAAATGCATGTTAACCTGTTAACCTTCACCCCCACTCGGGGGCTCACAGCTGAAAATGACATACCTGGCTTAAAATAAATACAGCTCCTGAGAACAGTGTACCACAGGCACAATTAAGGTATCTTTGGAAAGAAGAAAATTGGGACTCTACTAACAATCAATCAGATA
This sequence comes from Chrosomus eos, assembly GCA_036326025.1. NCBI lineage: Eukaryota > Metazoa > Chordata > Actinopteri > Cypriniformes > Leuciscidae > Chrosomus > Chrosomus eos. The sequence continues at coordinate 2,232,758 of CM070825.1, read as the reverse complement.
AAAACAGATAAAAAGTAATAAAAGTTAAAGTGCCTCAAATATAATGTGCGCTACAAATAATGTTTTATTATTTCATGTACAAATTAGGGCTGTCTTAGGGCTGTCAAATGATTAAAATTTTTAATCAAATTAATCAGAATTTTCAGTGGATTAATCATGATTAATCACTATTTGCAATTACACCTGAATCCTAGCCATTTTTTTTCTGAAATGCATACCAAAAGATAAATAACAGGACACAGATACATAATTTTCATATTATGTCTGTTTATTAACTTTTTATTAATTAATGGTGGTTTAAATCAAACTGAAACGTACACACCATAATATTTGTCTTTGTAATGTCCATTCACTTCCTCTTTGGCATTCCTCTTAACCAAGATGTACAATTTACAGTATTCAATTGAACAGAAAGCAATAAATGTAGTCAAATCATAACAGTGGCCTACCACATTTTTGCACAATTTGAGTCATCTGTTGCGTTTTTATGTGGAAAAAAATAAAATAAAACTTATAAAATAAAACAATAAAACAATAAAATAAAACAATAAAACTTTTAATTTAAATCAAACCAAAGAACAATATTTTACCTTTCCCCCCATTCTTTAATCCAGTTGCTCAAAAATCCAGTTGCTAACTACTATAACATGTTGCACTGAAACTGGTCTTTTTGTTTGAACATCACCTTTCAAATCTACTGAGCTTCATCATTTTTCAGCCAGTTGCTGAGGCAAACGAACTTGTTCACATTTTCTGAAAGTAAAGCTGACCTTTTCTTGTTCACAATGTGACCTGCAACTGAGAAAAGTCGTTCACAGGGAACAGTGGTTGCAGGAGTGGCTAGATATTTGTGAGCTAGTGAGGCCAGCTTCTCATGGGCTCCTGAATGAGATGCCCACCACCTCAAGGGGCAGTCCTCCAATTCAATGGTGGGCTCTGCTCTGTACCTCTGTATGGCAGGTTGGACCTCTTCATCTTCTGATTCTGAATCTGAGCCCATTTGCAGAAGGCTGATTTTCTTCCTGGGTGGCCCATCATCATGTGTCTGTGAAGACTTTCTGGGTGATTCTTGTTGCACCATCCCTTCAAGTGTGGTCCACACCTCTTCCCTGTCTGTCTTGGGCAGGCATTTCAAGTCTTTGAAACGAGGATCCAAAACTGTAGCAATCTGGAGCCATGCATTGTTGAACTGTTCTTGACAGGATGCTAGGTCCTCCTTGAACTTGGTCTTGAATCTCACCACATATGCAGGGTCCTCATCACAGGCTTCCATCTTGAGACGCAAGTGGCAGAGAGAAGGTAGTACCACAGAACAGGAGACATAGGCCTCTCCACCCAGGAGCTCAGTTACATACCTACGCACACAAACACACACATGCACACAGAGACAGTGTATTATTAGAAAAGTGGTTATCAACATATTATTATTATTATAATTATTGTTATTATTATCATTATTATTATTATCATCATTATTATTTTTTACATACATGTAATTGATATTTGACTCCAGAAAATAGTCAAAGCAATGTTATTTGATAAGTTACAGACTGATTTACCTGCATGGCTCTAGAAGCGTCTCCAGCCTCTGCAGTTTATCCCACTCTGCTGTGGTCGGCAAAACGAGTTTGTGCTGCTGATTGTCCAGGGCTGCGATGACAGCCTCTTTATTTCTGCTCACGCGCTTGACCATTTCCAGCGTCGAATTCCAACGTGTCGGAACATCCTGGATGAATGGCTCTTCCTTCTTCCCCAGACTGACTTCTTGTGCTTGAAGCTCCGCAGCATTTGCTGGGCTGTGCTTAAAATGACCGACAACTTTGCGAGCCTTGGCCAAAGCATTTACAAAGCCGCTGTCAGCAAGACTCACTGTGACACTTCTCTGCACCATGTGAGCAACACAGTTCATGTGTTCATAGCGTGTAAGTCGAATTGCGGCAACCATGTTGCGTGCACTGTCAGTCCCAATGGTTGTCGTCTTGCTCTCGATGTCCCACTTACGTGCAACAGACAGGAACTGTTCTTTACAAGCCTCCGCAAAATGACGCTCCTCAGTTTTTAATATAGTCAGCGCAAAAGACTTCAGTTCCCACGTGTCACTGATGAAATGTGCAGTTACTCCGAGGTAATTGTTGTTACTCACTGATGTCCAATGGTCTCCTGTCAGGGCGATATGATTCATTTGAGCCAAGACCTCTTTCCTTTTTTCTTTTTCGTTTTCATAGAGCTCGTGGATTTTCGTCATAACTGTGGCTCTTGACGGTGGCTTATAGAATGAGTCTTGAGACGCCACTTGCAAAACATCAAGGAAACCTTTGTCTTCTACAATGCTAATGGGTCTACAATCCTTTGCAATCCATTTTGCTATTGTGTTGGTCAAATTATCTGAGGTTGATTTTCTTAATGGCCTGCGAACATTCAGCGTGGTCTAGCGCAAACCACTTGTTGAACTTGACGGCCCAGCAAACGCATTGACATGGTACCTCAAGCTTGAACAGCTCCGGTGAAATTGAAACTCCTTGTTACAAATCTTGCAAATAACCTTGTACTTGTTAACTGTACCATCATCATTCTTTTTATATTTGAATCCGTCAATAGGCCCACTTTGCTCACCTTGCTCCATTTCGCCTCTCGCTCCCAACCACTTTCCTGACCTGAATAATTTGTCACACTGCGCATGCGTGAAATGCGTTAAAAAAATTGACGTAATTAACAACAAACAACTAATTAACGCCGTTAACGCGCTATTTTTGACAGCCCTAATATATATATATATATATATATATATATATATATATATATATATATATATATATATATAATTTATTGATGGTTATGGCTTTTTTTCTAAATGTGTGTGGGCTTTTTTTACTCTTGCACGTGTAATGATACAAGTTATAACAAAATTAAAACCCCTCTAAATGTGGTACTAATTTTACATAGTCTTTTACTTAGTGTGCGAAGGCACCAGTGCCCGCTTGACCAGACAGGCAGAAAGACTGGGTTGAAACAACCTTGAAGGGATTTTTTTTTTAAATTTCAATGTAGTTTTTTTTATTTGACAAATATATTTTAAAATTAAAAAGAAATGTGCAGCATTTTGTCTGAGAAATAATAAAAGGAACACTTTTTCATTTATAATTTCTTAAATTAATCACTGACAAAAAAAAATCGCAAGAAAATCGTATTGTGAAACCAGTATCCTGAATCGTATCGCATCGTGAGTTGAGTGAATCGTTACATCCCTACTATTATATGAATAGGGTTGTCACTACTATTGCAGTTGTTCCCGGGCTCCATGAATCCCCTGTAATGTTAGTATTGTGTTGTCACGAACACGCTCTATCGCCTCAGTAACAAATTAGCGTAGCTAGAGGTAAACAAGAAGAAACAACGAAGCATCTCAGGTGCTGCGGTTATCCCTCCGTCCAAGTAGCAGTGCTTCGCCTTCTGAGAATATAGTTCACAATATTTAAATGGTTAAAAGATGGCTGTGTCTCATATGACCTTGTTATTTGTACACTTTGTGACTATTCAAATCACAACATGTAAATAGGAAAATGTTAGCGTTATTTTGTCACTTATTAGGATTAGTATGCTAACTGTAGCCATTTACATCCAGTCTTTGTGCTAAGCTAGGCTAGCCGTGGGTGCGTCAAACAGAGTTACAGCACGCATGGAGATGAAAAAGGTATGTATGGACTTATCTAACTCTGGGGGATACATTGAATAAGCTAAAGTCCAAAAAAGTCGGAGTGTTCCTTTAATGAATGAACATATATGTATAAATTTCATGTGCTTTTATGCCTTAACACTTATTTTATAAAAACGTATTTCTCATTGTATGGATACATGTTAAAAGGTATTTATTATATGAATATGTGGTTTCTTGAAATGTATTATTTATTTTATTATTTCACCATTGAATATAATAAATCTTTATTTTCTTTTTTAAATTGCTCTCTTTTCTTACTGAACTATATTTATTTTTTGAGTAAATTAATAAATGGAGCATTGACATCACGCTGACATTATGGATACATTAGAGGTGATTAATAAAATCTTGAAGTAAATTGTAAATTAATAAACAGGTAAACAGATTTAAAAAATTATCCAGGTAGTGGACCACACATACAATCATTAAATTATAATTAATAATTATATCAAAGTTAAACTGGAAAGTAAATAGTACATTAAATAACATGTACTTATAATATTAAAAGTGTTATAAGATAATTCAAGATTTCTTTTGTAAACAAAACAAGACAACCAGATGATGGACCACACAAACAGAAATATATATTTTTTATCTGGTCAAGCCACTGTTCCTTGTTTAAAGTCTCTGTGTTTGGGCAGTAGATGATGCCTTTGTATTGGCTATGACCTGTTGCTGTTGTTCTGAACTGGCCACATTTCTTGCAGGTGTTTGCCTCAACTCTCCTATTGTACGCACGTGGCTGACGTGTATGGAGAGTTGCAGAGGGTGGAGGAGCACTGCTGGCCTGTGGAGTTAAAAAGGGTTTGCTGTGGGCGTAGGGACAACATACACAGTGAAAGCAGGGGTGGATTGAGACACATAGGTAGCAGAAGAGCTGAGCCCAGTTGTAAGAACCTGGACTGGTCCCATAATGCCTTGAGGCATAGGAAGCAGTGGCCTCTGGGATGGTAATTTTGCTCTAACCACCTCAGATGTTTTTTCAGGCTGCATGGAGGTCATACGCCTCTTCAGTGAAGCAGGCCGAACGCCTGCAACAGGTAGAGGGGCAGGAAGATTGATGCCCTGCAACAAAACACTCAGGTCTTGCCTTCTTATTTTGTCATTGTGCCACTGGACCAGAGTGGTCTGATTAACCTCCACCAGCTGGAGATTTGTGTTCTGTGTAATAGTCCCATTATTGAGGAGCAAGTCAAATAGTCAAGTCAAATATATTTATATAGCGCTTTTCACAATACAGATTGTATCAAAGCTGCTTCACAGTATCAATCAACAACTTAATGTTTGTTTATTACTGGAAAAAAGACATCCAAGTTTGGTAGAGTTGATCAATGGTATGATTGGTTAATTACAGGGTTCCCGCGGGTCCTTAAAAAGTCTTAAAAAGTCTTAAATTAGATTTTTAAAATTTAAGGCCATAAAAAGTCTTATAAAGTCTTATTTTTACTTATGAAAGGTCTTAAATTTTAGATGACACTTCGACTTAGACATATATAAATGTTTTACAAATTAAAACTAATTAGCGTAGTATTTTTTTATTATTTTTGTGGATTTGCTTGGTCACGTGACAATTCGCATCACATTCGCGGCAGCATAACGTCTGTCTCCTGCACGCGAGAGAGGAGAGAAGGAGAAAGTTGGCGAATGTCACTGTCAGTTCAGTCGTAAGTTCATTCTTTATGTGCGTAGGGGTGTGCGATGTGTATTGTCTAATATAATATTGTAATAATCATTGTTTTAACGATGTATGAGGCACTGTGAGCTGACATCGCATTTGTCTCTCGTGCTTTCACTGCGTGTGCGTGATGTGTGCAGTTAAAGGTAGGCTATGTCCCCAAATTAGTTTTTGTCTTATATTTACATCATATTATGTTCTTCTTATATTAGAATATCACATCAGTGAGTGCCGTTTTCCCGTGCACAAGTGCAATGTTTATGATATACAATAGTTAAATTAAAAATAAATTAACATTGTGAGTTACTTTTTAGACACAATATTGTTTGTTTTCCCTTTATTTCGCCGACTAGAATTTCAAAATGAATCCGTAGCAGTCAGAGTCTCAATGCCACAGACAGCGATGATTTCTTGACTGAAATCCGCGTTTTGAACGAGTCATTTTAACAATTCAATGAACAATCACTTTCTTCCCCGAATGAATCAGCCGTTTGAATGAATCGGTTGAATGAATGACTCTCTCAACTCGCTTATTAAGACAGTGACTTGCCACCACCTACTGGCGGTTTTAGTTTCATATTTAAAGTACCCTTTAATTAAAACGTTAAAATTAGAAATCATTTAAATATTGAATATTGAATATTTTATTTATTTATTTTTTAAACTCTCTCATAGCATGGAGTGTAAATATTAATGCCACTTCTGATGCTGCTTCTGTCACCTCTGCTCTGCAAAGATGGATTTTGATTGAATGATTTAATTTGACTGGTAACGGTGGTACTGTATAATTGTGTAATTAAGTATTACTGTATAAATAAGTATAATTACTGTATAATTTAATTTTAATAATTTGAATGTTAGTATTTGACATAAAAGGTGATGCATAACTCTAAATAGGTTTAGAAAGAATGTCCATATATAGGTGAAAATGCCCCTGGAAGTCAATTTAAGTTTGCAAATATTGCATATTAATTAATCATTTCTGTCACTGCTGTGAACTGACCACTGCATAGAATATGACAAATATTAATATCTTCGTGAGTCAGCTGTCAACAACAGGCCTAAACCAGCCATGGCACCAGCAGAAAAACACAATCAGTAAAAATCATCTAATTATTATCAACAAAACGTTGAAAATATCGAGATATATTTTTGTTAATATTGCACACCCCTAATTTATGGTATTAATTTTGATTTCTTCAGGTCTTAAAAAGGTCTTAAAAAGACTTAAATTTGACTTTAAAAAGTGTGCAGGAACCCTGTAATTAATTTGAATATCCCCGACTGAGCAAGCCAAAGGCAACAGTGGCAACGAACCGAAAAACTCCATCAAGTGACCTAATGGTGTCCTAAAACTCCATCAGATGACCCAATGGAGAAAAAAAAAACCTTGGGAGAACCCAGACTCAGTCGGGGGCCAGTTCTCCTCTGGCGTTTATGAACTAGAGGCCTAATTTACAGTAACTGTAAGATAAAAAAATTATATGAATGCCTGGCTAAATAGATGCGTCTTTAGTCTAGTTTTAAACTGGGAGAGCGAGTCTGAGCAACGAACGATATCAGGAAGGCTATTCCAGAGCTTCGGAGCTAAATGTGAAAATGCTCTGCCTCCTTTGGTGGATCTGGATATCCTAGGAATGACCAGAAGCCTCGAATTTAGTGATCTTAAAGAGTGCGGTGGATTGTAGGGCGATAGAAGATCCGTTAAATAGACTGGAGCTAAACCATTCAGAGCCTTATAAGTCAAAAGCAATACCTTGTAATTAATACGGAACTTTATAGGTAACCAATGAAGTGATGATAAAATCGGTGTTATATGATCATATTTTCTTGATCTAGTAAGAACTCTAGCGGCTGCATTTTGGACTAACTGTAGCTTGTTTATTGAAGATGCAGGACAGCCAGCTAATAAAGCATTACAGTAATCTAGTCTCGAGGTCATGAATGCATGAACTAACTTTTCTGCATCAGAGAGTGATAGCATATTATGTAGCTTAGCAATGTTTCTAAGGTGGAAAAAGGCTGTTTTTGTAACATATGAAATATGCTTTTCAAAAGACAGGTTGCATTCTAATGTAACACCCAGGTCTTTTACTGTAGCGGATAAAGTAACAGGGCATCCTACTATGTTAAAGTCGTGCTGTGAAAGATTTTGTAGACGGTTTTTAGAACCAATAAGTATTACCTCTGTCTTGTCTGGATTTAATAAAGAGAAAATTACGCGTCATCCAATCTTTTATATCTTTAACACAATCTGTCAATTTGGATAATTTAGCGTATTCATCTGGCCGTGATGAAATATATATTTGAGTGTCATCAGCATAACAATGGAAACTAATTCCATGTTTCCTTAGAATATTACCAAGTGGCAGCATATATATTGAGAATAATAAAGGGCCTAACACAGATCCCTGTGGCACTCCATAGTTTGCCGAAGTTATGATCGATTTTTCTCCATTTAAGTAGACGAAATGGTAGCGGTCAGATAAGTATGACCTGAACCAGCTTAATGCTTGTCCTTGAACACCAGTGTAATTTTGTAGTCGATCTAAGAGTATTGTGTGATCTATAGTATCGAACGCAGCACTAAGATCAGTTGCCTGATCGTGCCATAGTCATGTAAGATCAGAGTCCACCTAGTAGATGAGCTCTTCCCCTTCCTCCTGGGACTTCTGTGGATTCTGCACAGTCTGATAAAATTGGTCTCAATAAGCCGACAACAGTCTGGCCACAGAGCGGGTGAAGCTGTGGAGCCTAGAACACAGTGCTTTAGACTGTCCACCCCAGTTGTAAAAACTGCCTTCTTTTTAAATCCCCCCTGTGGTTAAGCTAGTGTCCTGCTGTCTAGCAGCAAACACCACCTGTGCTTTGTCATTATCAAGCGGTTTACGCCAAAGTGCCACAATATCATTAGGCGCGTTTCCACTGCCGGGCCAGTGCCGAGCCGTGCTAGTGCGTGCCAGGGCCAGTTACGTTTCCACTGTCACACTTCCGGGCTTGACCGGGGCTTACTCGGGGCCAACGGCCAGGATTTCTCGCCTGTCGAATACCTTGGGCCAATGCGGGCCAGCTCGGGTAGAGGCGTAGGCAAGGTAAAAGGCAGAGTTTATAGGTTTTTATGGAATGTTATGATCTGAAGCAAGATGCACATTTCACTTTTTTATATCGTGCAAAATAATTGCTGCTCGAAATGGAGAATCGCCTGTACTGGTCTGCCGAAGATACCAAAGCTCTTCTGAGCATTTGGGCAGAAGAAAGGGGGCAACGTCAATTTGACGCCGTGTGAAGAAACGAGGACGTTATAAAATACATCGATGCTGAACTTTCTAAGCTAAGCATTCAGCGAGCAACGCTTCAAGTTCGGGAAAAAATAAAAACGTTGCGGGCGCATTATTGTACAAGGCGATTAAAACGCACAATGGACAAAGCGGAGCTCAGAGAAGGAACTTTCCATGGTTCGACTTGATGGACGGTGCTGTTAGTGGCGACTCACGAGACAAGTCGGGACACTATTGCAGCCACGGCCGGTGAGTTAATATACATGCTATCTTCCTAACTTAAAAAATAAATAAATTCATAATACCCGCTGAAATGGGTTAGGTTACGTTTGATCCAGAAAGGCGTGTTAGGGGCGGGATTTAGGGCACCACTGCGGGGCTACTGGCCCGGCAGTGGAAACGCAAGCCGGGTGCTTAAAGCCCGAGGCCACTGGCTCGACTCGGCTCGCTGTTAGCCCTGGCCCGACAGTGGAAATGCAGCTATTGACCTGAAAATGACACAAGACAAACATAGATGAGTTACATGCAATATTGTTCAACAGACCAAACACACTATTGTAAATAAAATACAATAATGAATTGAATAAAGATATTTTGGTATAACTTTACAATAAGGTTTCATTAGTTAACTACTTTACTTAACACAAACTAAGAATGATCAATATCCTCTGTTATAGCATTATAGCAATGCTCCGTACAGTATTTATTATTCTTAAAGTTAATTTCAATATTTACTAATACATTATTAAAATCAAAATGATGTTTGTTAACATTAGTTGATGCACTGTGAACTAACAAGAACAAACAATGAGATTGATAAATACTGTAACAAATGTATTGCTCTTTGTTAGTTCATGTTAATTAAACATTAGATAATGTTAACAAATGAGACTTATTGTAAAGTGTTACTGATATTTTTTCTTTTATTCCATTTTTGTGTAAAAATGGTACACCTGCTGATTGCAGATAGTTAGTCCAGTCTTATCCCGTAGCTGCACTAGATAATCTGCCAGGCTATCCACCCGATCCATGCCTGGCACATTTTTGTCATCCACAGACAATGGCATAAAGAAAAATAATATAGTATGATTTAAAATATAACCAAAAGCTAAAATGGTAACTTTACATAAAACAAATTTTAAATAATTAAATTTGACATACCATATCCCTCTCAGACACTTGAGTAGGGGAATCTGGAGCACTGACATCAGGCTGACCCGTGGATAAATCAGAAGATGCAGAGGCAGTCAGGACGGAGGATGCAGAGGCAGTCAGGACGGAGGATGCAGAGGCTGGCGGGACGGAGGATGCAGAGGCAGTCAGGACTGAGGATGCAGAGGCAATCAGGACGGAGGATGCAGAGGCTGGCGGGACGGAGGATGCAGAGGCAGTCAGGACTGAGGATGCAGAGGCAGTCAGGACGGAGGATGCAGAGGCAGTCAGGACGGAGGATGCAGAGGCTGACGGGACGGAGGATGCAGAGGCAGTCAGGATGGAGGATGCAGAGGCTGACGGGACGGAGGATGCAGAGGCTGACGGAACGGAGGATGCAGCGGCTGACAGGACGGAGGATGCAGCGGCTGACGGGACGGAGGATGCAGCGGCTGGCGGGACAGAGGATGCAGAGGCTGGCGGGATGGAGGATGCAGCGGCTGGGGGGACGGAGGATGCAGCGGCAGTCAGGACTGGCTGGGTGGAAGAAGAAGCTGTTTCAATTGTAGGTGCATCCCTTGCACCAGTGGTATTGAGCTTCATATAATAATGTCATGGCATGGTCATCAGATAAGTCATCTTCAAATCCTTCATCTTCCAGCTCTTCCACATTAACATCTTCCAGCAGCTGGTCTGTCTTCTCTGCATCTGGGTTCACTCTTTGAAGTGGTTGTCCTGTCTGACTGAGCAGGTAGTCCACACCAATAAGCTCTCCTAAAGAAAGTAGAATGCAGAACTTATTATGATAAGTGGTCATTAAAGGTTTGTGCTCTACAATGAGACTTACCTGTCATCCTCATTTATTTAGCGCTTTTAACAATGAAGATTGTTTCAAAGCAGCTTTACAGAGACAAACATATAATTTAAGGTAACAAAGAATGGTTTGGTTTTATAGCGGTTCTTGAATATGTTGTTTCCAGCTAAAGTTAGTTTTGATTGATTCACTTCCGTCGAAATGATTATTTGCTATTAAATTAGGGGCCGCTACGACGACGCCGTTCTCTCTAAATAGACTTTAAACGCGAACCTATGATAAACGATGATGGCGTTTACATGCGCGTTAAGAATTGATTCTATAGTTATGTGCGTTTGAATATATGTGTGTGCTGGTTCGTAATTCGCTACAAACCATGCCTAAACAAACTACTTGTCTTGCCTTAAAAATTTTGACGCAGAATTTTATTTTATCAATTCGGCGTAGGGACGCGAAACCGGAATTTCATAGCGCTTTATCTGTAGAGTGGATTAGGGATCCTCCATAGGGAGAGGCTAGTTGGCACTTCAGCACTGCGTTGTCATCGGGTCCAGGCGAAGGTCCTTCCTCAGATCTGGAAACGGCCTGGATCCAGCAGGCTGCAGGAAAACCTCGGGATAAACAAAGACACTAAATTAGCGTTGATGCCATTCTTCTTATGATGTAACAAGTACATCAGGATTTGAGGGAGGTGTTCCCGGTTCCGGCTGGCCTAATCTATGCAGCCTAACAATTAATTATCGAAGTCTATAATGTATTTTGTGAATGCTAGGTCAAAGAGATGTGTTTTTAATCTAGCTTTAAACTGACAGACTGTGTCTGCTTCCCGGACAATGGTAGGAAGAATGTTCCAAAGTTTTGGTGCTAAATAGGAAAAGGATCTACCGCCAGCAGTCGATTTAGATATTCTAGGTATTATCAACTGGCCAGAATTTTGAGATCGCAGTAGACGTGCAGGACTATAATGCGTTAAGAGCTCGCTCAAGTACTGGGGAGCTAAACCATTTAGTGCTTTGTAAGTAATCAGCAATATTTTAAAATTTATACAATGTTTAATAGGCAGCCAATGCAGTGTTGACAGAACCGGCTAATATGGTCATACTTCCTGGTTCTGGTAAGAACTCTAGCGGCTGCGTTTTGGACCAGCTGTAGTTTGTTTAATAAGTGTGCAGGGCAACCACCCAGTAGAGCATTACAATAATCTAGCCTTGAGGTCATGAACGCATGTACTAATTGTTCCGCATTTGTCCGTGAGAGCATATGACGTAATTTAGATATATTTTTAAGATGGAAAAATGCTGTTTTACAGAGACTACACACATGACTTTCAAATGAAAGATTGGTATCAAAGAGCACACCCAGGTTCCTAACTGACGACGAAGACTTAGAGCAGCCATCAAGTGTTAAACAGTATTCTAGGTTATTAGGTGAGGAAGTTTTTTGTCCAATAATTAGAATCTCTGTTTTTTCAGAATTTAGTAATAGGAAATTACTAGTCATCCAATTTTTTATATCAGCTATGCATTCCGTTAATTTTGTGAATTGGTAAGATTCGTTAGGTTTTGAAGAAATATACAGTATCATCAGCATAACAGTGAAAGCTAATTCCATGTTTCTTAATGATATCTCCTAATGGTAGCATGTACAGAGTGAACAGCAGCGGTCCTAGTACTGAGCCTTGTGGTACGCCATACTGAACTTGTGATCGATAAGACATCTCTTCATTTACTGCTACAAACTGAAAACGGTCAGATAAGTATGATTTAAACCATGCTAGTGCAATTCCACTAATGCCAACATAGTTTTCTAGTCTATTTAAAAGAATGTTGTGGTCGATAGTATCAAATGCCGCACTAAGATTGAGTAATACTAATAGAGAGATACAACCACGATCGGATGAAAAGAGCAAATCATTTGTGACTTTAATGAGAGCTGTCTCAGTACTATGGTACGGTCTAAATCCTGATTGAAAATCCTCGCAGATATCATTTCTTTCTAAAAAAGAACACAGTTGTGAGGATACTGCTTTTTCTAATATCTTTGACAGAAAAGGTAGATTCGAGATCGGCCTGTAATTGAGTAATTCTGTATGATCAAGTTGCGTTTTTTTTAACAAGTGGTTTAATCATAGCCAGCTTAAAGGTTTTTGGTACGTATCCTAGAGACAAAGATGAATTAATGATATTTAGAAGAGGATCTATGACCTCTGGAAGCATCTCTTTCAATAGTTTAGTCGGTATAGGGTCTAACATACATGTTGTTGATTTAGATGATTTAACGAGTTTGCAAAATTCTTCCTCCTATAGCAACAAATGAATCAAGTTTTTCATCATGAAGACTACACTGCACTGTCTGATGTGATACTGTAGTAGACGTTTGCATAGTTATAATTTTGTCCCTGATATTATCGATTTTATAAGTGAAGAAGTTCATAAAGTCATTACTGCTGTGTTTCTTGGAAACATCTGAGCTTGAAGCTTTCTTTTTTGTTAGCTTAGCCACTGTTTCAAATAAATACCTAGGATTATGTTTATTTTCTTCTAATAGGTTTGAAAAATAATCATATCTAGCATCTTTTAAAGCCTCTCTGTAAGCAATCGAGCTCTCCTTCCCGCAATCCGAAATACCACTAGTTTTGTTTTCTTCCAGTTGCGCTCCATTTTTCTGGCTGCTCTCTTAAGGGCCCGGGTGTGCTCGTTGTACCACGGCGTTGGACTATTTTCTTTAATCTTCTTTAAGCGCAGCGGAGCAACTGTGTCTAAAGTGCTGGAAAAGAGAGAGTTAAACGTTTCTGTTGCAATATCAATACCTGTGTACTTAGCAGGGGGTTGGAAGGTAGAAATATATTTCCTTAGCCTGGTTCTACCAGATTCTCGTACATTTCACTTGTACATAGAGTCTGGCACCACTCCATTGACAAACGTTAACTTGCTTCTGTCATAACTGTCCTATCTGTCTGTGAGGGACCGAGAGGTCAGGATTGCAGGATTGTCAGATTTTATTTGAACCAAATAAACAACTTACAAACCATAAACTTTTACAACAAAAATGAAATAAACTAACAAACAGAAATGAAGTCAGAAAACAAGTAGACAAAAACAAACTAAAACGACAGCTCAAATAAAAAACAACAGCACAGCTTATAAAGGAAAGGATGGGCCCATTACAAATTAAGAGGGAAAACAATTTAACTACACATTCAACATACAAACTTAAGTAAATCAAGTCAAAATAGAGATACATAATAAATAAAGATAATGAAAGCAACATGAAATCAAATACCATAAATATATAACTAAATAAATCAATTAATAAAGACTGACGTTTCTTCCTCCCCCGGACCACTCCCAGCAATGGTATGTTCGGGCGGAACCAATATCCCTTAAAATCTCCGTTCCTGCTCGGACTCTAATTTCCATCGCGCCAGGATGCGGCCGCAGTGGACCATGCCTGAAGGTCACGGTAAACTTAAACTCAAAATAGAAACAAATATAAGTGACAGGTACAATGTAACTAATTTGCGTGCACTTCAAATCAGTAACAAAGTAAATAAAAATGTGTTGTAAATGTAAACTTAACAATAAAGAATTAATGTTGTTGTTTGTTCTGTGTGTTTGTCCCATTATACTTAAATAAATGTGATTGACAAAATAAGGAAAGAAACTTAATGATTCTTAAATTAATAAATGAATGTCTGTGTAAATGAATGTGTGTGTGTGTGTGATGACACATTACCGCTCTTGTGCGGACTCCACTTGGGCCGTCACACTGTCATAACCAATCGCTAACGGTTGGTCGTGACGTATGCCTTTTCCCGCACCCCGTGGGAGGATGGCCATAAACACAAAACTAAGCAAAGATTGTTCTTGCTCCGGCTTTAACTTCTTGATATTCGGCAGCGTTGGCACAACGGACCGAATGGCTTCACTCGCATCTTTCTTATTTTGAACTACAACTCAAAATAACACACGAGTCGACATCAACGTCATCGTTCTCAGCCACTCCCTCTGTTCGCTGATTGGCCCGGTAAAAAATTGATTTCTTGAAACCGAAGTCTACAGCACAATCCCAGACGTAGTACTGAAGGCAAATGAAATTGAGCGGAAGTGCGTAGGAGGGCGGAGCCAGGCTAATATTTCCTACCAATCACCTTCAAACTATTGGTGTTCAAACAGTGCACTACATCACCTGCATAGGTGAGGAGAGAGGAGGGCTTGGTGACCACAGATGCTGCTGCACAGTCCTGGTTCCATCTGTTCAGGCCTTCCAGGAGATACAGCTGAAAATTCAAGGTGTTTGCACTGGATCCTATGGAAAATGAGATTTTACAAGGAAGCATATCATTAAGTGGAGACTGAATACTTGCATCTAATAGCATAGACTCGTTTTAAAGTTTTCTTTTCAGAATGTGTAACGTTATGTAAAAAAAATAACATTATAAAATATCTAAATGCTGATTAGAGTAAAATGCTAATATGCCACAAACCTGGAATGAACCTGTTCAGGTGGAGGTGGAAAGATTCAAGGGAGGTCGAGCCCCTAGCACATCTGTATTTATTAAGCACCCTTGGTAGTGGTAGTGCCCATCTCTGTATAGAGCAACACACCTGGCACATCCTGGATGGAATTCACATGTCCCTTTTGAACATGCCAGATGTGCTCAATCTGCACAATGTCCAGCAGAGGGACACCTAGAAGATCTTTCCCTTTATCCTCCTTTAACTCATTCAGAAGGTGCTCAATTAGGCGGATAATAGTCTCTACTCCCCGAGTCCTTCGGTGGCAGTAGAGGGACAACTCTTTCTTTCTTTGTTATCCGCCTGTTCAACAAGTGCCCGCTGATGAAAAGCAGCCCTTCATCCTCCAGTTGCGGTCTCTTCGCCTGACATAAAAAAGCAATGTCATGTGGGTCCCATTCAAATATGCATTCAGATAGCCTTGCCATGAAGGTTGGGTAGAGGGGATGGGCATCCGTGGTGCACGCTGTTGGCAGCCGTCGTATTAAGTGCCATATGTCCAGCCTGATGTTATGTGTAGGCCATTCTCCAAATCAGGTCTGAAGCTTGCTCTTTCCTTTCTCAATACAGCATCCAGTGTCCACATACAGGAGCACCGGTGGATCCACACCTGCCTGCTGGTACCTGCTGATAAGGCCTGAGATCATGGAGTCCAGACCAGGTCCATCCTGGGCAGTCAGAACACTGATGAGGATCTGGCCTGTCTCATTGCCAACAGAGGATAGCCATTGTGCTGTCCCCTTAGCTGTTCCAGCCAGCTTCTTTATGATCTGGAATCAAAAACAATATGTTGATACAGAACATTGATACAGAACACATTGTGTGGCACATACAATCTCAATGCAGTACAAAAGTTAGCCATTTGCAGGTAGGGACTTCAAAAGGTTCTGGAGGCTCCTGGAAAACAACTGGCAAGAAGCTGGGGCAGTCAACAAAGGCTGCACATTCCCCCATGTAGTGTGCCAATCTGTCGAGCCACTCCTCCCCATGGTTCTCTTTTAGTTGTTTAGCCAGTTGGGCAGGGCTAGTGCCAAGTCAATGTCAATGTCAATGTCAATTTTATTTATATAGCACTACTAAACACAACACCAGTTGACCAGTGTGCTTTACATCAATACAAAAGACAAATATAAATACAACACATTTCATCCTTAGCCATATGCTAAATCAAACAGATAGGTTTTTAGCCTAGATTTAAAAACAGAAAAGGATGGAGCAAATCTAATACTAAAAGGTAACATATTCCACAGTCTTGGAGCCGCAGCTGAAAACGCGCGATCGCCCCTACTCTTCAACTTTGATTTCGGTATACATAAAAATCTCTGATTTGACGACCGGAGAGACATAACTGGACGATGCTCTACCAGTAGGTCCGAAAGATAAGTAGGGGCCAGACCGTTTAAGGATTTAAAAACCAACAAAAGAATTTTAAAATCTACACGATATCGTACAGGCAACCAGTGCAAGTGACGTAGGACTGGGGTAATATGGTCCCGTTTTCTAGTACCTGTGAGAAGTCTTGCCGCCGCATTTTGTACCATCTGTAACCGGGATAAAGCTGATTGGCTGATCCCACAATACAGAGAGTTACAATAGTCAAGCCTCGATGTCAGAAATGCATGAATTAGTCTTTCAAAATTATTAAAAGATAAAATAGGTTTTACTCTGGCTAAAAGACGGAGCTGGAAAAAGCAGGATTTGACCACTGAACTTATCTGCTTGTCAATTTTCAGACCATCATCAAAAATAACACCCAAGTTTTTTACCCAAGTCTTTACAGGCAGTGTTAAATTACCTAGGGTTATCTGACTAAGTGAATATGATGAGCCAAACACTATAATTTCGGTTTTGTTTTCATTAAAATTAAGGAAATTTAGAGATAACCAAGCTTTCACATCAGATATACAGGCCCTGATTTTTTCCAGTCCATCGCACTTTGGTTTTAGGGACAAATAAACTTGAGTGTCGTCCGCATAGCAGTGGAACGACAACCCATGTTTCCTGAAAATAGACCCTAATGGAAGCATGTATAGCGAAAAAAGAATTGGAGCTAAAATGGATCCCTGCGGGACACCACAAGACAGAAAAGCAGTCTCTGACATATATTCCCCAATGTTAACACTAAACTTCCTATTTGACAAATAAGACCTAAACCATTCTAAGGCAGGACCTTTGATACCCACCCAATGCTCCAGACGAGCAAGAAGAATAGAATGATCAACCGTATCAAAGGCAGCACTCAGATCTAATAACAAGAGCACAGTCGAAACCCCAGAGTCGGCAGCAATTAAGAGATCGTTTAGGACTTTCAGAAGTGCAGTCTCTGTCGAGTGGTATTTTTTAAAACCAGATTGAAAAAGCTCAAATACCTTATTTTCGTCCAGAAAACTCTGCAATTGTTTCAAAACTATCTTCTCTAAAATCTTAGAAATAAAAGGCAAATTTGAAACTGGTCTAAAATTGTCCATAATATTTAAGTCTAGGTTGGGTTTCTTTAACAACGGCCGAACTATAGCATGTTTCAATGCTTCTGGTACCATGGAGGTTTCCAGACATTGATTTATAATGTTTAACAGATAAGGCCCCACAGTATCAATAACTTTTTTCAACAGAAAAGGAGGGACGGCATCCATAGAAGAGCCCGACGGCTTTAACTGACCCACTATTTCTTGCAGATGGGAAAGAGAAATAGGTTCAAATTGCTTCAGCTCTGCCGAACAGGCCACCAAGGTAGACGGGTCAAAAGAAGGACAGCATATCCCCAATCTAATGTCATTGATCTTATTCACAAAGAAATTAAGAAAGTCATCGCATGTCCATGGTGCATCAGGATACTCATAAACAGGTGGATTAATAACAGAGTTAAAAACAGTAAAAAGAGTTCTTGGTCTGTGATAATTTTTAGTAATGAGTTTTGTGAAATAATCTGATCTTGCTGCT
Source organism: Chrosomus eos (assembly GCA_036326025.1). Taxonomy (NCBI): domain Eukaryota; kingdom Metazoa; phylum Chordata; class Actinopteri; order Cypriniformes; family Leuciscidae; genus Chrosomus; species Chrosomus eos. The sequence goes on along the minus strand of CM070825.1, from coordinate 2,214,667 downwards.
CTCAAGGCCTTTTGGTATTTTAACAGCGAATAACTTAGCATTTCAAAGGAAACATGAAGCTTATCCTTTCTGCTTTTCTGCAAGACTGCCTCAAGGAACGTATATTATCGTCAACCCAAGGGTCCACTCTTGGCTTAGGTTTTAAGGTCTTTACTGGAGCTACTGTGTTTAAGACATTCACACATTTAGAATTAAACTCATACAAAAGCTCCTCAGCACTTAATGCAAACTGGTCTGTATCCATACTGTGCATGGTATCACAAAAAGCTGATGAGAAAATTGTACAAGTATCCGAATTAATTAATCGGGATTTACGGGCTAGCCTTTTGGGTTTCACAGAGTTTGATGGTGTAGGGATAGAAAACATAACACATTTATGATCTGAAAACCCATTATCTACTATCTCCAGATCAGACAGCGAGATACCATATGATAACACCAGATCAAGTGTATGTCCACCTTGATGGGTAGGGACATTTACATGTTGATTTAAATCAAAGGCATTTATCAAGGTAATAAACTCTTTAGCTAAAGAGTCTGTTGGGCAACACACATGCACATTAAAGTCTCCTAAGATTAACAATTTATCATACTTTGGTACAAATTGACCCAAAAAATCTGCAAGTTCGTTTAAGAAGTCTGCATTGTGTTTAGGAGGACGATATATCAAGGCAATCAACATTGGACTATTCAGTTCAAAAACAAATAGTTGCAGCTCAAAACTTCTGTAGTCATTTTGTACTATTTGGTGATATGAAAATATGTCTTTAAAGATAGAGAGTAATCCGCCACCCCTGCCAGTTAAGCGAGGCGAATTTAAAAACAAACAGTTTGAGGGTAAAAGTTCTGACAGAGGGCTTGTATCTCCAATGGCGAGCCAGGTTTCTGTAATAAATAAGCAGTCCAATTCACGCGAAATAAAAAAGTCATTTATAATAAAAGTCTTATTTACCACCGATCTCGAATTTAGTAGCCCCAGCTTGAACAAACACGGACTATCCGTCTCCATCAGCTCTTCAGACTCCCGCACCTGGGGTAAAGTACGCAGATGTTTGGTGCACACTCCTCGACGTCTGTAGATACGGGGGGAGCCCCACATACCAGAGGTCACTGTGGCTGGGACCAGGGGAGCACTCCGCTCATATGACAGGTCCAGGGAACGCCAGCAGACAAAATAGTCGCCGGCCAAACACCTACCTCGACGTCCCGAGGTCCGCACACCAGACTGCAGAACCAGGCAGGACTTCAGCCTAACAGCAAAGCCACCGCGTTTTCCGCGTTTCTTCCTCTGTCTCTTAACTGGTAGTGAGCATGGCCATCGCTGGAGATTACCAGGTATCGACGACAAGAAAGGAGGAGGTGGATAATATGAACCATTTGATACATAGTTCAACAAATTGTTTGAACGGGTCCGAAGACTTAAGATAGTTGATTTATCATAGACCAATCTTGCACATTGCGTTACCTTTAAAATAAAACAAAATAAAACAAACAATACAACTAATGAGCTCTGAGACCAACGGCATGCCATATACACCGGCGCCATCTTGGTTGCCAGAAGTGTCCTCTCCTTCAGCAGATATATGACACGAATGTCACACGCATATCTTTAAATACATTTTTACATATTTAAATACATATTTGATAATTTGCGCTTCATAAATCGGAAAAACAAAACCGAAATGATGAGCCAAGGGAAAAAGTTGAGAGGAACAGCGGTGTATCTGAATGAGCATTTAACGCAGAAAATGGCAAATATTGCAAGAGAAGCTCGCTCCCTGCGGAAAATTGGTAAAATCAAGGCGACATAGACAAGAAATTTTAAGGTATTCATTCAACTTAATGGGTCAAATCCGGAACAAGCTAAAGTTGTGATGCTAAGAGATTTGATAGATCTACAACAATTTAAATAATGGGATATATTCCTTTTTGCATTTTTGATACATCTCAAGATATGTTGATGTTGAACCCTGTGGGAATTAATATAACCTTGTCAAAATAGGAATTGTGGTCAGATCAATGGATAAATTTGTTGTGGACTGGGCCTGTATGGTTTTCTTAGAATATCTATTTGACATCCAAAGTACTCATTTTTTTCTATCATGGTCCCAAATGTTGATATAAACAGTGACAAAATATTTGATATGGAAACTGTCTTTGCACATAATATACTAGCACCTGGGGAATGTCACTACTTTACAACACAAGAGTTTAATGGGACCACACAAAGGTTTTCTGATGACGCATTTTCCATCATACACTTTAATAGCCAAAGTTTGAAATGTAAATTATTAAAGATTAACAACTTTCTTAGCGATTTAAAACGGACATTTAAAGTGATTGCTGTAACAGAAACCTGGTTGAAGGAAATGCAAGTTGACAGTGTACAGATCAACGGTTACAATATGTTTTATGTAAACCGGATGGGGAAAGGTGGAGGAGGTGTTGCCCTCTATGTTGATGCTAAACTGAAATGTAAAGTTGTTGAGCATAAAACCATAGCTGCGACTGATTTGATGGAAGCATTAACGATAGAAATTATAAATGACAAAGGAAAAAATGTGTTAATTACTTGTGTTTATAGACCACCTGGGCCTGCTACTGATTTGTTTACAGAAAAAATAATAGAATTGTTTGACGATGTAAAGAATAAATCAGTAATTGTATGTGGTGATTTCAATATAGATTTGGGTAGTAACATAGCAACTAACGATTTTAAGAATTATATGGACATTGCAGGTTTATGCCCAATGATAACTAAACCGACTAGAATCACAACTCATAGTGATACAATTATTGATAATATATATACAAATATACACGGCGAAATTATAAATGGTATTTTTATAACTGATGTGAGTGATCATCTCCCTGTATTTATAATTTATGACAATTTCTGTATTAAGACCACGCAAGATAAAACTTTTGTTGTCATAAGGGACAAGTCTAGTAAAGCTATTGAGGATTTTAAAGAAGATCTTAAGAGACAAAACTGGGATCAAGTATATACGAATGACTTAAATAATGCTTATAATGCTTTCATGACTACACTAATTAATTTATATGATCAAAATTGTAAACAAATCAAAATTTGTGCTCAAACTGCGAAGAAATCATTTGATAACCCTTGGATGACAAATGGGTTGAAAAATGCTTGTGAAAAAAAAAAACATCTGTATAGAATTTTTCTTAAAAAAAGACCAGAAGATGCAGAGTGCAGATATAAAAAATATAAAAACAAACTCGTATCAATTATAAGACGACAAAAAAAGGATTATTATACCAATCTAAAAGACAAAAGTAAAGGCAATATCAAAAACACATGGGGTGTAATAAATACAGTCATGCATAAAGGCAGGCCCAAAATTATTACTCCTGATTTTATAACCAAGAATAACTCAGTAAATATGCGACAGAAGAAATTGTAAACGAATTTAATAATTATTTTGCAAATATTGGCTCAAATTTAGTACAATACATCCCAGATGAAAATATTGATGGTAGTATTATTCCACATAGTGTAAACAGCATTTTCCTTGAGAGGGTACAAGCGGGTGAAATTTTGAAAATTGTGTATGGATTAGCAAATAAAAAGTCAAATGATTATATAGATATGAATATGTCATTGATAAAGCAAATTATAGATGTTATTGTTGAACCTTTTACTTATATTTGTAACTTGTCATTCACTACAGGGACATTTCCAGAATGTATGAAGATAGCCAAAGTGGTTCTACTCTTTAAAAAAGGAAATAAAAATGATGTTTCGAATTATAGACCCATATCTCTGTTACCACAGTTATCTAAAATCTTAGAAAAATTATTTGTGAATAGATTAAACAAGCCCTAAGCGTCCCGCCGGCGGGACACCACCCCATAAAAAAAATTCATAATGAAATTACTAAGCAACCACTGAATGTAATAACACACAATAGGTATCATTTTAAAGCTTAGAATCTCAGCTTTTCGATGCACCTATCCATTTTATTCAACTCCTAATAGGCGCTGAGTTATTCCACTAGAACGGAGTGTACCACCGGGGGGCGCCACCTAGCTATGAAAAAAAATAACTGTCATATTTTTCAAAACTACTGCATTGATCAACACAAAATAGGCATCATTTGAAAGCTTAGAGTCTAAACTTTACAATGAATGTAGCCATTATGATTATCTCCAAAGTAGTGCTGAGTTATTTGCTAATAAAATGAAAAATAAATAAATAATAATTTATGAGGAAGGGAAAATTATTATGTACCGCAATGTGTCAAAAACATCATATAGCTCAGATAGTCATGTGTCATATGTCATTTGAAAGGTCTCATGGAGTAGAACACAACAAGCCCAATTATTTTGGGCTTTGACTAAACTTGAGTGAGTTTTTGTTAGTTAAGCCCTGCAAGACCCATATGTAAATAATATACTGATGTGGCATTCACGTGGCGTTTTTTCACTCGTAACTTCATGAAACATGGAAAATTGCACATCCTTATTTAAAGCAGATTCTCACGATTAAAAAGAGCCTAAAGACACCATAATCCATCACTCAGATCTAAATATATTCCTCGTTATGTTATAACACACAAAAAACAGCACAGATGCACATGAGTAAAAAAGTTGCTTAGACTTGGCGTTTTTGCCGGTAACTTCATGAAACATGCTCCGATCGTTAAAAATGGCACATCCTTATTTACAACAGACTGTCACGATTAAAAAAAGACCAAAGGCACCAAAATCAGTCACTCAGATCTAAAGATATCCCTCGTTGAGTTATAACACGTATAACTTCAGAGGCGCAAATAAGCTAAGTTAACAAATGTAACTTTTTAAGTAGCATTTAGGCTTTTACCTTCGTGAAACATTCGCCGATCGTTAAAAATGGCACATCCTTATTTACAGCAGACTCTCACGATTAAAAAGAGACCAAAGTCACCAAAATCCGTCACTCAGATCTAAAGATATCCTTCATTGAGTTATAACACGTATAACCTCAGAGGCGCAAATAAGCTAAGTAAACAAATGTAGCTTTAAATGAGTTTTTACGCTGGTAACTTCATGAAACATACTCCGATCGTTGAAAATGGCACATCCTTATTTACAGCAGACTGTCACGATTAAAAAAAGACCAAAGGTACCAACATCCGTCACTCAGATCTAAAGATATCCTTCATTGAGTTATAACACGTATAACCTCAGAGGTGCAAATAAGCTAAGTAAACAAATGTAGCTTTAAAGTAGCATTTAGGCTTTTACCTTCATGAAACATTCTCTGATCGTTAAAAATGCCACATCCTTATTTACAGCAGACTCTCACGATTAAAGGGGTGGTTTACTGCTTTTTTTCTTTGCATGATTGTGTTTATGGGGTGCAATATAACATGTATTCATGGTTTTTCTTTTTTTAAAAGTCTTATTTTTCATAAATTTCACCTTTATTGTAAGCCGCTTTCTCCTCTGTCATTTGAACGACCGGTTTACTTCCTGATTCTATGAAACCACTCCCTCAGAAACAGGCAGTGGGCTCAGATTGGTTAGTTTGGGCCGGTGTGTTGTAATTGGCTAAACTGCGTAGCGCACGTTGTCCGGAACCGCCACGCCCCTTGCCTTTATGGGCATGAGTCTCATGTGCTCTATGTAAACAATGGAGTCGATACTGCCGTATCAGTTTGAGCCAGAATCAGACCCAGAAAGCGACGATGAAGAGTGTCAAGCAGGGCTGTTACAAAACGTTTCTGAATGGTACGTTTTTGAATTATTATTATTCTATTCTTCTATTATTACATAAGAAGTTTGATAGCCTGTTATAATTGAAAATGCTACTGCTGCTTGTTAGCTTTTTGAGATACGTTTTTATCTTGATTAAACATTTTAAACAAATGATTACATGAGTAATACAGTTTTTTAAAGTTATTGTTTTATCGATATAATGAACAACCGTTTAGCTATTAACAAAACTTAGTTTACTCTGTGTATCGTTTTCTTAGCATCGATATAACTGGCTACTATAAACAAACACTGTTGACATTGATCACATTCATGATCAAATCGAAAAACTACGTCATAAAGTAGCTATACATGGCAAATACATTTACAAAATCTATATGATTACAAATTCAGGTCCAAAATGTTTGTACGCGTTTGCCATAGAAACACGAAATAGCATAAGTGACTATAAAGCCAGCGCTGGCATTTGTTTACGTCCTTGATAAAACGAAACCACGTCTAAAATTATACAAATACGTTTAAAATTATTAAGTCTTACTTACAGGTTGTGGCCCAACAACTGCTTCCTCTGGTTTTAACGTTGGAACAGCTTCAGGTTTTAGCAACAGTTTCTTGTGGAATCCGGCATTGAATTGTTGGAGATTCAGGAAGCTGTCTTCAGTGAAATGTGCCGCACAAAGAGCTAAACTACGATTGTAATCATCAGAAACATTATCAAACATAAATTGTAGCCACTGTTGACGAACTAAAGCGTCTGTAGGAAGCCCGAACACAGAAGAGCTACATCTGGATGAAAATAACACACTTTCGATGGCATGTTTAGCTCTCCCTTGTAACTCTTCCTCTTCAGCAAAGCCGCAGAAATATGATCGTGCCCTTTTTTGCGTATTCCGGAGGTAGGGTTGATGCAAATGTATGGGTTAGTGACGTCTAAAACCCAGCTGTAGTCCCAATCGAGTCGTTTTTGTAGGCATTTACACTTCCTGATTTTTAAAAGACGATATCTCTGCTTACATTGAACTTTCAGCGCTGCAACTTTGCAGATAATGTTCATGCACCAACAGCAACATTACACACTATGTAAAATGAAAAAAGTGAAATTGCAATCAACCACCCCTTTAAAAAGAGACCAAAGTCACCAAAATCTGTCACTCAGATCTAAAGATATCCTTCATTGAGTTATAACATGTATAACCTCAGAGGCGCAAATATGCTAAGTAAACAAATGTAGCTTTAAAAGAGTTTTTACGCTGGTAACTTCATGAAACATACTCCGATCGTTGAAAATGGCACATCCTTATTTACAGCAGACTGTCACGATTAAAAAGAGACCAAAGTCACCGATAATCCGTCGCTTAGATCTAAAGATATCCCTCATAGAGTTCCTCATAGGCCCTGCAAGACCCATAGGTACATAATATACTGATGTGACGTTTTTCACTGTAACTTCATGAAACATACTCCGATGGTTAAAAAATTGACATCCTTATTTACAGCAGACTCTCACGATTAAAAGGAGACAAAAGTCACCATAATCCGTTGCTTAGATCTAAAGATATCACTCATAGAGTTCCTCATAAGCCCTACAAGACCCATAGGTACATAATATACTGATGTGACGTTTTCTACTGTAACTTCATGAAACATACTCAGATCGTTGCAAATGAGACATCCTTATTTACAGCAGACTCTTACGATTAACAAGAGACCACAATCACCATAATCCATCACTCAGATCTAAAGATATCACTCATAGCTTAGCTAATGTGTGTCTGTGGGGTTATGTGTTATAACTCTAAGTAAACAAGTGTAGCAATGACTGAACAAAAGGCTCCCTTTGTTCCAAGTGCTGTAACTTTGGATTACTTTATGCTATCATCATAAAATAACGATCCAGGTGCAGGCCATACATAGGGGAACATCACAAAAAAAGAATTATTTTGCTACCTTATTTCCTTCCTGAGTTATTGCATGTCAAATAAGACATATATGTAATATTATTTAAAAAATAAATAATATTTTTGTCTTATCAGCAATTTCTCAGCATTAGATTGTCCAAATGTAATAAAAATGTATATATTCTAAAAATATAAAAAGTTTTCTAACAGATGATACCTACCTTATGACTCTCCTCTCTATAGTTTTGGAGTTATGAGTCTTTAAATGTGTGCATGTCACTCAGAAAACAAGAGTTTTATAAATGTCAATGACTAAACAAAAAGGCTCCCTTTGTTCCAAGTGCTGTAACTTTGGATTACTTTATGCTATCATCATAAAATAATGATCCAGGTGCAGGCCACACATAGGGGAACATCACCAAAAAAGAATTATTTTGCTACCGTATTTCCTTCCTAATTTATTGCATTTCAAATAAGAAAGATATGTAAATTATTAAAAAATAATAATAATATTGTTGTCTTTTATCAGCAGTTTCTTACCATTAGATTGTCCAAAAGTAATAAAAATTTATATTTTCTAAAAATATAAAAAGTTTCCTAACAAATGATATCTACCTTTTGACTCTCCTTGCCATAGTTTTGAAGTTATGAGTCTTTACTTTTTTGTGTGTCATTCAGACAAAAAATCCCAAAAATGCCTTCAGGGCTTAAGGGGTTAAAAAAATTTTTGGATAAAAACGAATTGTTAACAAATAGTCAATATGGATTTCGCTCAAATCATTCAACTGCAACATCAATTTTGGAACTGTTAGAAGAAATAACCAATGCTATGGATAAGAAATATGTTACTGTAAGTGTCTTGTGGATTTGCAAAAAGCGTTTGACTCTTTAGACCACGAAATATTATTGATTAAATTATATAAATATGGTATAAGAGGTATAGCTCATCAGTGGGTCAAAAGTTATTTAAAAGACAGAGAGCAGTTTGTTGAAATCAATAGCATAAAATCAATCAATACTTTTTTCTTCTTTATGTGAATGATATAGTAAATTTTTCTAAGTTACTAAAATGTATTTTGTTTGCGGATGATACTACTTTTTTTTATGCTGGCAAAAATATAAATGAGGTATTACTGTCATGGTTCTGCCATCATGTTATTGATTATTCCTAGTCTTGTGGCAGGACCATGACAGAACCAGTGTTTTGTGTACAAGCACATGGCTTGTTTGGGCCATGTGCTTGTGTTGTCTCGTCTTGTAACCCCGCCCCCTTGTTATCCTCGTCTCGTCATTAGTGTCTAGTCAGTTTCACCTGTTCTTGTCGTTAGTGTTCCCCTTATAATCCCTGTGTGTTTGCTGTCCTGTGTCGGTTCATTGTTAGCTGTTTGCCGTTTGCTGCTCGAAACTGTTTGAATCTGTTGGAAACTGTTTATACTTGACTTCGTCTTACGTCGTGTTAGTCATTGTTATACCTCCTGTGAGTACCTTGTGAGAATCTTGTCTAGTGTTATTTTTGATCCTGTTTCTGTTGTTCGTTTATAGTCTAGTTTGTCAAGTGTTAGTCTAGTTAGTCACTCCTGTTCCTGTCCTGTTTTGCCCCCTCGTGGGTTTTGTTTTCCCTGTTTTTGTCAAAAAAATTAACGTTCAGTGTCAATTACCGTCTGCGCCTGGGTTCTCCTTCCACCGTCATAACAGAATGAACCGACCAACAAAGAACCCAGCAGACAGTATGTCCTCCCGTATTAATCAACGATCTATGCTCCGGGAACAATGGTGGTCACCGTCTGTCTCCTACCCGAAGAGTGGTGGGATTTCCTTTCCCCCTCCTCTGTCTGAACGGGAGGAACTGTTTCTTCGCCCATACCGGGAGTTGGTGGAGCGTCACTATCAGGAGGAGCTGCAGGCTTCTACGGGATTGCCTCCTGCCACACTACCTGTGATCCTGGAGGGTCGTGTCCTGGCTGTGGTTACCCTGGGGAATCAAGCTGGCTCCACTTCCAACCCCGTGACATCAGCCGTACCCGAGAGTCTCCTCGGCAAGCGAGGGAGACGGACCTCATGGGAGTCTGCGTCTGAGATGGCCCTGCCTGAGACTGTTCTCCATGCCCCTGTCACAGCTCCTGTTGAGCTTCCCCAACCAGTCACTAGTCCAACAGTGGCATCTGTTCCACGGCCAAGGAGAAAGAAGAGAAGGAAGGGAGTCTCCAGTCTTCTGTCTGTCCCAGAGCCCGCATCTGCAAGCGCTGTCCCAGAGCCCGCATCTGCAAGCGCTGTCCCAGAGCCCGCATCTGCAAGCGCTGTCCCAGAGCCCGCATCTGCAAGCGCTGTCCCAGAGCCCGCATCTGCAAGCGCTGTCCCAGAGCCCGCATCTGCAAGCGCTGTCCCAGAGCCCGCATCTGCAAGCGCTGTCCCAGAGCCCGTATCTGAAGCGCTGCCAGAGCCGTCTGCAAGCGCTGTCCCAGAGCCCGCATCTGCAAGCGCTGTCCCAGAGCCCGCATCTGCAAGCGCTGTCCCAGAGCCCGCATCTGCAAGCGCTGTCCCAGAGCCCGCATCTGCAAGCGCTGTCCCAGAGCCCGCATCTGCAAGCGCTGTCCATGAGCCCGCTCCAGCAAGCGCTGTCGTCCATGAGCCCGCTCCAGTAAGCGCTGTCGTCCATGAGCCCGCTCCAGCAAGCGCTGTCGTCCATGAGCCCGCTCCAGCAAGCGCTGTCGTCCATGAGCCCGCTCCAGCAAGCGCTGTCGTCCATGAGCCCGCTCCAGCAAGCGCTGTCGTTCATGAGCCCGCTCCAGCAAGCGCCGTCGTCCATGAGCCCGCTACTGCGAGCGCTGATCCTAAGTCAGCTGCTGTGAGAGCTGCGGCCGATCAAGCTGCAGAAGCAGTCCTGCGATCGGTATCTGCTCGTCAAAGGATGCCTGTTGTTATTGCCGCTGAGGCTTTGTCCAACTACTTGTCAAAATCCTCGATGTCCCTGTCATGTCTTGCCCCGAGCCCACTGTGTCTGTAAGCTCTATTCCCAAGCCTACCACTGTGAGCGCCGCACCTCATCCTGTCCCTGTGAGCGTCACACCCGACCCTGTTCCTGTGAGTCCTGCCCCTTTGCCTGCCATGTCCCCCGTCAGAAGTCCCGTTACCTCATCCTCCATGTCCCCTGTGTCTGAGTCTGTTGCTGCAGCATCCCCGACTGTTTCCCCGTTTGTCCCTGTCGCCACCAGCCCCCGGACTATTTCCCCGTTTGTCCCTGTCGCCACCTGCCCCCTGATTGTTTCCCCGTTTGTCCCTGTCGCCACCAGCCCACGGACTGTTTCCCCGTTTGTCCCTGTCGCCACTAAGCCCCGGACTGTTTCCCCAAGACCTCTCCTCGTGTGTCCCCCTTGCCCAGAAGTCTTGTCCACAGCCCTCATCCCATGGACCCAAGATCCCCAGTCCTCCTGTCCACCCTGGACCTCCCCCATGAACTTTGTGTTTCCTCCACCTCCTCTGCCTTGCATGTTGTTCCTTATGTTTCACCCTAACCCTGTTATTGTTTATTCATGTATGCCTTTGTTGATGTTCACCATGTTTTGTTGGTTCTTGTCCATGTCTCGTTCAGTATTGTCTTGTGCTTAGTGTCCCTTTGAGGAGCGTCTGGAAGCCGCTCCTTAAGGTGGGGGGGTTCTGTCATGGTTCTGCCATCATGTTATTGATTATTCCTAGTCTTGATCACAGTGATTGGTTGTTAGATGACAGGGCGGTCATGCGGATCATAACACAGACGCAACAAATCATGGAATTCCGACATCTAAATATGTACTGTGTCCTACACAAAACATTAATAGTAATGTCATCGAAATATAATATAATAATATTTTAATGACATAATGACATGTTTGTCCAGGCCCCAGTGAAGTGTAATTCTAAAAAGGCAGAGAGAGAGAAAAAAGTCATGAATTAAATTAAATTAAATCAAGGTAGCCTAATACCCTAATGAAAACCGGCACTTGCCTAATAATGAAAAACGACACTTGCATTAAGATTTTGTCACGTTTTGATGTTTAGTTCTGTTTTGTGATCTTGTTTTCCCCTGTCTTTTGTGATTTTGGTTCAGTCCTGTTAGTTTTCCCTCTCTGTCTGATTACCAATTCTCTTCACCTGTTTTCAGTTAATTATCTCGTTTGGTTCAGTTCTTTTGAGCCCTGTGTTTTCCCTCAGTGTTGGTTGGTCGTCGTCGATGTATGGTTGTGTTAACCCTGAAGTCCTGGAGTCTGTTCCTTTGTTCCTGAAGTTGAGTTTTGTTAAATAAATCAACTATATTGAACCTCCCTTGTCCTCGTCTTCGGCTACCTGCACGCAACCCTGACAGAACGACCAACCTTTAAAAAGAAAAGAAAGTGAGCCCCATGGAAATACCAATTCTTCTCCAACAAGAGCGCTCACTTGAGGAATATGCAGGACTTTATATAAAGTTGTATGATGATGTGACTCAGGATGAGGAGGAACTGAAACGGAGTTTCTGGGGTGGTCTGAAGGACCCGCGAGTCCAGATATTTCTGGTAAAGGACCTCCATCTATCCTTCCTGGAGATCGTGGATCACACGCTGTGGTCGTGTGGATCCGAATACCTCGTGGAAGATCTCCCACTCCAGCCAGTTCCAAGCCTGCCAGAGCCTGAGCCCATCGCCTGCCCGCCAGAGCCTGCACTCCGCATCAGCCCTGCCACCAGATCGGTCCCTGGACTTCCCCGGATGATATCCAGTATGACTGATTCCCCGCTGATGTCAGTGCGATCAGCATTAAAATCAGTTTTCCCTCTCCGGTCCTCAGTCCCAGGTCTTCCTTCCACCTCCAGCCCAGAGTTTCTTTCGCCGCTGGCCCCGTCCAGTTCCGAGTCCCATGATGTGCTGGCCCCGTCCAGTTCCGAGTCCCATGATGTGCTGGTCCCGTGCAGTTCCGAGTCCCATGATGTGCTGGCCCCGTCCAGTTCCGAGTCCCATGATGTGCTGGCCCCGTCCAGTTCCGAGTCCCATGATGTGCTGGCCCCGTCCAGTTCCGAGTCCCATGATGTGCTGGCCCCGTCCAGTTCCGAGTCCCATGATGTGCTGGCCCCGTCCAGTTCCGAGTCCCATGATGCGCCAGAGCCCGTTGATCCTGCGCCAGAGCCCGTTGATCCTGCGCCAGAGCCCGTTGATCCTGCGCCAGAGCCCGTTGATCCTACACCAGAGCCCACTGATCCTGCACCAGATGCACCAGAGCCCACTGATCCTGCACCAGAGCCCATTGATTCTTCACCGCTGGTCCTGCCCAGCCCAAGACCCTTGTTGCTGCCGGATCCCCCCCTTTCCTGTCATTTTCCCCATTAAAATTTTGGGGGGGCGCCCACCCGAAGGGTCCTCACCGCCATGGCCACCCGAAGGGTCCTCACCGCCATGGCCACCCGAAGGGTCCTCACCGCCGTGGCCACCCGAAGGGTCCTCACCGCCGTGGCCACCCGAAGGGTCCTCACCGCCGTGGCCGCCGGAAGGATCCTCACCGCCGTGGCCGCCTGAAGGGTCTTCACCGCCGTGGCCACCTGAAGGGTCTTCACCGCCCTGGACGTCCGAGGGTCCCACAGCTCCGCCCTGGACACCCGAGGGTCCCACAGCTCCGCCCTGGACGCCCGAGGGTCCCACAGCTCCGCCCTGGACACCCGAGGGTCCCACAGCTCCACCCTGGACGCCCGAGGGTCCCACAGCTCCGCCGTGGCCACGCCCACAGCCTGCTCCGCCGTGGTCACGCCCACAGCCTGCTCCGCCCTGGAGGCTTCCCGGACCTGCACCATGCCCTCGTAAGCCTTCAGGGCGCCCACCCTCCCACCCCTTTGGATGTTATACGCCGCGAGGACGCGCCTTCGGGGAGGGGGGAGGTACTGTCACGTTTTGATGTTTAGTTCTGTTTTGTGATTTTTAGTTCAGTCCTGTTAGTTTTCCCTCTCTGTCTGATTACCAATTCTCTTCACCTGTTTTCAGTTAATTATCTCGTTTGGTTCAGTTCTTTTAAGCCCTGTGTTTTCCCTCAGTGTTGGTTGGTCGTCGTCGATGTATGGTTGTGTTAACCCTGAAGTCCTGGAGTCTGTTCCTTTGTTCCTGAAGTTGAGTTTTGTTAAATAAATCAACTATATTGAACCTCCCTTGTCCTCGTCTTCGGCTAACTGCTCGCAACCCTGACAGATTTTGCATTAACACATTAATTACATTCGCTCGAGTTCCAATTTTTCAACTTGCGCGGAAGACATTCGCGGCAAACGCGTTGCCCAATTCGCGTCATTCGCAATGCCCGGCGCGAATGATGCGTCTATTCGCGTCTTTGCATTGACTTTGTATGTAATCTACTCGCGCAAATAATTAAATTCGCATTCGGTGTAAACACACCATTACCTTTGCTGGCTCAGTTGGTGCTGAAAAAAAATGATAAATGGGAAATTCGGCACAGGGATATCAAGCAAAACTAAGCGTGAGAATGGGAGAAGATTTGTTTGCAGATCAATGCAGCATTCGCGCTTCTGTCACGGCCCCCGGACGACTGCGAGAGGCGGTGGTATGCGCTAAAATCCTTTGTGAATAGGTCTTAGTGAGTTAGGAGTCCTCTCGACTTCTTTTAAGCTGTCCCAGACTTAGGTGCTACTTTTAGGGCTAAAATGCTTCGTGAATTACTCTTAGTGAAAAAAATTAGGAGTCCTAAAGTTAGGAGTGACACGCCCATTATTTTTAAGAGTTGCTCTTAAATTCGCCAGTTAGGAGCTACTTTTAACCTTAAAATTCTTTGTGAATACGGCCCCTGACCTATTGCATTGAGGCATGGGGAAGTGCAAACAAGACTTATATAGAACCTGTTTTTAAATTACAAAAACGTGCCATTCGCGTTGTAAATGGAAGCAAATATAGGGCACACACAAATCCAATATTTATACAATTAAAAACTTTAAAATTCAATGACTTATTAGAATATAGCCTTCTAAAAATAATGTATAAAGCTCATTTGAAAACATTACCTGATAAATTGCAAAATAGATTCATCAAGAGAGTTAGTAAATTTAATTTAAGAGGAACTGAAGTCTTTCAGAAACCTGAGTTTAGAACAAAATTCAAGGAAAGATGTGTCTCGGTGCAAGGTGTCAGTCTGTGGAACAATCTAAATAGTGAAATTAGAACTTCTGTTTTTTGTTTTTAAGAAGAGTGTAAAAGTATTACTAATAGAAAAATATAATGCATCTATTTAGTAGGAAAATGTGATATTTGATTTATGATTTTGCATAGGTGCTGCAAAGTAGATGTGTGTTGTAATTGTACCTCTTTGGAATTGTAATTTGATTTATGTTGATAAGGGGCAGATATTAAAAGTTTATCTTTTTTTGCTCCTTTTCATTTCTTTTTCAAAAGAATGAAATAAAATAAATATGAATGAATGAAATACAAATAAAATTATTTATCTATATAAAACCACAACAGTATATATGTTTTACACGGAACATATTTTTCTATAATTAGCTGTTCTTTTGTAAAGAACAATTAGTATGGATGGAGTAAAATATGATTTTGTGTGATGTAATTAAATTCTTACTTTTATGTCAAGAAGAGGCGAAACAGTCTTCTGTGTGGCAAGTCCAGTTGGTCCAGGACAGTCTGGCTGGTTGACAAGTAATTGGTTCGACAGACAGTACACCTGAGTGTCTCAGTCACCATGAGGTAATACCAGTCAATGTCGAGGACCTTGCGAGCTCTTTTGTGGATGCCGCAACCAGTTAATTGCTTCCCACAGACAGGACATAGCAGCCTATCCTTCCGTTGGTGGTAGGGCAGCCACACCAGCAGCCTGTGTGTGAAGAAACGGTCTGTAGAAGGAGCCTGGTGGTAGATAAGGGAGGGGACTCGAGGCTCATACCAGAGCTTCAAGTATGGCCGAAGTCTGCCAGCTTGAAAAAGTGTAGATTCTATCCACCTCTGATCTTGTGAGGGGATCGTCTTCCTCATCTCAGGTGGCAGTGCAGGAATGGAAGAATCAGCAGGACATGAAGATGGTGCAGGAACAGCCATAAAAGTATGACTAGCAGAAGCAACAGGATCACCCTAAAGACACTTCAGATTGATCTTTTTTTGTGTGATTTATGTTTGTTTCTGTTAATATGCCATAAAACATTTATTATAAAACGTGTAGTTCCAGTCCTTGATTCTGATTGGTTGAGCCATGTTCAAAGCCGTTGTAAATTACTCAACAAACAAGCAGCTGTGAACGCATTACATTAGTGTTACTGCGCAACTGTCGTTTGTTATGTTTTGTTGCTGCATGTGTTGCTTGGCAACCTCTTTGGAACTACATTGCTTGGCGGAGGAATACATGTGTAATAGCCTTATATTTTTTTTGTTGCTGGTGTTTATTTTATGAATAAAATAAATATTAAAATTAAGATTTTTATGGAGTAACCGTTTTATAAAAGTAATAAGCACCTTGAAGCCGTATTTTATTTTTTATTTCAAGGTGTTTTTATTCTTTTAAATGTACATAACACAAACAAACCAACATACATTATCTTATGTCATACAAGGCATCCCCATCCACAAACCTCATACTTTATACACAGTGTTGGGAAGGATACTTTTAAAACGTATTTCGTTACAGAATACAGAATACATGCCCCAAAATGTAATTGGTAACATATTCCGTTACGTTACTCAATCTGAGTAACGTATTCTGAATACTTGGATTAATTCCACATTGAATTGCATTTTATAAGTCTAGGAATGCGGAATGGTGATGTGGCGGTGACGCGTTGTAACATGTAGGGATCGCGCTGCCAATAAAGCACCTAAAAGCTGTCGCAAAAGTATTGATTATGAATATGTCAAATATAGCAAGGATATATTTTAATTGTTTCACGAGTTCACATGTATGGAGCCCCTAAAGGGACCTTGGCAAAAATAAAAAAATAAAGACTATCGCGTGCGCACGCGAAATGTATCGCGTGCGCACGCGATAGTTTCTCGTGCGCACGCGATAAGTTTCTCGTGCGCACGCGATAGTTTCTCGTGCGCACGCGATACATTTCTCGTGCGCACGCGATACGTTTCTCGTGCGCACACGTTACAATTTCCGGTTTGCGTTTGCGTTTGCGTCACTGTCATTACTATGAGGAAAACAAGAGCATGGATGTCCAAGTTTAAACTTATCCTCTAGATTAAAAAAGTTGGTTACAATGCGAACAATAAACCCTTATTTTTAAGGAATTGGTTTAACAGGGATATTAATCATCTTATGAATATGTTTGATAATTATGGAAATATTTTAACATACAAACAATTTATGCGAATCCATAGTTTTCCTGTGCATTTTAAAGAATTTAATTCTGTCATTAAAGCTATTTCCCATACTCTGATTCATCTTATCAAAAGTCATATTCAGTTTAACTCCACATTAATGATAAATCCAAAATTAATTTTAAATAGCATTGAATTGATTGATAAAAATGCAATAATATACATATTTGTACAATATTTCAAATACAAAATAAAATAGCACCTGGAGGATTTTTTTTTAGAAGTCTATTATTGATAATATTAATTGGAAGACTGCTTGGTTAATCCCCTTTAAATATTGCATTAATAATAAAACCAAAGAAATACATTTTAAAATTTTACATACCATTTATCCTGTTAGGGTTAGGGTTAGGGTTAATTAAATCATTAATTGCAAGATACTCTGATATTGACGATTTATGTTCCTTTTGTAAAAGTGTATACAGCTTATGAAAACCCCAAATTCAAATTTAGAATATTGTGAAAAGGTTTTCATAGCTGTAAGCCATAATCATAAAAATTATAACAAATAAAGGCTTGAAATATCTCACTTTGCATTTAATGAGTCTATATATTAGTTTCACCTTTTAAGTTGGGGATGAATTTAAATATTTTTGCTTATGGATATAAAATTTTGCCAACAGTATAAATAAATTAACAATATATTCAAGACCTTTGAAAACATGGTTTTAATAATATACAATAATATCATTTAAAGTAAAATAGTATTTAATTTTTACTAAATTAAAGATAAATTCTGTCAATTCCTTCCCGAAATGTTGGATAATTTTGCATTCAAAAAACAAATGAGTCAACACCTCTTTCCCACTTTTACAAAAGGAACATAAATCGTCAATATCGGAGTATCTTGTAATTAATGATTTAACAGGAATGATTTTTTTCCTGCTTCAGCACCCCCAAGAACGACCAAAGCACCCCCATAGCACCCCCAATAATAATTTCTGAAAGCAACATATCTCGTTTTTTCAACATATGCTGGGACATTATAATCTGCATTAAGCCAAGTGTTCTTATGGTTTTCTATGGGAGAAAAATGCTTAATGTGTAAGCTAATTTAACACGTTGCGTTTATATTCTGGGCTCATCTGATTTTTTGTAGTATAACCTACTTTATAATGATTTTGGTATCATAATGATGAATAAATGCATGCACAATTATCCGTGAACTTGATAAATGTTGCAGATATGTTTTACAATGCACAAAAAAATTCCTTTCAACGTGCAAAATTCAGAATTAAATGAATGTGCAGCAATACAATAGAGAGTACTACTGTACGTGTTGTAGCCATTAAATAAGCACATTTAGTTTCATATTTGTTTAAATATAATGTTTTTTCCCCATGTTGATTATGAAAAGTGAACAGCATGAGTAAGATAGTATATCGGGAGACATGAAGTGGGTCATACACAGTGTTGGGGAGTAACGGAATACATGTACCGGCGTTATGTATTCAGAATACAAATTATGAGTATCTGTATTCAGTTACAGTTACAATTTAAATAGTTGGTATTTAGAATACAGTTACATTGTTGAAATCAAAGGATTACATTACGATACTTCTCTGTTTCACGAGTTTATTCACTCTCTAGCTAAATAAATTAAGGCAACTCAGCATTTCCCAGAAGCCCCAATGTGAAAACGAAAAAAATGCGCGGTTTGCGTGATCAATCACAATGGAGTCGGAAGAGGAGCAGCTGGAGCTAGAGCCAGAGCCAGCCAGGGCAAGAATGCGTTTCTATCTTGGAAATTCAAACAGCATTTCACATTAAAGAAAGAGAAGGGAGAACGAAATATAGCCTAAATGTGCAACGCCAACCAGCTCTTTTCAGCGTCCAAAGACTCCACCACCTCCAACCTGAAGAAGCATCTAAAAGTAAGTTACCCTTCCCGTCCAGATCCAATGCAACCACATCTTTAAATTACTATAAGAATTATTTGAGGTTAACATTATAAAATATGTAGACCTACACCAAAAAATAAATAATTTAAAATTGAGCAATTCCAGCGTTATGGACGCGACATTTGCACTCAAAACTTGAAATAGAAATTCTCAGAAAATGCATTTAATACGAATATATTTAAAAAAACGTCTGTTTATATATCCATATACTCCCGTAATAAAGGAGTCCAGACATTAGAAAAATATCTGTCTACAGATGCGTTTTCTATTTAATATGGGAAATAAACATGCGTGACACAAAAACGTGACTAACTACTTCTGTGAATTACACTCTGCTCAAACCAAAAGTAATATTACCCACCGGATGAAGAAGGGTTGGCTCCACAGGGTCCACAGAACATAAAATATAGCTACATTTTATTTATTTTTTCGTGTTCGCATTTATGAGGAAAAAACAATGTTATGAACGTGACCACTCTGAAAGCGGCACTAAAAGACTGCTTTAAAACTTTCACGCAGAGACCTCAAACAGAAAGCACAAAGCCTTTCTTTAAAGGGAATTTCGTTTTGTATTAATTGTATCTTAATTTTAATAAATGTTTCATCAACCAATTGATTTAATAAATAAGAAGTAGGCTAAATATTTCACGACATCGAGGCGCCGGCGTGTGAACTGGAGCTTGTCTCTTATGAACCGAAACTTAGCGTAAGATTATTCTTGCCTCACAGTCACAGACATGTCTACATTTAAACAGAACAATTCAAAACGAAACAAAACAGACTGCGTTCTGCTTATGTAATCCTTATGAAATGCGCATTTCTCTCTGGCGCGTTCACTAGCTTACTGCAAAGATCGCGAGTCAGCATCGTCAACTTCATCTTTGCAGGCGACAGTGACACAGGCAGAAAACACTTGTTTATTAATAAACAATTAAAATATCTCCTTGCTATATTTTACATATTCATAATCAATACTTTTGCCGGTTCTTTGTGACAGCTTTTAGGTGCTTTATTGGCAGCGCCATCCCTACATATTACAACGCGTCACCACCGCATCACCATTCCGCATTCCTACACTTATAAAATGCAATTTAATACGGAAGTAATCCAAGTATTCAGAATACAGTACTCAGATTGAGTAACGGAATACGTTACAAATTACGTTTTGGGGCATGTATTCTGTAACGAAATACGTTTTAAAAGTATCCTTCCCAACACTGGTCATACATAATTTTAACTCATTAGCCTACGTTGTGATTTTTAGAAAGCCTTTCTTTAAAGTGAATTTCGTTTTGTATAAATTGTATCTTAATTAAAAAAATAAAAATAGTAATCAACCAATTGCCTGGATTTTATAAATAAGAAGCAAATATAGCAGACAATATAATCATGAGGCACCGGCGCGGTCACTTACAGTGCACGTGAACTTGAGCGCATCTCATCATAAATTAACTGAAATATGCCTCAGACATGAGAAATATAGAAAGCTTGCAACTAAATCTTTAAACGAAACTATTCCAAACGAAAAGAAATACTCTGTTGCACACGCACATTTTTTATATATAACAAGATATTATGTAGGCCTAGTTGAAATAACATTATAAATAATAAATCTTTAAATATATTTGATTGAATGCTGAATGTTGAGCTTATTCAATGTAAAATTGAAACTTTATTTGTGATAATTAAAATAATTGAATATTAAATATTGAAGTTTTGCTCATTTAATAATAGTAGCTATTTATATACAATATAGACTAATTGCGCTGCTCCCCCTGTCAATGATCTAGCACCCCCTCAGCACCTGCGTTAAACATTATCTGCCCCTGATGGTATGCAAAATTTTAAAATGTATTTCTTTGGTTTTATTATTAATGCAATATTTAAAGGGGATTAACCAAGCAGTCTTCCAATTAATATTATCAATAATAGAGTTCAAAAAAAAAAATCCTCTAGGCGCTATTTTATTTTGTATTTGAAATATTGTACAAATATGTCTATTATTGCATTTTTTAATCAATCAAATCAATGCCATTTAAAATTAATTTTGGATTATTTTTTAATGTGGCGTTAAATTGAATATGACTTTGATAAGATGAATCAGAGTATGGGAAATAGCTTTAATGACAGAATTAAATTCTTTAAAATGCACAGGAAAACTATGGATTCGCATAAATTGTTTGTATGTTAAAATATTTCCATAATTATCAAACATATTCATAAGATGATTAATATCCCTGTTAAACCAATTCCTTAAAAATAAGGATTTATTGTTCGCATTGTAACCAACTTTTTTAATCTAGAGGATAAGTTTAAACTTGGACATCCATGCTCTTGTTTTCCTCATAGTAATGACAGTGACGCAAACGCAAACCGGAAATTGTAACGTGTGCGCACGAGAAACGTATCGCGGGGCGCACGAGAAATGTATCGCGTACGCACGAGAAACTATTGCGTGGGCACGAGAAACGTATCGCGTGCGCACGAGAAACTATCGCGTGCGCACGAGAAACTATCGCGTGCGCACGAGAAACTATCGCGTGCGCACGAGAGAAACTATCGCGTGCGCACGCGATACATTTCGTGTGCGCACGCGATAGTCTTTATTTTTTTATTTTTGCCAAGGTCCCTTTAGGGGCTCCATACACATGTACCTGAAATCAAATATAAAATTAATGCGTGTTTGGCTTGCTGTCCGGGGGAGGGCTCCGAGCTCGGAATTTTGCCCGAACCCAGAGTACTCCCCCTATACTGGGGTAGACCCAGCCGAGTGTGAGGTGAAGGGGTGGTAGAGGGATGCTGAGAGACTTGTCGTGAGACAGGAGGTGAGGAAAAGCTTTATTTATACCGGCTTCCTCTTGAGTTGATTGGTTGATTACCTGAACATGCTCCTCCCGAACTTTGTTACATAAAACTTAATTTCACGAGTTCACATGTACCTGAAATCAAATATAAAATGAATGCTTGTTTGGCTTGCTGTCCGGGGGAGGGCTCCGAGCTCGGAATTTTGCCCGAACCCAGAGTACTCCCCAAAAATCCAGGTAAGCTTGGGACAGCGAGCGTAGAAAATAATTCCCCCCAAAAAGTGAAGGGCATGAGAAGGTATTTACTAAAGAACGAGCTTGACTGTTCGACCGAGAGGGCTCTTGCGACGTCCGACGGGAACTTGGGTGCTCACGGCATCGGACGGATAAGCCCCGCCAGCAGTTGAACTGACAGCTCGATGACGCCAGATTTATACGAGCGTGATTTTGGAACGAATTAAGCCGTTCAACCGGGAGGGCTCTCGCGGCATCCTACGGGAGCTTGGAAGCACGCAGCGTCGGATGGGAAGGCCTCGCCGGTTGGACGGGGCGCCCGCTGTACTCGGTCGGACCGGCGCTTCGAGGGGTGCTGGGGCACGGGAATAGACCCCTCGCAGCCCAACGAACGGGGAGCCCATGCGGCGACACGAGCGCGGCCGTCCGACGATTATGAAGGCAGGCTCTCACTGCGATTCGGACGGGAGGGCTCGACCAGCGCTTCGGAAGGGGGACGGAGCCCGGCCCACGAGCGGGGAGCCATCACTGCGTACGAACGGGGGAGCCTGCTATTGTAAAAATACGCTGTTTTTTTTGGATATGCTTACGTAGCGGGCGTGGAATAGGGTGAGGGTGGCAATGGAAGGAGCGCGACAGGTGATGGGAATTAACTGTTTAATTAGTGAGGGCTTCGTGAGCGTTTCGGATGTGGAAGCGGCTGGATCTGATATAAGTTTTGAAAGCTTCAGATGACCAGCGACCGAGTGTTTGGATTTGTTGTTGGGAAAGACCTTTTTGTGCGGCTGTGGTTGCTGCGCCGATGCAGAAGGAATGGCTTGAAAATTTGTTTGCTGGGATGCCGGATTTGATAAGGACTGCTTTGAGGTGTTTTTGGAACTAGAATCTCGTGGCTGGATGATTAGAGTCGTCTGTGAAGAGTGGATCGAGAGGGGATTTGAGCGTAGAATGTTTATACTGAAGGTAATTTCGTAGGGAATAGAACGGTTGAATGGGAGTCGGCAGATTGAAAATATAAACAAAATGACCTTTTTTAGCTCGATCTGTTTTGCTTTGTTTGATGAAAAAAGATATAGTTTCGTTGTCTATGATCTGTAAATCTGAAATGGTAGGGTGAATATTTGAATTGAAATTGGATGTGATGGTCAATTCGGAGCAGCGGAGAAAGCCGAAAAAAGCTAGGATAAACATTGCTTCTAGTGTGCGCGCCGTGTTGATGGAGTGGTATCCAAGACGGAGTGATGAAATACATTTGGCAATTGTAATGGGTTGTCTGGTATCCAGGCGAGTGGGATGAGTTCTTTGAATTCCTTTAATGAGAAGGGACGTTTGGAAGTTATTAATAGCGGGGGTGGGCCTACCATAAATTAATTTGTGAAAGAATTGAATGCCACTTAAGTAGCTTTTTATGGATCCGGCTTGGAGACCACTGACTTGATTGAGGTGAGATATGAAAGAAGTGACGATTGAGGTGAGATATGAAAGAAGTGACGGTTAGAAGAGAGAAATCGGGAAACGGTTGTGCGAGAGGTGGAATAATTTGAAAATTTTCCACGCGGTGTAGTATGATTGGAGAGTTCTGGGAGAAACTGGTTGTAGGATAGAATCGATGGACGTATCCAGAAGGGATTTCAGCGGATGGTTTAAGGGAAGATTAGTTGAGAATAAGGAGGTACTGGGGTTGGAATGGGGTCCGCTTTTGGTGCCAGCATCCTGAATCTCTGAAAATAGAAACGGGAGAGAGAGTCAGCGATTTTGTTGAGAGCACCTGGGACGTGTTTTGCACTTATTATGAACTGATCACAAGCGGAGATCCAGATGAGGCGTCTGAGGAGTGGCATTAATGCAGGTGAGCGAGAACGACTTTTGTTAATGCATTGTACGATTGCTTCGTTGTCACAATGAACTTGAATGCTTTTAGATGACCATTCTTTCCCCATAGGGAAGCTGCGACGACGATCGGGTAGAGCTCGAAAAGGCTGAGGCTGAGGATTGGGGAGTGTCTAGCATCTGGGGGGGCCAGGGAGACGCGACCTTGGTAATAACCTCCGAAACTGACTGAGGGGGCTGCATCTGTGAATAGTTTGATCTCGAGGGGGAGAGAGATAAAGTCGTCTTAAAAAAAAAGTTAAGCCGTTCCACTGGTTAAGAAAAGTGATCCATAATTTCAGCTCGTTTTTGCACTCGCAAGATAAGATGATTTGATCTTCCAGCGCGTGAACGGATGATGAGAGGGCGAGGAGATGCGCGATGAACGGGCGGCCTTGTGGGATAATGCGCATGGCATAGTTTAAGTGGCCAAGCAGCGAGAGGAGTTCGCGTTTGGAACACTTAGAGCGGTCCGTAAGATTGGCGGCGATTAAAATGATTCGATCTAATTTTTTCGTTTGGCAGTGAAGCCTGGAAAAAAAAGTCCAGATTGATGCCCAGGAATTCTATGGATGTGGTTGGCCCCGTTGTTTTTTCCTGAGCTAACGGAATCCCTAGCTCAGCAAAGACTTTTTGCACCGTGACAAGGTGAGCCGCGGGGATGGCGTCGAAAGGTGAAATGATTAAAAAATCATCGAGCAGATGGAGAAGGTGAGGAATTGCATAATTGTTGGAAAGGATACAACATATGGCCTCTGATAGAGTGTCAAAGATTTTGGGGCTGCTTTTGCAACCGAAAGTTAAATAAAATTTTCCCCGCCAGTTCACGCCGAATAAATGCCACGAATCTGGGTGGATAGGCATTACTTTAAAATCAGAAGTGATATCTACTTTCGCCAACCATGCGCCGCGACCCGCTATTTTGATCAAGGTTATAGCTTGTTCGATGTCGTGATATTTGATTGAATACTCTTCGAGGGGGATGAGACTGTTGATGCTTGGATATGGAGAGTTATGAGGAGCTGAGAGGTCAATTATAAAACGCTTTTTGCCTGAAAATTCTCTTGTAGCCACACCTATGGGGCTAATGCGAAATTTGTCGAACGTTGGGGCCTCGAACGGACCGATCATGAAACCTGATTCTATTTCTTTTTTAATTAGATCGTCTACTACTTCAGGCTACTACATATCTACTACACCAGATATTTTGCCAATAGATTTATTATTTAAACATGTGTCATGTCAGACAGAGAGAAACAGGCATGTAACAATAAGGCTACATGAGAGGAGGTCTTCATTCTAGATTTCTCTGTTCCCCATTTCTCTATCTTCTCACCCCATCATGCTAGCTGTAAATGGTTTCTCTGGGTTTCTCCTTCCTTACCCCATCATCTCTAAGTTTCCTCCTTCCTCTCACCCCCTCATGCCTTCATGTGTCTCTGTGGTGGTACAGTAAGATTGAGCTTTTATACATCACAGAGAGTCTTACAGCTTCCTTGTAAGGTAACAAAACATGTTGCTTTGAGCTTCTTAAAATTAGAACGTATATGTCATACGTACACGTCATGTTTAACATGACACAATCCACTTTTATATTAAGAACTAACCTTGGTGCATACATTAGTGCAGGGGTTCTCAACTCCAGTCCTCGCGACCCACTGCTCTGCATATTGTGTATGTCTCCCTTATTTAACACACCTGATTCAGATCCTCAGCTCGTTAGGATATGGACGAGAGTCTACCCTAACGAGCTGAGGATCTGAATCAGGTGTGTTAAATAAGGGAGACATACACAATATGCAGAGCAGTGGGTCGCGAGGACTGGAGTTGAGAACCCCTGCATTAGTGGTACATTTGCATCAGTGGAAACATTCCTTTCCCTGCAAAGAACATGCCAACTGTCTCAGTGAACATTGGATACCTCTAAGCAAAATATAACTCAAGCAGCTCTCTGCTCAGCAGACATGTACAAACACTGTCTGACTTCATAAAATTCATTACAAAATTATTGTGAAAATGAATAAAGAAAAATAATACAAAGAAAATAAAAAATAACATTAAACAGTATTTTTTTCAGTCTTCAGGCTCTGCTATGGAGGACTGAAGATTATTGCAAGTGATATTTTGCGTAGGCTGGCATTCTACGCCGGGTTTAAAACCTTGGCTGAGACCGGACAACAGATAAGTTGTAAAGTTGGCATCTGGGTGATGGAATAATTCCTTAGCCAGACGGGAAACATTCACAGGAGTCGAGAGATAGTTTTTCTCACTTTTATTTACGGCTTTTTGTACAGAACATACCACGTGGGCATGGGCACCGCCACAATAATTACAGACGTGGAGATAACGACAGCGTTGTCTTTGGCATTTACCCTCGTTGAAATTATTGCAAACTTGCCTGTTGGAAGAGACGTTTGGGGCTCTGTTCGGGAAGTCGCTACCGGAAGAGAGGTCCTCTCTTGCCGGTCGCGGAACATAGCTTGTGGATTTGATGGGAATCTGCGCTGGGCTGGGAGGAATCGAGGGATTAATTTGAGGGCATGCCGTGGTGGCATGGGTAATAGACCTGCAAATTGCGCAAGAGATGTTTCGGCACCCGAGAAACACGCGGTTGTGGAGATCAGAGTCCAACGCCCCCCAGTAAGGACACCGATTCCATTGGGAAATACGGACTGCACATTTAGCGGAGAATAATTTGTGGTAAGTGTAAAAATGACTACCCCCATAAGACAGCGCGAGCTCCGCTATAATAGAAAGGTAATCGTTAAGCTTGCGCCGTCTATGGGGAAAAACAGAACATATGACTTCGGTATAGCGGTTGAAAGAAATACAGAATTCGGCCAATGACAATATGCGAGATGAAACCTGCGTGTTGTTCCCTATCGAGGAAACTCGACAATGCATCGAGAATCGACACTTTGGGGACGCTCCCTTAGCGTGCGCCTCTTAAGTAAAAATGAAACTAATCCAATCCTGATTGGTGTTGCGTCGTGACGGCATAACCGGAAGCATAAAGGTGACGCTGACGCATAGAATGCCAGCTATCGCTCTTCAGCAAGCGCTCTCTGTGAAACTGTCTGTCTTATTTGATGTTGTTTGTCTGTGCTAAGCTCTATATTATGGCGAGTGAACAATACACTAAGTGTGTGCACCCCTGCCCAAGATTATATGCCACGGGTGGGGACACGCATCTGCTGTGTGTGTGTGTATTGTTTAGGGGCGCAGCACGCACAGTCAGCGCCTCGAGAGGGCTGCCTGTGATACTGTGAAGCACTTCCTATTAGAGTGCTGCGCTCTCACTTGGCTATATTATTTCACTGATGATGGCCAGGCTCGCGATCCCCGCGATTGGAGTCCGTTGAGGCGACGCGACGGCTTAGATCGCGGAGATCGCAGAAGGATCTCACGGATGAGAACGAGACTGCTGAGGCACCTTTTCTCTCATCATCCGCAGATTCTATGACACTAGTTCACGACGCAGACGCCCGCGATGCGGCTTCTTCTGCCCGTGACGAGTGCCCAGTGCTCGAGCTATCTGTTTAAAAGGAAGTAGATGTGCTCAGCATCGGGAACGAGCAACATGAGTCACACTCGCCGGCTTATGTTTCTGCTTATGTAGAGCTTGTATTGTTGTGATGAGTGCTGTGGCCAGTATTAAATAAATAAATAAATAAATAAATATATTTAAATATATAAGCTGGCCACAAAATAAGCAGGATGATCCCCGTCAAAATGAACTAGACGAGAGATTCCTGCAGCACCGTTCACAAACTCAGAGCCGGGGCTTACTGTTTTTCCCAGATCTTTATAAGAATAGTGCTCGAAAAACACCCGAGGCCAGCCTCGAGGGGCTGGTTCCCTTAGTAGATTTTGTAGAAGAATGGCAACGCCTTCCGAACATATATCTATATGGGTCCTGTATATTATAAAATATTATAAAATATGGGTACAGATTGGAGTTCGGTCACCGACCTCCCTAGTTTGCTGGGGTGGTACCGACTGCAGTGGTTTCAGAACAGGCTCGGGTTATGGAACAAGAGGTACAGACTCTACTGGAATTAAGGGGCCATAGAATGTGTTCCCCTACCAGACAGGGAGTCAAGGTTTTACAGCCGGTACTTTATAGTTCCAAAGAAGGATGGCGGACTGAGGCCTATTTTAGATCTAGGGCTTTTTGAATCATTCTTTGAGGAGATTCAGGTTCAAAATGCTTACTGTTACCATTATCGTGAACCAAATCAGATCCGAGGACTGGTTTGTCACGATGGATCTAAAAGACGCTTATTTCATGTCTCCATCCTTCCATATCACAGGAGGTTCCTGAGGTTGCTTTCGGGGGCGAAGCATACCAATATCGGGTTCTTCCGTTCGGCCTAGCACTCTCTCCCCGCACGTTCACAAAGTGTATGGATGCGGCTCTGGCTCCACTGAGGCTTCAGGGCATCCGTATACTGAATTACATCGACGACTGGCTCATATTGACCCAGTCTCAGGAAATGGCAGTTCGGCATCGAGATGTCGTCCTTGGCCACATTCAGAACCGGGGGTTGAGGCTCAACACTAAGAAAAGGTGTTGGACCCAGCTCAGAAGACTACTCTTCTGGGCGTGGTACGGAATTCGGTTACGATGCGGGCACGTATGTCTCCCGTTCGTATCAAATCCATCCTGGCCATGGGGTCCAGGATAAAGCTAGGCCAGGCCATCATTGTAAAGAAATTTCAAAGACTGCTGGTCCTCATAACAGCGGCATCCAACGTAATTCCTTTGGGCCTGCTTCACATGAGGCCCCTTCAATGATGGCTCAAAAGCCAAGGGTTTTTTCCCCAAGGGGAATCTGTTCCGTATAATAAAGGTTATGCGCAGATGCCTTCGTTCCCTATTAATATGGAAGAAACCTTGGTTCTTGTCCCAAGGTCCAGTGTTAGGGGTGTCATGTCGCCGGGAAACTGTTTCGACAGACGCTTCCCTCGCTGGCTGGGGCGCGGTCTAAGGCCGCTTTGCCAGGGGTCTGTGGCAGGACCATCATCATTCTTGGCATATAAATTGCCTAGAGATGTTGGCTGTGTTCAGGGCTCTGAGGAGCTTCCTCACAGACATCAAAGGTTACCACGTCTCAGTGGTAGCTTATCTGAACCGACAAAGGACACTCAGATTGTGCCCTCTATCCAGATTGGCGCATCTGATCATTTTATGGTCCCAAGGGAAATATTATCTATAAGAACAATATATGTCCCGGGGGTTCTGAATTAGGGAGCAGACATCCTGTCGAGGCAGGGGCTGAGGCCCGGGAATTGAGACTCCATCCAGAGGTGGTGGAGTTGATATGGCAGAGGTTTGGACCAGTGGAAGTGGATCTGTTTGCGTCTCGAGGGACGGCCGTCCAACTGTCCACTTTAGTTCTCCCTCACTCATCCAGCCCTGCTGGGGCTTGGATGCCATGGTACAGGCCTGGCCGAGGCTTCGCCTGTACGCTTTTTCCCCGATCGCTCTGCTCCCGAGTCCTGGAGAGGGTCAGTCAGGAGGGCATCAGTCTTCTTCTGGTAGCCCTGTGTTGGCAAGCCCGAGTATGGTTTTCAGACTTAATTTCACTCCTGATAGCTCCGCCATGGCAGATTCCCCTGAGGAGGGATCTGTTGTCCCAGGCGGAAGGCACTATATTCCATCCTCATCCAGAGCTGTGGAAATTGTGGGTCTAGCCTCTGAGGGGCCTCAGTACCTAGATGCTGGTCTATCATCTGGGGTGGTCGAAACCATACTTATCTCTAGGTCTCCGTCTACTAGGAGATTATATGGCCTCAAGTGGAATGTTTTTCCACTTGGTGTAGATAACTTGAGTTAGGCCCAGTTAACTGCCCAATGGCTTCAGTTCTGGAGTTTCTTCAAGATCATTTCTCTGCGAATCTCTCCCCATCCACATGTAGGGTGTACGTGGCTGCCATTGCGGCATTCCATGCACCACTAAATGTTGGGCCTTTGGGGAGGCACCAACTGGTCATACTATTTCTCCATGGTATTGGAGGATGAGACCGACAGTCAGGTCCAGGGTTCCTTCCTGGGACCTGTCGTACCTCTTTTCCACCAACAAGAACCGGGTGCTGGTTCAGAGCCAGAGCCAGAGCTGGTTCGGAGTTGATTCGACTGACAAGCTTACTAAGAACCGGTTTGCCTTTCCACCGGCTAGAGAGCCACAACAGAGCCAGCTCTTACGTCACTGCATACGTCTCATGTTGCCCAGCAACGCTAGTGCGGTAGCGGCAAACACAAACACGCCAGGCTTGTTCGAGTTGCATCGGCTTCTCGCAGATCGATCGCCGTAAGACATCAAAGCACTGCGAAAGCGATCCAAAAGCACAAGGAGTCGTATGATCTCCAAACACTCCCGCAGCTCCGATCGGTCCGCGCCGCTCCGATGCATCTCGAACAAGCCTTCAACAATAACGAACGTTGCGTTACTATGGATGCTCATGGGCTTGCAAAAATACATCGGAATCCAACGCGTTTGTGCAGCTCGCCGTAACTTACATAAATATTATAATCAAGCTGCTATTAGCTCGACTAGCTGCTATTTAAAAATGGCGGTCACAAGTTTCTATTCGTCTTGTTGGTCACGGTAACCCCGCCCCCACCCCCTGACGCAAGCGGTTCTTACTTGGCTCTGTTCTAGACCAGCAATGATTTGGTGCTACGTAAGAACCACTTTTCCTGGTTCGGAGCTGGTGCTTTGTGTGTGGAAATACAAAGAACCGAATTGAAACTAGGCTCTGGCTCCGAACCAGCACCAGCTCTGCCTTGGTGGAAAAGGGGTATGTGTGGTTCTCGAAGGGCTATTCCTGGCTCCCTTCGAATACCTCCAGTCGGCTTCGCCTAGGACCTCACGTTCAAGATAGCCTTTCTCTTAGCTATTTCTTTACAGAGACTGGGAGATCTCCAAGCCCTGGCATTATCGCCAGCTTGCTTGGGATGTGCCCCCGGCGGAGTTAAGGCCATCCTGCATCCGAGACCCAGCTATGTGCCTTAAGTGCAATTTATCATGGCTAGGTCCATGGTCCTGCAAGTATTTCATCCTCCACCTCATGTGTCGGCAGAAAAGGAGAGGTTCCTTGCTCTGCCAGTCAGAGTTCCGAGTATTTACCTTGAGAGGTCCTCTTCTTGGAGGAGGTCGGACCTACTGTAGTGTGTTTTGGATCACCTATTAGGGGCTCCCGGCTTTACAAACCATAAGTAGGCCTACAAGGTGCGCAATTTGCCTTCACCTTTGGCCGTTAGGGCTCTTTCTACTAGAGGCATGGCGTCCTCTAGGGCCCTCCTTTCGGGAGTTCCCATCCAGGAGATCTGTGAGGCAGCCAGTTGGGCTACCCCACACACTTTTGTTAGGTTCTATATTCTGCACCTCCCTAGTACGCCTGGCGCACATGTGCTCTCGTCCTAGCTGAGTGCCTGAATCAGTTTCACTCCAGGCCAGGCCTGTTTTCGGTGCGTGGCCTAGTGGGCATTCGTTCCCCAAAGTGTCGATTCTCGATGCATTGTCGAGTTTCCTCGATAGGGAACGTCTCGGGTTATGACTATAACCCTTGTTCCCTGAGAAGGGAACGAGACAATGCATGCTCGGCCACGCCCCTCGAGGCCTTAGAGCGTCTTGCTTCATCGCGAGGCTGGCATTCTATGCGTCAGCGTCACCTTTATGCTTCCGGTTATGCCGTCACATGTTACGTCACGACGCAACACCAATCAGGATTGGATTAGTTTCATTTTTACTTCAGAGGCGCACGCTAAGGGAGCGTCAACCAAGGTGTCGATTCTCGATGCATTGTCTCGTTCCCTTCTCAGGGAACAAGGGTTATAGTCATAACCCGAGACGTTTTTTAGAGTGACAGATATGTCGCCGCAGTCCACCTGGCGATTGGATTCTGACAAGGGGAACATTGACAGGAGGGACCCTAAATCTACGTCCGCACCTGCGAGAATTTGCGCTCTGATGCTGTTCGTCACTGGAGGAGGTTCTGCGGCGACGGCGTTTGGAGGGGCTGGTTGAGGAGTGGCTGAAAAGAGAGAGAAGGAAGGTCGAGCGATGAGAGGGTTGGGAAGGGGGGGGGGGGGCGGTACTGAGGCCGTTTGCGGAGGCATCCTCACGCAAGGATCAGCCCCTGGTACGGATGGAGGGGGAAAGAAAAGAGGGTTGTGAGGAAGAGGAAGAAAATGCGTCGGTGTTTGACCAGCTAACGGAGGCAACCTCACGCTAGGGTGCGCACCTGGTGGTTGAAAGTAGGAAAAAATGGAAAGAAGAGGAGTCAGGAGGGAGAGGAAACATTTGAGGAGCTGCTAAAGTGTTGGTGTTGCAGAGATCTGGAGCGTAGCGTGCCAAGGTGGGAGGGGCTGAGGAGGTGGTTTGACCTGGAAGAGAAAGAAGCCCTTTCGCGACTGGGTCTGGGGCGCGGCCCAGGCTGGCGGAAGGTCTGTGTCGACGTGGCGCGGTGGGCAGGGTCCGGCCCTGCTTGTGAGGAAGGTGGAGACGCTGGGGGGCGAGCGATCTGGGTCCGGCGGGCTCTGCACGATCGACCTGAAGAAGTGGGAGCTGGAACAGAAGGGTGAGTAGATTGTAAAGACACATAAAGGTTAAATAAATCTGCCTTTTTTAATCTACGAGAAAAGTTGACATCTGAATTAATCAGGGCTTGTCTCAGCCCTTTAACGGTCCACTTCCCTATGGGAGGGATGTTTTCCCTATGGGAGGGGGCCAAAGAGTGCGAAGACGCGGAGGAAGATGGTTGACTCCTTGCCGGCGGTGGTGAGGGGAGTCCTCGGCGTCTTGGCGTCCGTGGAGAAGATCGCGGAAGCTGACGTCCCCGGTTTGAGGAGGTCGGAGAAGGAACAATCCTTGGAACCGCGGATTGCGGTGGAGTCTCATCCGTGACGAGAGAATCGTCATCGGAAGGGAAAAGCTCTAACTCAGACATGATGGCACAAGGGCGGAGTCGAATGCTGAGAGATTTGTCGTGAGACAGGAGGTGAGGAAAAGCTTTATTTATACCGGCTTCCTCTTGAGTTGATTGGTTGATTACCTGAACATGCTCCTCCCGAACTTTGTTACATAAAACTTCATTTATTAACCCTCTGGGGTCTGAGCTGTTTTCGGGCTCTTTCGGTGTTTTGGTATGCCCTGACATTTGTGCTTATTTCAGCTACTTAAAACATACCATTTGCCAACATATAAATTTGCTGTATTCAGCACAAACTCTGCTACAATAATATGTGAGCAAAATGGATGTACATGTTTGCATTTTATAGAAAAAAAATAATATGCGTGGTTAGTACGTTTTGGGAAAAAAAATGTCACCGCAATAAGGCCATTTAACACATACTGAATAGTTGAAAACAATACTTTTGAGTTACTATTCTTGTAGGCTAGAACTTTTACTTCAAAATGAAGTGAAAATCATTCTGACCACTCTTTCAGAAAGATCAATATAACGATTTGAATTTCTTACATCAGTTTTTGGGTCATTACTGCTGTATGCGTGGGAGTGTTAATGCCCATGAATATTAATGTGATTTACACCTGGGGAGACTAAAGACACTCCCCCAATGTGCTAATGCCCCATCAAGGTGCTGTGAGGCAGCCTGAACTAAGAATGATTCGATGTATAAAAAGTTAAAAAGAACAGCATTTATTCAAAATAGAAATCTTTCCTAAGAACATAAAGACTTAAAGTCATTCATATCACTTAACACTTCCTTTCAAAAAAAAAAAACATAAAAAGACCAAACTTGTTTTTTTTTTATATAAAAAAATATATAAAATATTGCTTATATAGTGCTTATATAAATAAAAAAAAGTGCATTCAAAGAATCCTAAAAAAACTATCACAGGTTAAAAAAAATTAAGCAGCATAACTGTTTACAACATTGATTTTAAAAAAAATTATATCAGAATGATTTCTGAAGGCTGATGGTGACGATGTAAACACAACAAAACAAAAGCAAAAAACTGTTAGCACATTATCCAAAGTAAACTGATGGACTATTATGATTATAGATGCACAATGTATCTGTTGATGGACAGAGAAACATCTATTGATTGGTAGACTGCGTAACCGCGAGTATCTGTTTATGGCTCATCGACCGCACGCATTTACTGATACACTCAATGAACGGCTGTACCTAATACAAATAAAACATCTCTAGTTAACTAGTAGATCATTCATTTAGTCCGCTCTTAAATAAGAGATCTAGAGCTAAAATGTTTTGTTTTTGAACTCAAGCTGAGCGCTCGTGTCCTGCTATCAGTGTCATGGATACAGTGAGTCTCTTGTGGCGGCGCGCGCACAGAACGTGCTTTTCAATCTATTGCCATTGCGGACACTATTCATTCCGGTGAAATCACAAAATAAAATGCACACAAACGTGTGTCCTATATACGTGTGTGTTTGATATAGACTGTAACCACTGATGAACATATTCGGTTTTGATGAGAGAAAAAAAATATGCTAGTGGTGGATTCGAACCTGTAACCTCTAACACGCTTGGCAATTGATCTAACCACTAGACCACAGGAGAACGTCTCGGGTTACGTATGTAACCCTTGTTCCCTGAGAAGGGAACGAGACACTGCATCGGTGACGACACTAGGGGAACGCCCTTCAGCGTAGCGCGTCTGAATTTATGAATGAAACCGAATCCAATCCTATTGGCGTTGCGTGATGACGTAGCGTGTGACGGCATATGCGGATGTGTACAAAGCACGCCGGCACACATGAGATGTCAGCTTTTGCTATGAAGCAAGTGCTCCAGGCGGGGTGAGGTGTGGCGAACCGATGCAGTGTCTCGTTCCCTTCTCAGGGAACAAGGGTTACATACGTAACCCGAGACGTTCCCTTTCGAGGAACTCGAACTGCATCGGTGACGACACTAGGGGAACGAGATACCCACTATACCACAACGAACCCCGCTTCATCCTAGTGTGAAGCTGTCTTCAGGCACAACTTAGGACGAAAGCACTCGTGCACCGGGTGTAGAGGGAAGGTCCAGACTGTAAAACCTCATGAATGTGTGCGGAGTGGCCCAGCCAGCCGCCTCACATATGTCATGGATAGAAACCCCTGAAAGGAGGGCTCTAGAGGACGCCATGCCTCTGGTGGAGTGAGCCCTCACGGCCATAGGTGAAGGCAAATTGCGCACCTGATAGGCCAGGGAAATAGTCTGAACGATCCAGTTGCTGAGGGTCTGCTTAGGGGCGGGAAGCCCCTTCTTGGGCGACCCAAAACACACCAGCAACTGGTCCGACTTCCGCCATGAGGAGGACCTCTGGATATAACATCGCAGTGCTCTGACAGGGCAGAGCAGGTGAAGTCTCTCCTCATCCGCCGTCACATGAGGTGGAGGATGAAAAGCCTGCAGAACCATAGGCCGTGCCACATTAGATGGCACCTTGGGCAAATAGCCGGGCCTGGGATGCAAGATGGCCTTAATGTTGCCGGGAGCAAACTCCAAGCACCCATAGGAAATAGAGAGCGCCTGAAGATCTCCTACCCTCCTCAGAGAAGTAATGGCCAACAAAAAGACCACCTTAAACGAAAGTTTTTTTTTTGGCCTCAGCCGACTCCAATGGTTCGAAGGGGGCCTCGGCCAGCCCTTCGAGAACCACCGCCAGGTCCCAAGAGGGAACCCTGGTGCGAGCCGCAGGTCTCATCCTCCAGGCTCCACAGAGGAAACGTACGACCAAGTGATGCCTCCCCAGAGGGCCATCACTCAGAGGAGCGTGGAAAGCCGCAATGGCAGCCACATAAACCTTGAGTGTGGATGGGGTAAGCCTGGCAGAAAAGCGGTCTTGAAGGAACTCCAGCACTGAAGCCACTGGGCAGTGAACTGGGTCCAGATCACGCTCTCTGCACCAAGTGGAAAACACATTCCACTTAAGGCCGTATAGCTTCCTCGTGGAGGGAGCTCTGGAAGTGAGTATGGTTTCAACCACTTCTGTTGACAGGCCGGCTTCTAGGTACTGTGCCCCCTCAGGGGCCAGACCCACAGTTTCCACAGCTCGGGCCGAGGGTGGAGAACTGAGCCCCCTGCCTGAGACAACAGGTCCCTCCTCAGAGGGATCTGCCATGGCGGGCCTGCCAGGAGCAGGATGATGTTCAAAAACCATACTCGGGCCGGCCAAAACGGGGCTACTAATAGTAGGCTGACCCCGTCCTGGCAGACCCTTTCCAGAACTGCTGGGAGCAGAGCGATTGGGGGAAAGGCATACAGACGCAGCCTCGGCCACGTCTGCGTGATGGCATCCAACCCCAGCGGGGCTGGATGTGAGGGAGAACCACAGTGGACAGTGTGTCGTCTCTCGGGACGCGAATAGGTCCACTTCCACTGGGCCAAACCTCTCGCATATTAACTCCACCACCTCGGGGTGGAGTCTCCATTCCCCGGGCCTCAGCCCCTGCCTCGACAGCATGTCTGCTCCCTGGTTCTGGTCCCCCGGGACATACATCGCCCTGAGAGACGACAGTCTCCGCTGGGACCACAGGAGGATCTGATGCGCCAGTCTGCACAGAGGGCGCGACCTCAGACCCCCCTGACGGTTTAAGTAAGATACCACCGACATGTTGTCGGATCTTACTAGGACACGGCGACCATGGAAGTCTGGCAGAAAGCTCCTCAGAGCTCGGAACACCGCCAACATTTCTAGGCAATTTATGTGCCAAGAGGAATGATGGCCCTGCCAGAGACCTCTCGTAAAGTGGCCGTCCATGACCGCGCCCCAGCCCGTGAGGGAGGCGTCTGTCGAAATAGATATCCGGCAACATGACGCTCCCAGCCTGGGACCCTGGGACAAGAACCAAGGCTTCTTCCAAATTGATAGGGAACGAAGGCATCTGCGCGTAACCCTTATCAAGCGGAATGGATTTCCCCTCGGGGAAAACCCCTTGGCTCTTAACCACCACTGTAGAGCTCTCATGTGTAGCAGGCCAGAAGGTATCAGGTTGGACGCTGCTGCCATGAGACCCAACACTCTCTGAAAGTGTTTGACAGTGATGGCTTGGCCTAGCTTTATCCCGGACACTGTGGTCAGGATGGACTCGATCCGAGCAGGAGAAAAAGGTGCCTGCATCGTGACTGAGTCCCACACCACTCCCAGGAACGTGGTTCTCTGGGCTGGTGTCAACCCGCTCTTCTTCGTGTTGAGTCTCAACCCCAGGCTCTGGATGTGGGCGAGGACGACATCTCGATGCCGAATCGCCAGCTCTCTCGACTGGGCCAATATTAGCCAGTCGTCGATGTAATTGAGCACCCTGATGCCCTCGAGCCTCAGGGATGCTAGAGCTGCATCCATACACTTGGTAAAAGTACGAGGGGAGAGTGCTAGGCCGAATGGAAGAACCTGATATTGGTAAGCTTCGCCCCCGAAAGCAAACCTCAGGAACCTCCTGTGAGATGGAAGGATGGAGACGTGAAAATAGGCATCTTTTAGATCTATCATGACAAACCAATCCTTGTATTGGTTTTGACTCACGATAATATAAATAGTGAGCATCATGAACCTGAACCTCCTCAGAGACCGGTTCAGATGCCAAAGATCTAAAAATGGACGCAGCCCTCCATCCTTCTTGGGAACTATGAAGTACCGGCTGTAGAACCCGGACTCTCTGACTGGTGGGGGAACATGCTCTATGGCCCCTTTTTCCAGCAGCGAGTGAACTTCCTGTTCCAACACCAGACTCTGCTCTGGGTGAACTGAAGTCCAGACCACCCCGTTGATACTTACCTTGGTGGGTGGACCTGGAACTGCAGTCTGTACCCGATTTCTACTATGCGCAGGACCCATGGAGAAATATTCGCGAGGTTCTGCCATGCCTCTGCAAAATTCGCCAAGGGAACCAGCCCTTCCGGGCTGGTGTCAGGTGTTTTGTGCGAGTCCTTGACGGCACCCTGAAGCGGAGAACCGGCAGGGGAAGACCGACAACGAGTCACAGTGTGCGAACCTGAACACTGACTGACTGCAAGCCTTTGGGGCAGACAGACCAGTGTGTGCTCGCTGGAAGCTAGCGTGTCCCGAAACGTCAGAGACGGCGGGATACTGACGCCAGCTTCCCGAGGGCCCAGCGAGAGATGGGACCGCAACCGCTGTCTCTCGGGGCGGGCCCTTGGAGGTCTTGTAAAGTTAGGACTGGACTGGAGGACGGTCCTCAGATCCGTCTTCTCAGGAGGCTCTGGGTAAGAGCACCGCCTAAAGTCCCAAGCTCAGTTTTTTTTTTTTTTTTTTTGAGGGGGACCTCAAAGCGATACTCTCCTTCAGATGGTAGGCTGAATTAATATTTAATTACTTTAACTCCTCGGAATTAAATGCAGCCATAACACTGGATAAGTGAAACACAGTCTGAATGGTAGGCTGTAGGAATTAAATGCAGCCATAAACACCAGAATACTGTTTTATATTTAATTATACCATCTCATAACCTACACGCTGCCTCGGCAAGCGCGAGATTCGAGCCGTTATAATTTGGCTTTCATCTCTCGAGAAGAAAGTCAACAGGCGCGAGGCTGAGACACCCGAAACGCACGTGTGCGGCGAGTTTTTTTTTTTTTTTTTTTTCAATGAACACAGCAAGCACCCTCAGGAGCTGACTGTTCATGCCTCGTACTCACACAGCAAACTGCAAAGTAGACTCGTAACCTACATGCTGCCTCGGCAAACACGAGATCTGAGCTACTGGATTCTGTATTGCAACTGCAAGGCATTAAACCTACGCGCTGCCTCGGCAGACGCGAGATCCCAGCCACAGAATCTTACTGGAAAGTACACTCGCAATCTAAGCGCTGCCTCGGCAAACGCGAGATCCGAGCTAGATTCTGTATTGCAACTGCAAGGCATTAAACCTACGCGCTGCCTCGGCAGACGCGAGATCCCAGCCACAGAATCTTACTGGAAAGTACACTCGCAATCTAAGCGCTGCCTCGGCAAACGCGAGATCCGAGCTAGATTCTGTATTGCAACTGCAAGGCAAACATTAAACCTACGCGCTGCCTCAGACGCGAGATCTCGGCCACAGAATCTTACTGCAAATTGTGTGTGTGTGTGTGTGTGCGCGCTTCGTGCAGATTCTCCTCCGCGATGCTGAGCACGTCCAATTCCTCGGAATCAGACAGCTGCAACACCGGGTCTACATCCCGAACGGGAGAAGCCGCGGGGCGGGCTCCCGAACGGGGGATAGGGGAATCTGCAGCTTTCAGATGAAGATCGGGAAAGTGCCTCAGCAGTCCCGATCTCCTCTGAGAGCTCTCTCTGCGAGCCCCACGATCTAAGCCGCCGCATTGCCTCAGCAGATGCGGGACCTGATCCGCGGGGAGCGCGCATCTGACCATCATTACTAAATAAGGCCAGGCGGGAACGCAGCACTCTTATAGTAAGAGATGCATAGTGGCCACAAGCAGCACCCTCGAGGGCTGCTTGAGCGTGCTGCGTTCCCAGACATGACACACACATCTCGTGTGTGTGTGTCCCGCCGTGATAAAACGAGGGCATGGGAACACACACTTCTAAATTGCAAAATAGAGAGACAAACAACATCAAATAAGACAAACTGGTTCAGACAACACAGAGCGCTTGCTGAATAGCAAAAAGCTGACATCTCATGTGTGCCGGCGTGCTTTGTACACATCCGCATATGCCGTCACACGCTACGTCATCACGCAACGCCAATAGGATTGGATTCGGTTTCATTCATAAATTCAGACGCGCTACGCTGAAGGGCGTTCCCCTAGTGTCGTCACCGATGCAGTTCGAGTTCCTCGAAAGGGAACTCAAACAAAACTTGCAGATCAATATATTTCACTAAATCATTACAAACTAAGCAGTTATTTAAAAAGTTTACACGAGCGTATAGGCCTACACGAACGTTGTGAGTTAATATTTACTATAGTCTGAAAATGCATTTGAGCTCTATGATCAGAAAAGGAATTATA
This sequence comes from Chrosomus eos, assembly GCA_036326025.1. Lineage (NCBI taxonomy): Eukaryota > Metazoa > Chordata > Actinopteri > Cypriniformes > Leuciscidae > Chrosomus > Chrosomus eos. The sequence continues at coordinate 2,174,962 of CM070825.1, read as the reverse complement.
AAACACTAAACTTACTCCGAACTTGTATCCTCGGGGTCAATCCGTTCTTCAAAATGCAACCGCTCGTCTGAGTTTCAAATTCCACTGAGGAAAAGGTTAATTATTCCCAGCTGTCCATAATCCTCTGAAGGAGTAACGTTAGCGTGCTTCCATCCCTAAAACGCGATGAACTATCTGTGAATCTCTGATGAAGAATCTTCATGTTGTTATGCAGTGATCGGGGGCGTGCCGCGTGTGGGATGCATATCGCCTATTTACCATGTCAAAAGCGCTGGGGGTGTGGCGGTCTCACCTAATTATCTATAATGAAGGGAGAGCGAAAAAACTGTAACTCTCCTTGGTTTCAAACGGATTACATAAACTGGAAATATTAAAAAAAAAAAAAAATTACTTCATTTGAAAGAAGAGAATCTCAGCTTCATAAAGAGACATCTCTCGTATCTCTGTGACAAGTATTGACAGAGTTAAAGTGAATGTTTCGGACGCGTTTCAGAACGGACCTCAAAGACAGAGAGAAGGGAAAACGCGCATCATGTTTATTTTTCTTTGTTTGACGAAAAGCACAACACTTTGTTTTTATTGTGAGTATCCACAAAAAAAATAGAAACTTAACAGGATCTAATGATGTACAACACTTATATTTAAGATCAAAATTAACAGAGTAATTTGATTCTCTTTTGCACTGATAAGGAAAAAATCCAGCAAAACGCGGGCACGCGGTTTTCGACCCCTAAGGGTTAATAAACAAGTGTTTTCTGTCTGTATCACTGTCGCCTGCAAAGATGAAGTTGACGATGCTGACTCACTATCTTTGCAGTAAGCTAATGAACGCGCCAGAGAGAAATGCGCATTTCATACGGATAACATAAGCAGAACGCAGTCTGTTTTGTTGCGTTTTGAATTGTTCTGTTTAAATGTAGACATGTCTGTGACTGTGAGGCAAGTATAATCTTACGCTAAGTTTCGGTTCATTTAAGAGACAAGCTGAAATATTTAGCCTACTTCTTATTTATTAAATCCAGGCAATTGGTTGATGAAACATTTATTAAAGGGGTCATGACATGAGAAACCAAATTTGCCTTGATCTTTTGGTATATAAGAGATCTATGTACTATTAAAACTTCCTGCAAGTTTCATAGCTTAAGATGTCCTCCCCATTATAAACAAAGCATTTATTTAATCAAGCTCTAAATACAGCTCGTTCTGGATCCATGGTAAGAAGTGACGTCGCGGTGCGAAGTGACGTACCAGTCGTTTGCATATGACCGCCTCCAGCGCAAGACAACTACGCCTCATTTCGCATCCTCGCATGCGTTGACGTGCAGCGAGTGGGTCTGTTTACAAGATGACTGCAATGATGTGCTGTTCCTGCTGTGGACAAACAACATGTTTGAATGCTGCTGAACGATCCAGACGTCAGGGAAAGCAGTCGGATGCAGTTTATTTGCAGCATATGCAGCCCGCCAAAGCTTTATTTGAGGTGAGTGAGATGAGTGTGACAGGGCATGTTACTGAAAGAGCAGAGAGCGAGCGAGCTCCGGCCGCGTGCGCGCCTTCAAACTGTCTTGCTCTCTCTCTCTCTTCCTCCCTAGCGCATATGAATCAAAATCAATTGAGAATTGATACGATGGTAAAAGATTGGAAGACCGAAGTTTCACGTGGTGGAGCATTGTGTAGTTTACGTGTGATACAAAATGATTAACGTTAATAATTTATGCATAAGCAGCACTGACCTTAGCCAATCATAACAGTATAGGCGTTAACACTGAACTCTTAAAGGGGAAACACCCCAAAACAGACTGTTTGAATCAGAGGTGAGAAACAGGGTGGGAAAATGTCATAAATCACTACATTTTTTATTTTTTTTGTACAAAAAACTATAGTAATACTATAATTGCACCTAAGGGAACATAATAAAACAAAACAAAAAAACATGTCATGACCCCTTTAAAATTAAGATACAATTAATACAAAAAGAAATTCCCTTTAAAGGTGCCATGTGTAATAATTGAGGTAAAAATATCCAAAAAATTAGCTACACGCATCAAAAGAATGAGAAGAAATAAGAGCGATGATGTCATTAAAAAAATGAAAAGTTATAGTGTTGCAGAGATATCAACCTAAATTAGCATTAGCATTACTAGCGCCGGCCCGACAGGTGTTGTAATACCAGTTTCGGCCATGGGAGGCGGTATGCGGGCAACATACATAACCACCAGCCAAACTGCAACACGAATAACTCGCACTGCTTGTATCTCTTTAATCTCTAAAAATCTCCAAATGCTCCACGTGACACTGCGGTCTTACTATCGTGTCAATTGATTTGATTAATATGCGCGAGGGAGAGAGAGCAGGACGGTCAGGACCGCTCTCGTGTTGTTTGAAGACGTGAGAGTGCGCGTGCGCGCGGCCGGGGCTCGCTCTCTCTGTCTCTCTCTCTGCTCGTAACGCGCCCTGTCAAGCGCAGCGGCAGCAGTCATTCTAGTCTACATCCCTCACCTATCAAAATAGGCTTTGGCGGGACAAAGCGGACTATTTGACAGTTTTAGAAGATTAACAACCTGAAACTAAAAAACAGACTAGAGTAGGCCAACTTTCTGGAGGTATACTGTCCCCATCTGGTATGGAATATGTGGAGTTTGAATTGATTTTTTGACATAAGGCACCTTTAAAGAAAGGCTTTGTGCTTTCTGTTTGAGGTCTCTGTGAAAGTTTTAAAGCAGTCTTTTAGTGCCGCTTTCAGAGTGGTCACGTTCGTAACATTGTTTTTTCCTCATAAATGCGAAAAAATTATTACAATTTATATTTTGTTCTGTGGAGAGCCAACCCTTCTTCATCCGGTGGGTAGTATTACTTTTGGTTTGACTAGAGTGTAATTCACAGAAGTAGGCTACTAAAAAATATTTTGCCACCTAAAAGTTAAAGTCACGTTTTTGTGTCACGCATGTTTATTTCCATCATATTAAATAGAAAATGCTTGCGTAGACAGATTTTTTTCCCTTTATTACGGGAGTATATGGATATATAAACAGACGTGTTTAAATATATTCGTATTAAATCCATTTTCTGAGAATTTCTATTTCAAGTTTTGACTGCAAATGTCGCGTCCATAACGCTGGAATTGTTTAATTTTAAAGTATTTATTTTGTGGTGTAGGTCTACATATTTTATAATGTTAACTTCAAATAATTCTTATAGTAATTTAAAGATGTGGTAACATTGGCTCTGGACGGGAAGGACAACTTACTTTAACATGCTTCTTCAGGTTGGAGGTGGAGTCTTTGGACGCTGAAAGGAGCTGGTTGCAGGCAAGCAGAGGTTGCACTGCACAGTTAGGCTATATTTTGTTCTCCCTTCTCTTCATTTAATGTGAAATGCTGTTTGAATTTCCAAGATAGAAACGCATTCTTGGCCTGGCTCTGTTGTTCCGGCTTCATCTCTACTCTAGCTCCAGCTGCTCCTCTTCCGACTCCATTGTGACTGATGATCACGCAAACCACGCATTTTTTTCGTTTTCACATTGGGGCTTCTGGTAAATGCTGAGTTTCCTTAATTTATTTAGAGAGTGAATAAACTCGTGAAACAGAGAAGTATCGTAATGTAATCCGTTGATTTCAACAATGTAACTGTATTCTAAATACCAACTATTTAAATTGTAACTGTAACGGAATACAGACACTCATAATTTGTATTCTGAATACGTAACGCCGGTACATGTATTCTGTTACTCCCCAACACTGTATATACATTATCTCACATATCCCCTTTCATTGCAGATTGGCATCCAAGGTTCGTACAAATACTGAGAATGCACACAGAACACACACACACACAAAAAAAAAGATAAAAGGGGAAAGAAGGGGAGATGAGAACATACATTTTCAATCTAAAGAATTAGCATCAAATGCATTTTCATAATAATCCAAGAAAGGTTGCCATACATTCTGAAACCTTTCTGCTGAGTTTTAGACTGTAGTTCTTAACTTTTCAAGCTGGAGGAAGGACATAGTTTCGCACACCCAACGTGAGTGTTTTGGGGGTGAGGAAGATTTCCAATTTGTAAGAATTAGTCGACGGGCTAACAGTGTAGAGAATGCTATTAATTGAGATTGGCCTTTTGAAACCCCAACTTTACTATGTACCACCCCAAATATTGCAATGATAGTATCTGGATCGATATTCTTTTTACAAATGTAGGTGAATGTATTAAATATCTCTGACTAGAATGTGCCTATGCTTGGGCATGACCAGAACATGTGAGCCAGAGAAGCAGGGGCTACGTGTACAGTTGGGATCCACATCAGGATATATTTTGGCCAATTTGGTCCTAGAGAAGTGCAGGCGATTAAATACTTTGAATTGTATCAACCGGAGCCTAACACAGATAGACGATGTGTATATTTTATGTATAGCTCTTTGCCAAATTTCGTCCGTCAATTCTGTATTTAGATCCTCCTCCCACTGTACCTTAAGAGACAGAGGAGATGGGCATTTCATATCCCGGATAGCAATATACAGCTGGGAGACATTGAAGCCGTATTTTACAGTGGATTTAGAACAGCTAAGGGGGTTTTAGGCACTCCGCGGACAACGGAAGTATGTAGGCGATGGAGCTCTTGGAGAGGTATGTAGAAGGTTCCGGATCGATGTGAACTGGGCCTACATACTTCCGGATAGGGACTGAATGATGATTTTGACTATCTTCTGCATAGTCAACAAGGAAATCAGAGCCATGTAATTCAAGGACATAATTAAAAAAGTCCGGGATGGACTCATAACAATCATCAACGGAGATGAAACGGAATAAATTATCATCATCCAGTCCAATCCGGAAGCAGGCATTAATTGTGGAATTCCTGGAAACATCCAGGAACTCCTCAACATACCTCTCCAAGAGCTCCATGTTCCCCGCTTCACCCAAGATGGCCGAGCATTCATCGCTGGTCCCATCCAGCTCCAAACCTGTGCCGCTGGTCTCATCCAGTCCTGAGCATATGCATCGCGCCATACCCACCATACCAGTGGGGATCTTGGTAGTGCTTGAAGAAGAGGATGCGCTTATTGACTGGGACACAGAGCGTCCGCCATTGATCCCAGCCAGCCCCGAGTCATCATCGCGGATCCAACCCAGCCCCAAGTTTTCACTGCCGGTCCCAGTCAGCCCCAAGTCTTCACTGCCGGTCCCGCCAGCCCGAGCCATCATCGCCGATCCAGCCCTGCCCGAGTCTTCACACGCCGTCCCGGCCAGCCCCAAGTCTTCACCGCCGGTCCCGGCCAGCCCCGAGTCTTCACCGCCGGTCCCGGCCAGCCCCAAGTCTTCACCGCCGGTCCCGGCCAGCCCCGAGTCTTCACCGCCGGTCCCGGCCAGCCCTGCAGAGCCTTGTGTCCCAGAGCCTTGTGTCAATTTTATGGGGGGGGGTCTCTCCGCCACGGCCGCCCAAAGGGGTCTCTCCGCCACGGCCACCCGAGGGAAAGTCTCTACCCTGGCCGCCCGAAGGGTCCTCCCCATCCTGGCCGCCTGCACAGCCTGCTCCTCCCTGGCCGCCAGAACTGCCAGCTCCGCCCAGGGCGCCCACTCCCCCACCCCATTGGTGTTATATGGCGCAAGGACGCACCTTTTTGGGAGGGGGTGTACTGTCATAGTCCTGTGTTTCCCCTTCATTGTGTTTTTGGTTCAGTCCTGTTTCTCAGTTTTCCCGCTATTCGTCATCCCTCAGTTTAAACACCTGTGTCTCATCGTCATCATGTCTCTCACCTGTGTGTCCTTATCTTGTTCCTTTGTTCTCCCTAGCATTTATACCATGTGTTCTCCCTTTATTCAGGGTCCGTCCTCGTCGTTTTACTGTGTGTGATGTGGTTCCTGAGTATTTTTATTAAATATTCCTGTTTCCTGTGATTCCTTTTCTCCTCGTGCTTTCTGCCACTACACGTTCCCTGACAGCAACAATGTAATTGTCTTCTCTGAGTGAATGTTGGCAATAAATAAAGGCCTTGCTGTTTAAATATATTAAACATTTATTACAAAATATACATAATTATCTCTTTCTCTCTCACACAAGAGAGAAGCATGGCACAGATAAAAATGAATTGAATAATTAATTATAAAATACAAATATAAAATAAATAAATAAACCAAATAAAAAAGTGATAAAGGTAGAATATTCTGGTCAACTGGTAAAAAATATACAAAAAACAAAATCAACAGTCCTTTTTGGCTCACACCAAAAACTGTAAATAACAGTGTGTGTTTTCTGTTATGTTAATTATTTTATTGTCCTATTATAGTCCTATATGAATATTGAAGTTTATTTCTTATCTGCCCTCTTCCTCCGCATCTCCTCCATCCACTGGTCAAGTGGAATACCAGCATTTTGGGGACAGTATATGTACCCATAATACTGGCTGTGGCCACTTTCTTTGTTGCAGGGCTGTTGGCACTGACTTTTTTTTGTTGTCAACTTTCCGATTGTAAGTCATCCGGGCAGGTGGTGGGGAGGAAAGCGGGCCAGCAGGAGTAATCCGTTTGGATGCATAGGCTTGTGGGGTCGAACAAATATACACAAGAGGGTGGCAAGGTATTATTTTAGGGGGTCAATATACAAAGTGTTCAATTACACTAAAAAATAATTATTTTCCACAAAATGTATATAGATTAAAATAAAGTTGTTTATTTTCCAAAATGTACACAATTATATATGTATTAAGTATACAGCAAAAATAGAACAACAAGTATTCAAAGTGCTCCTTGAACTAATCAAGTCCCGGGGCCCGTTCTTCGTACATCGCTAACTCAGTTAGCTGGATTTGATTGTTGGCGATTTGGCATGATCTTGGATTGTTTGGTTCTTCGACGCTCATCCTGGACTTGCTGTCATAGCAACAGGTGCGCTAGCTTGAACCTGCTCGCGAGCAGGCTTATTTCATGTTAACAGGATTAGATCGCGGCTTCATAAGCGGAGCTGATACGGGAAGTCTTTTAGCGCAGTGCGATAGTGTAGAATACTTTCTGAGATGTATATATTTTTTCTCGTGAAACGATCGTGAGGGTGTCGTTTATACATTATTATTTTGTTGGAAACACACATTAATGTTCGATTCGTCGGAGTCGGGCTTTAACAACAGCACAAAATGTTTGTAATCCCCTAAAATTCTTTGCGAGTGATAAAGTGCTGTCTGTCGTGCCATTCGCAAATTTTACCTGGAGCTCAAGCAGTTTTTAGGATTTTTTTTGTGGCAATTGCAAGCCACTTAATACCTAAGATTGTAAAGCTGGGTTGTTGTTGTTTTTTTGCCAACGCAGGTAGCCTATATTATAATTTTGAACCTTAAGATCGTGCAATCATGACCATGCCGATTTTGACTTACAGTCCCTCAGGCTTCACTAACTTTATTGGTGCCATAGACTAGGCTGTAGACCATAGACTGCACACACGTTTCCATCAAGGCCTTAATGAAGGGTATTTTGTGAACAGAAAGGGGGCTCACAATGTAAATGTGCAGCCAAGTTACTATTGCGATTCTTAATATTCCAGATTAGTAATATTATATCAAATTTAAAAAAATGGCAGTTGACAGAGTAAAGTATCTTATATAGTGTGTGATTATTTTCCATATCACAAATGTGGAAGCAAAATGGCCAGGATCTGCTCAATGCTTCAGCCAACACTTTCTTGGGAACAGATAAAAGTGTTGGTGAATTGTTTAAAACTACACAAAAGAGGAAAAGACAATTTCATAAGTATACTGGAGGGAAATGTGATAAATAACTCATGGCAACATTTTTTTTTTACATTAACTAAATGTAGTTTCACACATGTACACTTTCACAAGTCAAAGCAATTCATTACTACTCAAGGTTTAACAGTTGATATGACTGGACCAGCCATTGGGATTATAGGCCTACTTAATTTAATGCAGCAACAAATTATTTTACAGTGTACTAAGATCATTTAAAGTTCATTTACCAGTAATGAAGGTGTTGCTGTTACTGGTCCCATGGCTGTGGGTCTGGAAGAGCTGAACGCAGTGATGCCCTTCACAATGGGTCGGTCAGGGCTGGACTGGCCATCGGGCAATTCGGGCATTTGCCCGGTGGGCCGACGTGCTATTTGGGCCGATACATCTCAAACTTAATTTTTTTTTTTTTTTTTTTATCTGACCGGCCCATCAAACTCGTACATCGGCGGCCCATTCGTTTAGTTTTGAATAATTGGCGGCGCTGGGATCTTTGTACCGGTGTAATGCATTGGACAAAAAAAGTCAGAAGGTTTTGTTTTTCTCTCAGACCGGCCCATGAAACGTGTAGATCAGCGGCCCATTGGTTATTTTCTTGATTGACACTGGGCTGGTCCAATCACATCTTGAAACACCTCACCCTTTGGGCTCTGAGCGAGCGCGAGCCGGCAGTATCTGTTTAAATCGTCAGAGCGATGGAGAAGAAACGCAAGAAAAGTGCAGGGAAATAGCGTGAAAAAAGAATCAGGCTCTTCAAGTGGCTGATGAGGAGTGAGGAGGATCAGGAGAGAAATGAGTGAGTGTAGAGGACTGTGGTGAGCAGAACTAGGCTACTTTACACCTATAGGCTGTGTAGAACCCATTACATTATTTCCACACGTTTGGAAACCATGTTTTCCGCCAAAATAAAAGTTTGATGCAGTTTCTGTCAAAATAAAAGATCACGTGTTTCTCTAAGTATAGAAATTAGTACGAAATTAATTCTGAAAGTTTTTTTTTTATTTTTCAGTGCATTTGTTTTACAATACATGTATATTACTGTCATGGGATTAATATTATAACTATTATTATGTAGTAGTGTAATGTAGACAGACACTATATCACAAATAAAAGAGGTTTGAGTTTTTCTTTGTTCAATTTGCACACTGAATATGGGTTGGAGGTCTTAATTTTTTACTCTAAAAGTGGACCAGATGGCTGAATTTAATATTAAAAAGCACAAAATTTTCTTTCGGGGGAGCATGCCCCCGAACCCCCCTAGACCGATCAAGGTACACCCACCACAGATTTAACAAAAATCCTGTATGGAACACTGGTATTGCTATGCCAATGCAACTTATACTGTAGCTTGTTTTAGTATTTATCACTGTGTAGTGTAGCCTACTTCAATTGTATTTTACAAACAGTAGTTATTTCATCTGCTAAATCTCACTCATTCCTACTCATTATGGCATTATTGGTTTTAAGGAATAGGAGATGATATACATATTCAAGGACGTGCAAAGATCGGTTGTGTTTAAGATCTTGTAGTGTGCCTGGGCCGGTCTGGGCCAAAATGCCCGGGCCGATTTTTCGTCCCAGTCCAGCCCTGGGGTCGGTTCACATTCAACCCAAGGGCCAGCTCTTCTGCCGGGGTATAACGTGCGGGTGCAGGACCACCACCTGTTTGTTTTTCTTTTCTTTTTTTTCTCAGCCTTTTTCTTGTTTGCTTTTATAAACGGGCAAACATTTATTAACAGTGCATTTTTAAAAGAGACTATACAGGTCCTTCTAAAAAAATTAGCATATTGTGATAAAGTTCATTATTTTCCATAATGTAATGATAAAAATTAAACTTTCATGTATTTTAGATTCATTGTACACTAACTGAAATATTTCAGGTCTTTTATTGTTTTAATACTGATGATTTTGGCATACAGCTCATGAAAACCCAAAATTCCTGTCTCAAAAAATCCCACATAGCAAACAGACTTGGCCCAAATGTGGCCTACACTGTCAGAAAAAAAAGTACAAAACTGTACCTTTTAGGGTACAAGTGGCCGTCACTGGGGTGGTACCCTGAAGGGTACCCTTTTGTACCTTTAATGTGGGGTACAAAATTGTACCTTATAACTTTGTACCATTTAAGGGACAATTTTGTACCCCAAGGAACAATTGTGCATACTGCAAAGTTTTGATAAATGTGACCCCGCCTGTGAACCCCCGGCTAAAGTCGCAGAATCTAATTATAGGTAAAAGAGCGTCAAAGTAGTCATAGCCATAAAAATGACAAAAATAGGTCATGTGTGTTTATTGCTGTAAATGATAGATTATTCCAAGGGTTTTGAGATTCAATACTCAAATTTTTATTTATAACATGATAAATACTAAAATTAATGATTTTATTGACACTACGTCTACTTTTGCGTAACAAAAAAAACGGACGCGGCCCACGCGGGCTTCATAAACAATGATTTCAATCGTATCCGGGTTTATTTCTCGGCGCAACAACACTTGCTGATTCTTATCATTCAGTTCAGGAACTTCTTTTTGACTTATTTTCTATTAGAAATAGTAAATAGACATTAATATCAATCCGCACGAGCGGCATTAGGTCAACACAATGAAAAAAAAATAATGCGACTTCAGCCGGGATCAGATGTCTGAGGAGATTTTTCGTGTCATCGCCAAACATTAACTTAAGAACAGCTTATGTGTGTTGTAGCTCATTATTCTGCCAATAATATTAATTTTATTTGTGTCATTTAAGTGTCAATAATATAACTAGTTTGTTGGAGTAACTGTTAACTGCGTCGTTTTGACATCTGATATGGCAGCACCGAAGCATTATCGAAGCATGAGCAGGAACGTAAAATAGCTGATTGCTTAAACAGCTTGTTGGATATTAATCTCAGTGAAATTGCCCAAATCATGATTTAAGCGGTTTTATAGCGGATTAACGTTATTTTCTGGAGGATATGGTGATGATGAACAGGACACATTCTTTGACGAAACTGACGAGGAATTTGACGGTAAGTTTTTGTCATTATAATTTTTTAATGCTATGTAATATACTCAGTGTTCAGCCAATGTGATGCTAACACAGAATTCATCCTGTGATGCAAACATATAGTGGATTTAAATGTTTATTACATTTGTTCGTTGAAATTGAGTCAGTTTTTGAAATTAATTACGTTTATTATGTTTATTTGTTTGATTACACTCTGAAGCCATGACCACATAGCCATACCTGTTTCTTGTCCCTATGCCCTCCCCTTAATTAATCCAATCCAGTCTGATATTTTCATATAAAATGCTTCATTATCCATTTTAAATGTGGATTTAAAATGGATAAAACCCCCCACCCCCCATGTTTAGTTCTCCATTTAGGTCTCTTGCTTTGAATTGAAAAGATTCTCCTTGTTTTTTCAGGCAGTGACCAACATGATGAGGACGAGCCAGTTTTGGTGATAGAACCTAAAGCTATTAGTCTGGCGAATCTGAAGAGGAAACACCAACAAGAACAATTTGCTTCTAATGCTGGAAGTCCAGATGTGAAACTGAAAATAAGTTTCTCTTGCAACTGCAAGTATTTCAATGCTGAAAAGTGTTCTTCATTTTTCAAGGAGGGAGAGTTGCTGTCACTCAGGATGAGTCATTTGGAGATGGACAATACTGTACTCTACATGGTACTTTTAGCGCAAATACGAAGTCACTTGCACTGTGGGGAAGAAACCGCTAAATCAAAAAAAAAACTATCAGACTTTTGTGAATAGAATCTATGAGATTATTAAATATTTTGCATCTAGACAATTTTAGAATGTGTACAAAATTTGAGACTGATCTGTTAAAGGGATAGTTCACCCAAAAATTAGAATTCTGTTATTATTTACTCAGCCTCATGTTGTTCCAAACCGGTATGAGTTTCTTTCTTCTATTTAACACAAAATAAGATATTTTAAAGAATGCTGGTTACCAGACAGTTGGCGGCACCCATTGACATCCATAGTGTTTTTCCCCCCTACTATAGAAGTCAATGGGTGCCGTCAACTGTCTGGTTACCAGCATTCTTTAAAATATCTTATTTTGTGTTAAACAGAAGACAGAAACTCAAACTGGTTCGGAACAACATGAGGCTGAGTAAATAATGACAGAATTCAAATTTTTGGGTGAACTATCCCTTGAATTTTTTTTCTTTTTCTTTTTTACTCCAGATTTACTCAATGTTACACCGTGGCCCAGTAAGAGAATGAGATTTTCTGCCGAAATGTTACATGTTAATTAATTGATATTGATATATTATTGATATTATATTTGCACTGATATTTCATTTTACTAATAAAGTTATACAAATCATTCAACTGAATTGACATGGTAATTGTTGCTACAATCAAGCTCTTGTGGTGGCCCCATTCATTTCAATGGTTTTGTGCTTTTAGCTTTTTGGACATGCGCATCATAATAAATAGGCCTGTTTTACAAAACTTTAATAATTTTCCCTAAAATGTGTTATATATCACTAAAAAAGGGATAATCTCAGCTTTAATGTGGTATATGGCACATATGGAGGATAATTATGGATCGAATGTGTTGCAGTTTTAAAAATAAGCTTTTTTTAAAATTGGAATTTCTCCAAAACATGATTTTCTGAGCCCGAAATTCAGCAAATCTTTGACATAGCCTTACTCAGTCAATATTAAAGATATCAAGGTTATATTTTCACAGAATGTTCTTTACATTATGTAGGATGATTTTATGTAGAAAACAGTGAATCACAAAAAAATGACTTTAGCTGGGTTTTCACAGGCAGGGTCACAAATAAACTGGCTTACAGATATGCAGATTTAACAGATTTTATTGATAAACTTTCTTATACAAAAATAATTAATCATCTCACAGCATCATATGTGAGTCGAGACAATTAATTGTTAATCACACATAAAAGCTCATCAGACATTACTCAGCAAATATAATCAGTTATGAAAATGTCCTTTAAAACCGTAACGCTTTCAAACAAAGTAGCAGGAATACAATGAATTGTATTGTCCATACTGTAGAATCCTTACAAATCATGAGCTGTTATAATTAAAAGTACTGTTATAAATTGATATCTAGCTAATTAAACAGGCTGTCATGTACTGCACATAGGGCAGTTGTTCTTCAGCAAGAATACCTAGTGCTAATAAATAATTTGTCATCAACACTGTAGGCATCTAGTGCCTGGTAATCAACCTCCTCACCTGGTGAGAGGACAGTCCATTCATTCTCATATTTCACACAGTATGAATAATAATGACGACAAAAGGATTCAGGAATTAACAGCTTGCCACACAATAACCAGTCTGTGTCCATGTTGAGAATGTACTTAATCTGGAAAAACAATGGAACTTCTTCTGTATGCAGGTGACCCACAGTAAACACGTCTTTAACACAATATTTGACCTCATTTATCTCCACTTCTGTCACTCGCTGAAGCTGTTTGCCTTCATAATTGACATGGCTGTACTTCTTGTTCAGGCTTATTGAATGCTGTAGAGCTGAAGGTAAATATTGAAATGGTGTGCTCACACAACATCCAGCAACTTTCTCATATTCCCCCAACATATTACAGTTTTTCTCAATTGCTAAAACACAATTTCTGAAACCTTGCTCCATTTTCTGAAAACATTAAACACAAAACCTCATCTTCAAGCACTATTTACAAAACCTCTGACTCCTCTTGCAAAATGAAACTTTCGCCTCAAAACAGTTTTACCTGTGTTCACACTGCTCTCAAATCATAAACAAAGTGATCAAAATGCTATACACTATCAAGCAGTCAGTAAACAATACACCAAAAAATTTAAAACACATTGTTCAAAACATATAGTTCTCAGGGAGAACTACATTTTTAATCTCAAAACAAATTTCATATTTTTCATTGTTCAGTCTACAGCAGTGCACTGTACTACAGTATACGATACTCAAAGGGACACAAATGAAAGGAGTAAACATGTGATCAATGTGCTTCTTGTCTTTGGCCTGGGTCAGTCCATGGACAAGAACATGGTCTATGACTGTTGCTCGAATTTCATCAGATATTTCCACTCTTTGTCTTCCTCTTCCTCCTCCTTCTCCTCTTCCTTGCCCCCTCCTCCTCCTCTTCCTCCTCTTCTTCTTCCTCTTTCTTGTCCTCCTCCTCCTCCTCCTCTTCCTCATCTTCCTATTCCTCCTTTTCCTCCTCCTTCTCCTCTTCCTTGCCCCCTCCTCCTCCTCCTCCTCTTCTTCTTCCTCTTTCTTGACCTCATCCTCTTCCTCCTCTTTCTTGCCCTCCTCCTCCTCCTCTTCCTCCTCTTTCTTGCCCTCCTCCTCCTCTTCCTCTTTCTTGCCCTCCTCCTCCTCCTCGCCCACTTCGCATACGCACTCGTCCTCGTCCTCTCACATTGTTTCTTCTATCCATTCTCAGACTTTCTCCTCCCCACCTTCAACAACCTGTTTGCTCTCTGAACTGGCTTATATTGGTTGTGTCACAACATTTGAAACAGGTTGAATCAGTTTTGAGTGGTTGTGTTCAATCAAATGACATGTGTTCTCTATTTGTATTTGATTTTTGCCACTTGTGTTTACCAGTATGGATGACATGTGCATTAGAGTGCAGAATGTGTTGTGAGAATGAGAATGTGTTCAGAGTTTTGCTGAAACGTCTAAGTGAGATCTGCAAATTGTGTTTCACCATGTGAAATTGTTTACGGTATTGACAACAGACTCCACAATTAGCTAAATGAGTTCAGGCAACTGAGAACTTTGTTCAGCCAATGGATTTTAGTGTTTTAGCAATTGAGAAAAACTGTAACAGAAGACAATTCCCAACACTGTCTATGCTGATGTCGGTTACTTAAAGTGGCTGAAATGTTAATAAAATTTTTACAAGTGCTAGCAACCTGTTTGAAATATTGATGTTTGCCTTCAAACCTCATACACCATAACGAACGCAAAGCCCCATAGCATAACATCAAACGAGAGTAATGGATTAAATAATGACATTTTGGTGTGAGAACATTAACAAACTCTTCAACTGTACATGACAAAAACTCAGAAACTAAGAGATCAAGAGTGGGAAGCCATTCTTTTTTTACAACTGGTGCCATTACTATGTCAGAAATTTCACGACAAAGTAGGTAGACATGCCAATAGCTACAACCCCACCGGGATTCTGTGTGCTACCAAAAAAGGCAAGAGGCGAAATAAACACCATTTCTGTGAGCAGGGGCGTTGTAACAGTTCTGGGGTGCGTTTCCCAAAACCATCGTTGCTAACTAAGTTAGCAACTTTGATGGTTGCAATGCAATTTCCCATTGCCAACCATCCAAGTTGCTAACAGGTTAGCAACGATGGTTTTGGGAAACGCACCCCTGGAAGAATGTTCCATTTCTTGTGCTGTAATTTTACTCCCCACCTCAAGGGGGAGCTATGGAGGTTTCTTTGGGAAGGGCTATCCATTTAAGAGAGACAAGTAAGAGTGTTTAGAGAGGTACTGGCATGGCTTTGAGTGTTTGCTCAACTCAGCGTATACAAGAAACCCTATTATGAGGAATCTTTTTGGTTCAACAGCTCAATGTATGTTGTATATATTTTGTAATTCTATGTTCATTATCTGTGTCAATTGCATATTTTGATTTGTATTTGCCTATTTGTTAAGAGGGTTCTCTTTTGGCTTCATTCAATATGGACACTTCATCTGGACTATGTTGTGCTCTGATTCTACACCTTTGTTGATTACCGGGACTGGTGCTTGGTCATGATTTGTAGGGGTGTAAATCGGACAGTTCATCACGATACGATACGATATCGATTCTCTCAGCCAGCGATACGATTATTGCCGATACCTCAAAAAATTCTGCGATACGATTACGATTCGATTCGATTCAGGGTTATCAATCGATTTATCGATATTTAGATATTATGTGCCAAGTTTACACAACCAGTTACGTTTATTAACTCACAAATGTATCCAAAAATATATGAAAGTTTAATTAAACTAAAAAAAACATGATATATGAAAATAAACAAGAACGGAGTTATCTGTTTTTGCAAATGAACTATAACAGAAGAGGTTGTTTTGATTAAGTAATAATAACTTAAAAAAATACAGGTAAATTATAAAATTAAAGTGCATTGAAAGTATGTGTATGCATACTTTCTATATATATACAAACTATATATAGTTTTGTATAGCTATATATATTAGTCTGTGTGGCAAAAGCAGATAACTCCACATTTCGTGTTTCAGAGTTAACCCTTAGGGGTCTGAGCTTTTTTGGGGCTCTTTAGGTGTTTTGACATGCCCTGACATTTGTGCTTATTTCAGCTACTTAAAACATACCATTTGCCAACATATAAATTTGCTGTATTCAGCACAAACTCTGCTACAATAATATGTGAGCAAAATGGATGTACATGTTTGCATTTTATAGAAAAAAAATAATATGCGTGGTTAGTACGTTTTGGGAAAAAAAATGTCACCGCAATAAGGCCATTTAACACATACTGAATAGTTGTAAACAATACTGTTGAGTTACTATTCTTGTAGGCTAGAATTTTTACTTCAAAATGAAGTGAAAATCATTCTGACCACTCTTTCAGAAACAACAATATAACGATTTGAATTTCTTACATCAGTTTTTGGGTCATTACTGCTGTATGCGTGGGAGTGTTAATGCCCATGAATATTAATGCGATTTACACCTGGGAAGACTAAAGACACTCCCCCAATGGCTAATGGCCCATCAAGGTGCTGTGAGGCAGCACCTTGGCTGAACTAAGAATGGCTGAACTAAGAATGATTCACTGATGAATAAAAAGTTAAAAAGAACAGCATTTGTTCAAAATAGAAATCTTTCCTAAGAACATAAAGACTTAAAGTCATTCATATCACTTAACACTTCCTTTAAAAAAAAAAAAAAACATAAAAAGACCAAACTTGTTTTTTATATATAAAAACATATATATATAATTTTATTATATATTAAAAAAATATTGCTTATATAGTGGTTATATAAATAAAAAAAAGTGCATTCAAAGAATCCTAAAAAACTATCACAGGTTAAAAAAAATTAAGCAGCACAGCTGTTTACAACATTGATTTAAAAAAAAAAAGTATATCAGAATGATTTCTGAAGACTGATGGTGACGATGTAAACACAACAAAACAAAAGCAAAAAACTCTTAGCACATTATCCAAAGTAAACTGATGGACAATTATGATAATAGATGCACAACGTATTTGTTGATGGACAGAGAAACATCTATTGATGGGTAGACCGCGTAACCGCGAGTATCTGTTTATGGCCCATAGACCGCACGCATTTACTGATACACTCAATGAACGGCTGTACCTAATACAAATAAAACATCCCCAGTTAACTAGCAGAGCATTCATTTAGTCCGCTCTTAAATAAGAGATCTAGAGCTAAAATGTTTTGTTTTTGAACTCAAGCTGAGCGCTCGTGTCCTGCTATCAGTGTCATGGATACAGTCTCTTGTGGCGACGCGCGCGCAGTCTTCACTCGCTCTTAGGACGTGCTCTTCAATCTATTGCCATTGCGGACACTATTCATTCCGGTGAAATCACAAAATAAAACGCACACAAACGGGTGTCCTATATACGTGTGTGCTTGATATAGACTGTACCACTGATGAACATATTCGGTTTTGATGAGAGAAAAAAATATGCCGGGGGCAGATTCGAACCCGTACCCTCTGACACGGTTGGCAAGTGATCTAACCACCCCAGCAAACACGTGTATGTGGGGCCCACATGGGTTACACATGGGTTACGTGGGTACAGAGTGGGCATGGGCTCAAAATGGGCATCTTATCTGGGGCCCACTTGGGTCAACTAAGTAGGTCCAACATGGGCAAACCCAGGTGGGCTCCCCATATGGGACCTAGTTGGTTCACTAATGGGAAATTGAGTACATGGGTTGAAAATGGGCTACAAGGGGACTAATTCAGTTTACCAAGACAAGTGCAAACAGTTAATCCCAAAGATTGATTACACTGCACCTTTAAAAAAAAAAATTTGACACTTTAACACGTGACTTTAATCTATTAAAAATCTATAAATGCCAACACAATTTTTTTTGCAATTTAAAAGGACCAAGAGCCTGCGGATACATATGATTGAGAAAAAGGGCTAAAAAAAAAAGAAAAAAGACTTGAAAGTGTACAAAACTTCGGCAGGATGGATCTCGCGAGATTTCATTCAGCAATTCCCATCCCCCCCACTCCACGCCCTGAACCGCGCGGGAGCTGCGCCATTGCTCTCTAACTTATTCTGCTGTAATTTTCGGGAGGAGATTCTTGCAGTCAGTGTATTCAAGGTAAGAACTACAATCATTTAAAAACTGAAATGTTAATTAAAATACATTGTTTTCAAAACATAATGTTAACCAAAAGCTTATTGTCACGTTAGATTTTCAGTTAGAATTTTGAGTTCCCTCAGATCGCGGCATTTTCCTTTATTTCTGGTGCTCTGCAGTGCACGCTATTAACGTTATAGAAACATTCTTAGTTTCTTATAATTGTTAAAGGTTAACTCTCCCAAAAATGCAGCCTAGGGCCTTTTTGTGAATCTACCCGTGGCAAACATTCGTTTAAAAGCATAATTATGATGGAAACGTTCAGTTTTAATTAAGATTGACCATATTTTAGCTGTTGTTGTTTCCGGCCGCCGGCTTCTTGTCAGTAAAAAATAGTAGAAATAATACTATATGAACTGTGTAACGTTATAACAAATTGATTGGAGTTGAGACTCCAGCTTAAACTGTTTTACAATATAAATCCCACAATGGCAGCAATTTAATTATTTTTATAAGATGTGCACATTAAACACCCAAAATGAAAGCAGGACTTATTAATATTTCGAATTTAATTAACGTTACCAGAGTGACAAGACGTATAATCTGTCTGCTACCGTCTATATTGTGATAACAGAACAGCGCCATACAGCGACCATTTTAGCTTTGATTCTAAAAGTGTGCACATTCAATAAAATATTTAGGCTACATTCTTGATGTTTAATTTTAAATAAATCTTTAATAAATGTCTATTTTGTCACAGAACAACTAGTAACTTTTCACTGAATTATGAGATCTGAGAAGCTTTAACACCATCTCGGCAACCCTTTGGATTCCTGTGCTATTTTTTTCTTTCTTTATTTAGTGCTAATTCAAAAACAACTGCACAAAAGATACCCAATATAGTTACACTTTAGAATACGGTTTCAAATAATTTGTAATTCCTTTTGATGGATTTGGTAACACACATGTACATTATTTTAAACATTTACAGGTATAAGTCGTGATTTTATTGCCTTCTGAATCCATAATGTCAGTGAATGTATTGTATATTGTATTGTATGTATTGTGTATCTATCTAGTGTATGACTTGATACACAATACACACAATAGATTACTACTTCTGATGTAAAATAGCCATCGATTAACCTATGGCTGCACGATTTGGGAGGAAATGTAATTGCGATTATTCAGGTACATTTTTTTTGTGTTGTCTCCCCATAATGATAATCTTGTTTTTCCTTAGGTTGGCATGGTGGACTCACTCTCGCTCTTATCCAAGGTAAATTATCAACACTATCACCCCTTACATGTGTTTTATTTAACTAAATACATCATAATCAGCTAAAAAGCATGCGCAGGTCACTTTACTTCCTGAACAAGTGCGCAACCGAGTCCGTGTTGCTTTCACATTCACGCGAACCGCAGCACGGATCGAGTGCAACCGAACTCAGACCACCTCCTCCAGGTAGTCTCGGGTTCGGTACCCCAGTGCGCACCCGGGTCCGCATGACAGCGTTCACATTAGCGATTTTTCATACAAACAGTGCTCCGTTCCGAACTAAACTGCCAGTGTGAAAGCACTCTAGACTTATCAAGTAAGCCAACTGAAGTAGCCTACTGTACACGTTAGTGCCTATTTGTTTACGCTAGTAACTGCTAGCTAGGAATTTGCAGATTAAGTGACTGAGGGTGCTTTTACACTGGCAGTTTAGTTCGGTAACTAACTATCCCAGTGCCAGTGCATAACAACAATCGTTGATTGCTGAACAGAAATCGTGTCAGATGTGGAGTGTCATACAAGCAGCCTACTGTAAGGTTGAGGATGGCCTTACGCAATATTTACACTCTATTCCAGTAGATAAATGTATAGTCTATGTCTTGACAATGAATTTTATATCCAATACTATTGTATTTCCTGAAAAAATGTCAAGGTGGAGATAACTGTTTTGCTGCAAGGGCTCAAATATGGAATTTAATCTCACTCTAATGCTCTTTATGTATTTTTCAGGAGGCTTGAAAAAAAAAAAAGAGCCCTTACAAACCAAATTACCGAAAAGGCAGTGTGAAAGTGGCTAATCGGTGCCAGGGACAGGGGAAGAAAGCGTACTGCAAGGGCACATGGTGGAGAGCAAGATGGGTAAAAGTCTTAAGATATGCTTTTTTTATATGTAAATACAAACCTTAAAAAGACAAGAATGATCATAGCCAAAACATATTGAATCAGGGGTTTTCAAACTTCAGCACTGCACACACCAACTTCAGATCTTGCAGTTTCTACTAATGAGCTAATGTGATGAATCAGGTTTATTAGATGTGGGAGACATACAATGTCTGCATCCGAAAATTTAGGCAGCTGACTAGGGCAGTCACTTTACGTTCGAAAATCGATTGCACAATCGATCGGACCAACCAACACAAGTATCGAAATGAAAATAGGGAATCGATTTTAACAGACTTTTTTTTTTTTTTACTACCAAAAATGTGTTTTAGGTGGACAGATCAATAGAACATGTAGGATGTTGGAAAATAACAATGTATTTTCTGTTAACCAAATGCTTTTTAATATTCACTATTACTTCAAAGCAAGTGAACAAGCGCGCCGTTATTTGTTGCTTAGTGATGTGTGTGTTCAAGTAAGCCAGAAATGCGCAGATTCTGCACAATGCGCTGTATTTAATATATCACGAGGACTCACGAGTTGCGTATTTGCGCTAAATCCATGGAGAATTGGCTTACACGAACTTCCACAGCAGTGTAAGCAACAGAAGAAAGTGAGTAAACATAGACGCACGCCTCGTGATTTGACAGCGTTAACTGCCAAAGTTCATTTTTACCCGCATTTGGCGAGTTGAGGGTGTTAATTTCAATCCCTGAATGTAGCACTCCTGTTTGTCATTGTGCACGAAACTTCAGGCCAATAAAGCATCAGGAATATTGCTGACTTGTGCGTGTCTCAAGCGCCCTCTTTACGTTCGTCCTAATGCGTAGTGTTGAAAATGGAAACGTCTTTAGACACGGAAAATCGATTTTAGAATCGATTCAATGAACACTTATGTCTCAAAAATCGAACAGGATTTTTTCACAAAAGTGACAGCCCTACAGCTGACTCATTGCCTCGCTGCCCTATCAGGCAATGTCTTAGCAGGCAGCGTTTACACACTAAGGTGCTTCACAAAACTGATTTTAGTCAGACTTATGAGGCAGCATAACGGTTTAACAACAAAGTGAACATTTAATGACTTGAATATTGAAATGATTTCAAAAGTGGTAAAAGTGGGTCAAAATTTACATTTTGTGCATTCAATATGTGCAGATGGTGTTCCAGGACAGGTTTGCAAACCCCTTATTTTGATAAACTTGATGTGGGGCACCAAAAGGCTCACCTGACGCATCTGTTTGAACTGTGAAAAGGAATTTAAAAAGTGGCATAATGGTTGATTCATTTATTTTCTCTTTTCAAAGGGCCGTTGGGAGAGCGACAACAGAGTGACAAGCTGTTTTGGAAATTGTCAGGAGCTTTAACTTTTTTTTATAGTTAACATTTTGATACTTGTGTTTTATAAAGTTGTAAATGTGAAATGCTCTAATAGTCATGTTAAAATTATTATTATAACTTGCTTAATAAAGTAAAGAATGAACTACTGCTTTCTGTTCATTGAATACCTTTAACATTTTAGTGTAGTTTACTGGATTACTTGTTATGTTTGTATTTAGGGGTTTACTGTAAAATAAGGTAACCCAAACAAACAAATATAGTAGCCCATATATATACCTGTTGTGGCCCATAAGAGCCCTAGATAAGACCTATCTGGGTCCCATCATCAACCCATGTGGGCAGACTCATGTGGGCCCTAAATGTGAGCTACTTGGGTTACCCATGTGGGCCCGATATGGAGCCCATCAAGATCCCATCATCACCCCATCTGGGCTAACCCATGTGGGGCCTCCATGGAAACTGAGGACAAAATTACCTGGGTCCCAGTTGGGTAGCCCAAGTGGGCCCCAGATATCAGCCCAAGTGTAACCCCTTTGGGCCCCACATGGGTGTGTTGGCTGGGACTAGACCACAGAAGAACTCAAACAACACTCGCAGATCGATATATTTCACTAAATCATTATAACCTAAGCAGTTATTTAAAAAGTTTACACGAGCGTATAGACCTAGCTGCTACACGAATGTTGTGTTGAGGTAATTACTATGCAAAATATGAAAATGCATTTGAGCTCTATGATCAGAAAAGGAATTATAAAACACTATAAACAACTTACTCCGAACTTGAATCCTCGGGGTTAATTCGTTCTTCAAAATGGAACGTTCTTCGTCTGAGTTTCAAATTCCACTGAGAAAAAGGTGAATTATTCCCATTTGTCCATAATCCTCTGAAGGAGTAACGTTAGCGTGCTTCCATCCCTAAAACGCGATGAACTATCTGTGAATCTCTGATGAAGAATCTGTGTTTGGCATTGATCGGGGGGCGTGCCGCGTGTGATGCATAGATTTACCATGTCAAAAGCGCTGGGGGTGTGGCGGGCTCACCTGATTAACTATAATGAAGGGTGAGCGAAAAAACTGTAACTCTCCTTTGTTTCAAACGGATTACATAAGCTGTAAATATATATATTTTAAAAAAATTACTTCATTTAAAAGAAGAGAATCTCAGCTTCATAAAGAGACATATCTCGTATCTCTGTGACAAGTATCCCAGACAGCACGTTCAGTCTTACCAACGTTGGCAATTGGAGGGCACCAGCGGCAAAGGATCGAGAGGTATTTTCCCCCGTCACACCAAACACACTTAGGTCGGTAAACCATCGGCGGGGTGAATCTGCAGCCGATCCTTCATGCACAACTTTGGAGATCGGCGGAGGAACCGTGAGGATCCATTTTGCCGATCCCGCTTCTTTTTTCATACAAATATGCCAGCTGCCTATCTATGCAACCGTTGGTCCACATCTATGGTCCACAACAAGCCGGTGCTTGTGTATACACATATGTGTAAAATCCGTATGCCACAATTTATTTGATGATACCCAACAAACAGACGTCCTAAACAGTTTCAGAAAAAAAGATATAAAAAAAGAGAGAGAGTTCTGATAAAAAAATAAATAAACGTAATTAAGTTATTCACGTATTTTTTATGATAATTTTTTTAGGTTTAATATTATTTTTTTTATAAATGAATCTTCAAGCGCGGTTCAAAATATATATTGCAATTTTTTAACTGGGCGTTTAGGTGGCTCGTGCACTTATGCGCGTGAGCTATGCTCGTGAGTGATCAAGTCTTCAGCGTAGTGATAATTGTCTACACAGCATCGCCTCGGTACAATTAACGGACTCTGTGAGTATTTATCCTTTTCAAACACACAATTTTCAGGCCACTAGCTGCTATGTGTTTATTTTGTTTTGTGTACTTATTTTTTTATTGAAAAATATAATTTTGTTATAAAAACAGTCGAGTTTTCTGAGAAATGTTTTCGATAAACGGTTGACAGAAATTGGCGCCGGAGGATTAAGTTAACGTTGTTAACTTACGTGTTTCTGGACTTGGTTAGTTGTTATTAACTAACTGTTGACTTCGTTATTATTAACTGATTGTTAATATTTTCGTGTATTAAATATTTTCAGTGAGTTATTTTAGACAGTATATTCGAGGGAAACTCGTTTTTCTTCAGTCAGAGGAGAGGTAAAACAACCAGTTTAAACAAATAAAATTAACGGTCAGACTTTTCTTCCACACAAAAATGACATCTGTCCTTTTATAATATTAACCCCTTACACTCAAGGCATTTTTAATGATTTTTTTCATAAGTGACATGCTAAAATTAAAGCAGCTCTTTTGCTGTGCGTTTCTATGGTAACGTTAAAAGTAGACCTGTCAATCAAAGAGCTCAGTTTAGTACAAGAGCACACCGACTAGACAGTCAGACAAAGAAGTGGTTATGTAGTAAAGTGATAGTAAGTGAAGTAAAGTTAGTGGACTTTTTTGGACACATGCCTATTCATAAAATAGAGCCTTTATTAACTGTTATTTAAACAAAATAGAATAATTGTCTTTTCTGTTTTTTTCAGTGATCGATTTTCATCTGATTTTTGTAAGTGATCAATCTAGAAGTCATCCTAGAGTTCTGATTTGCCATGTTCTTAACATACGGTTTTAGTCAATAAAGATAAATTGAGTGCACATTAATTCACAAAGGCATTTTCAATATATTTGACTCCTTTTCATGTTTCTTCTTTTCCTCAACAGGAGCTACATACACCCCAAAGGCTCTTTTCAGAGCCAAGGCCCATATTACACAGCGTCTTTGCCTTTGTACAGTAAGTATTTGTTTTAATTAACCTCACCTAACCTCATACCGCCCGGCGCCCACCCCTACCCTGGTCGGTAACACTTTACAGTAAGGGTACATGAATTATGCCTTAATTCAATCATTAATATCTCATGAATCATCATGGAACTAACACGAGTTCAACGCTTTTCATTCATGACTTCATGGATGAACAAGATCTTAATTAAAACATTAACTAAGATGAGTACATCATCATGAATTATGATTTATTACACTTGATCATTATGTTTTCTTTGTTCAAAGTTATGCCACCATTAATAGCACATTGTTCAAAGGACCTAGTCACCACTTTAGTTGAGGGGCTAATAGTAGATAGAGTAGATAATGCTTAGTTAATGATGACTACTGTATTTGAATGTCAACAGAATTTGTGTACTATAAGCTTTGATTGGTCAATTTTGGGGTCTGTCCAATACAGTGCTCATTGTTAACGAAGCATATCTATCAATGACTTCATCATGTGTGTGGCCCCTCAACTAAAGTGGTGACTAGGTCCTTTTAAACACTGATGAACAATGTGCTATTAAACGTGGCATAACTGTGAACAAAGAAAACATAATGATCATGCTTAATAAATCATAATTCATGATGATGTACTCATCTTAGTTTAATGTTTTAATTAACGTGTTGTTCATCCATGAAGTCATGAATGAAAAACGTTGAACTCGTGTTAGATCCTGATGATTCATGAGATATGAATGCATAATTCATGCATGAATTTATACATGAATTCATGATAATTCATGTACCCTTACCGTAAAGTGTTACCCTCTGGTCTAATCACAGCCGTGATGATATAGAGCTCTATCACACTCCTACCCGAGTGATATTGCTTAAATATCATAATGTTTGTAAAAGGCTTTGGTAGCGCTTTGGATTTTCATTGTATTTCCCTCTAAACACAGATAACCACATTAAATCAGCTGGGGCGTCATTTATAAAGCATGTGTATGCTCAAAACGGGGGTGAAAACATTATACATTTTGATGTCTTTGTAGAGGAGAGGAGAACGCTTGTGCTGCTGGAGAAGAGCCACTTCACTGGCAGTCATAGCAGAGGTGAAGTTCGACACATTGTCAAAATGGCTGGTTTTCTTTTGAATCTGAGGGACCAGTGGTTACATATTAGATCACAGCCTGGTCTAATACATATTGATTGCAGGGTCGTCAAATTGTCTATAAATTATCTGTTCCACAGGCAATGTTCAGCCCCACTCATAATCCAGATCCTGTCGAGTTTACAGCTCCAACTCAGGTACACAGTGACCATCATCACCCTAACATTTAATCTATAATTTGGTTCTTAGCTGAGGTTCACTTGGGACGCAGTCATGTAAAGTTTTTCTCAGGAACACAATATATGAGCAGATGAATCTAACTAGCCTACTACTCAAACATTACCTTGCATACTGAAATTCACTGCTTCATCAATCCCTTATTTAATCAAAATGTACATCCCTGTTTGTTCCCTACATTTACTATGTGTGTCTGTTTCACAGCAATGTAATAATTCATGTTTGTTGAGATTCCCCGTTTGTGTCCTATGTCTTCTGTGATGCGCTCTCCCACGCACACTGCTGCCTAAGTAGTTTATGGTTACTGCTACGACCCTGAGGGTCATTTCTGTGTATTTTTTGGGTTTCTGTTCCCTTGGTGTGTGTCTTATAGGCCGATTGGTGCAGCTGATTGGTGTGGTGATCCAATTGGACATAATGACAGCCTGCCCCTTTAAAAGTCGCTGCTGACGTCATTCAAGAGCTTTGCTCTTGCTCGTTTTGGGGATCGCTTTTCATTGTCATCAAGCTTTTGATCCTGCGAAAAAAAACTGATTGATGCACTACAAGCTGCCTTTATTTGCCAAAGTGAATGACATTGAAACCTGTGATCTCGTGCATTGTTGTGTGGTTAGAGATGGTGTTCCAATGTGTAAATGCCCACTGGGCAGTGGACTTTCTGATGAACGTGTCTTGCAGGTGGTAGTGCCACATAAATAGTTACATTGCAAGTTCTTGCCACCCGTGTGCAACTGTGCAGCCTCTCTGCTCAACCCGTAAATAAATGCATCGATCCGCAGATCTTATGTTTGAGTTCTGTAGATCTTTTGCCAAGCGTGACAGAGGTTACGGGTTCTAATCCGCACTCGTATAGTTTTTTTCTCTCTCTCATCAAAACCGAATATGTTCATCACATTTTTGTGCATTTTATTTTGTGATTTCACCGAGTCTCCACAACGGCGATAGATTGAAGTGCGAGTCCGAGTGAAGACTGCGCGAGCCACAGAGAACACTATATCAATGACACTGATAGCAGCGGCAACGAGAGGAGCATGATTCTGATTTCTTCTCTTTTTGTTTTCTTTCTTTTTTTTTCTTTTTATATCTGAAGCATGGCAAGTGAACCATCATACTGGACCTGGAAACGTAAATCCAGGGCAAGAGTAAAAGAGCAATTGGATTCCATTCAGTCTGAATTTAATGTCATTGATGAAGATGGAGTCATTGATGAAGATGGAGTCATTGATGAAGATGGAGTCATTGAAGAAGATGGAGTCATTGAAGAAGATGGAGTCATTGAAGAAGATGGAGTCATTGAGGATTTTCCATGTAATGTCGAAGAGATAGATTTAGAGGCAATTTTGTCTGATGAGTATTTGATCTTTGATTCTGATTCTGATAGTGAAACAAAGATACATTATTTAGAAGATAAATTGACAACATGGGCACTCGAAGAAAATGTTACACACAGTGCTTTGAACAAATTATTGCGAATTCTTAAGTGCCATCACCCATCGCTGCCATTAGATGCTCGTACTCTTTTGAAGACCACACGATCTGAAGTAATGGCTCTCCAAGAGAAGGCTGGCGGAACATATCACTACTTTGGAATCCTGCCGTCGATGAGTTCGACCCTAGAGGCATATCGCAGTAACTTGACCAGTGGAATGTGCCTTAAACCTCACATCAATGTCGATGGCTTGACATTGTTTAGAAGTTCATCAACTCAATTTTGGCCAATACTTGGGTTTGTTCAAAACCTCCCCAACCATAAGCCATTTGTGATTGCCCTTTTTGCTGGAAATGGGAAACCTGAACTCTATGAGTACATGGAGGATTTTGTTGAGGACATCAACAGTTTAGAGAAGGGCTTCTTCTTCAAAGATATTCCCTTGTCTCTAAAGTTGGAGGCCATGGTTTGTGATGCACCAGCACGTGCATTCTTGAAGTGTGTTAAAGGCCACACTGGTTATTCGGCGTGTGAAAAGTGCACCCAAGAAGGTGAATACTTGAATAACCGTGTGGTTTTCCCCATCACTGATGCACCCCTCCGACGAGATGAGGACTTCATCGACATGACTGATGAAGCTCATCACCTTGGATCCTCACCCCTTCTTGCCACCTCTTTAGGCTTGGTCAGTGGTTTCCCTCTGGACTTCATGCACCTTGTCTGTTTGGGGGTCATGAGGCGTCTAGTTTACCTCTGGCTTAAGGGTCCATTGACATGTAGGCTCTCAAGTGGACAGGTGAATATGCTCTCTGAACAATTAGAGAATGTAAGGAGATACACACCAGTAGAATTTAACCGGCGGCCAAGAACACTGAAAGAGATAGACAGATGGAAGGCGTCCGAGTTCCGGCAGCTCCTGCTTTACACTGGGCCCGTGCTCCTCAAGTCATTTTTGCATGCAGCAGTTTACAAGCACTTCCTGCTTCTTTTTGTGGGAATATTGATCCTCTCTAGCAAAAAGCTGTTTGCCACCTACACAGACTATGCAAACAATGCCCTTGTTCTCTTTGTGCAGCACTTCAGGAAGATGTATGGTGATACCTACATTTCATACAATGTACACAATCTTGTGCACCTTGCCCAAGATGCCAAGGTGCATGGAACACTGGATTGTTTCAGTGCGTTTAAGTTTGAGAATTTCATGAAGACTCTGAAGAAAATGGTCCGAAAGCTACAATCTCCCTGCTCCCAGGTAGTGAAGCGGATCCTCGAGAGGGGTACCACCCCAGTGCCACCGGTGGTAGGCTTGGGCCTGAGAAGGGAACATGTAAATGGACCACTGCCAGCCATGTTTCCTGATGCTGTTCAGTACTCTGTGTACAAAACAGAGCAATTCACACTGAAATTAGACCGGGCGAACTCCTATGTCAGTATAGAGGGTAAAGTGGCCAAAATTAGGAATATCATTTCAGACAACAAGGACATTTACCTACTCTACTCAACCTTTGCGCTGCGGTCAGTTTTTTTGAGTACCCTGAACCCTCAACAGTGTTTGGTGTGTTTTTGATAGACAGTCTGTCAGACTCGACACAGCTGTGTAAAGTTGGACAAGTAGAGGAGAAGCTTTATGTAATTCCTCATGGACAACAGTTTGTTGCTATGCCCCTGTTACATGTGCACTGAGTCCAGTTTAAATCATTTCAACATGTAGCCATGGGTCAGCAGGTTGTCTTTGAGTGACCCAACTGTTTCTGTTGTAGTCAGTGGCGTTCATAGCCTTGATTGCATTATGGGCTAGCCCCCCTTTGCTGTATGTGGATGTGAAATGTGTCTAAAATCCAAATACTATGCTCTACTTAGCATAAAAGTTGTCTCTTTATCTTATGTAAAGTGAAGTCAGTTCCCTCTCCCTCTATTTCTCTCAAAAAGAGGGAAACTATAGTTGCAGCTTTCTTCTTAGGCCTACTATAGTCTTCAGCTGTGTTGTTGTTGTTGTGCTAGTCGGTTAAGCTCTTCATAGATTTGTTATGTATTGTTATCTCTCAGCAGTTATGATTTCTTTTTGGTGCACTTATCTATTTCATGCACTTGTTTTACTACTATGTATATTCAAGAAGTGCAGACACACAAGCTTCATGTTTTATTGTCATATACTCATACATGAGAAGAAGCTGCTACTGTGATATTTTGATTTTTGTTCAGCCTATCAGTAAAAATATCTTCCAAAAAAACAAAAAAACTGGTGGAAAGTTGCCTTTGTCCTTTAGGCAGGGGCTTAAAATGAAAGATTAGTTGTAGATTGTTTGCAAGTTCTGGTAATATTATACTACAGGTTGTCCTCGGGGTTGGTGAAATGCTAGTGATGTGTCTCTTTAATGAATAGTTAAAATAACTGATCTGTCCTCACATGACTCTGAATCAGTAACACAATAGGCTATGGTTCCATTTATTAAAATCTAGTTAACTACATTAGTTAACAAGAACTATTAATAAACTGTACGTCCACAGCATTAATTAATCGTTCTTAATGTTTATTTCACCTTTTATAGCCTACATTATTGAAATCAAAAGTTGTATTTGTTAACATTAGTTAATGCACTGTGAAGTAACATGAACTAACAATTCATGTAAGTTGTAAACTACATAGTATTTTCAGGTTATTTATATTATAATGTGTAGGAAAAAAAGTTAATTTCAAACCCTGCCTTTAGGAAGACATACTGTACAACTGTGAACATTTTTAGATTTGATCAGTACTGAAAAAAATTTTGATTTTGACTTTTACTGTACTATTAATTTTGCATCAGGAAAGCCTATACCTTATAGTGGCCTTCGATGAAGGAGCGAGTGGACCGGTTGCAAGGGAATGGTTTACAGGTAGGCCATGGCAATGTAGTGTAAATTATTTTCTTTGACCTAGATAAGGCTACAGGAGAACTCCATTGTCAACATCAGGTTAATGCTGAGTGCTGTAACGTTGCCAATTTTATGTTTATGTTGGTATAGATTTGTTAGAATATCGTGATATGATGAAACACGATTTTTAAACTGCAAAAGCTGCGATTACTGTGATTAATCTGATTACTCTGGTCATGTGACACGTGAGAGAAAAGCAGTCTGCAGATGTAGCATCAACTTGGCACTCTACGCATATAGGCCTGGCATACAGGAAAGAACAGTTTATGTTTGATTTATGTGATATTATGTTGTTTTATATATATATATATATATATATATATATATAT
This sequence comes from Chrosomus eos, assembly GCA_036326025.1. Classification (NCBI taxonomy): domain Eukaryota; kingdom Metazoa; phylum Chordata; class Actinopteri; order Cypriniformes; family Leuciscidae; genus Chrosomus; species Chrosomus eos. The sequence goes on along the minus strand of CM070825.1, from coordinate 2,144,590 downwards.
ATATATATATATATATAATATATATATATATATTAGGGGTGTAACGATTCACAAAATTCACGGTTCGGTTCGATACGATACACTTGTGTCACGGTTCAGTTCGATACGGTTCGGTACGTTTCCAATACAGCAAAAAGAAAGAAATGGCAGAGAAAATTTCAAAGATTTCAAAATGCTTTTATGACGCAAAATGAATGTAACCATGGTCAGTCATATCTTAAACCAACAAGACAAACCACATCTTATATTTCAAATATTTCAAAAAGGATCTGTGCATTAGTGTGAATGCAGCTTATCGTATCTAAACTGAGAAGACAAATCAATCACAGCTCTTGAATGGAAAACGTTCAGACAGCCTACTTTTAAATACTGAAAACACTCTTTGTTTCTTGCTTGTAATATGTTTTTTTTATGTTCCTCTTTATTTACTAGCTTTTATATTTTGAAGCTATTTTTGTTTATATAGCCTATTTAAAATTCTTAACATGTTTTTTTTTATATTTATTTTTAAAAATACATATAATTACACAAAAAGCTTTTTAACTGTTATTAATAATATTAATTATCATGAGGTGCCTAAAGATTCCCATCCCTACTATACAATGATTTATTGCTCGTCGCCCGTCGGTGTATGAATGAGAGAGTGAATGGGTGAATGTGAGGCAAATTGTAAAGCTCTTTGGTGGCCATTGGGTCTGTGAAAGCGCTATATAAATGCAGTCCATTTACCATTTTATTGCTTGTCTTTGTCAAATAATACAGAAGATAAAGAACTTGAAAAGTAATCGCATATTAAATCGCAATATTGTAAAAAAAAAAAAAAAAATCACAATTAGATTATTTTCGAAAATCGTTCAGCCCTAGTATAGATATTTGTCAACTGTCTATCACTGTCAATAAAAGGTATTTTTTATCACTCAGGCAAATATGATGGAGGCATGGCTTGGTGGCCTCCATATAAAGACTCATTCAAAATACTCCAAAGTATTTTAAAGAGGACATCACCTTACCCATCGAAAGGATGGAAACAGTACTCTTGTCGAATACTACATGAGACAAGTAAGGGTGGGGGGTTAAGATATTCTGATGTTACTCATTGTACTTTCTATGTTGATGTTGTAATATAGAATTAATTGTTAACATACAGTACTAAACATTGCCTACAGACTGCTTTGAAAGTCTCAGTAAGAGGTGGGGCCTGTCCTGCCACACCTCTGATCTGAATACAGACAAAGAGGAGCTGCCAGTAGGTCGCCAGCGGAGAAAGTGAGCATCATATGTTGTTTGACTTTTTGATCATCCTCTTTGTATCACACAGATACAATTTTCCCATTTCATATTTTTCTCTGTTCGATGTGATCAATAGGAAAACTAATCTTTGTTAAAACTTTTCATTTACAGACCATCGCGACTAAGATCACCATCACCATCACCACCATCATCCCCTGCATCGTCCCCCTCATCAGACACCCCAAATGCCCAAACATCACGGGCAAAGAAGAAAACGCACAACAAACCTTCCAAAAAAAACCCTCCTCCCCCTCCCCTCCTGCCTATGACCGGAAACAACATTAGAGCTGGCAAGTGGGATAACTATTTTGATCTTAAGTTTCCATATGTACATTAGAAAATAAAACACGTGCTCATACTTTTAATTATGTCTGATAAAAATTTGTAATCTTTGTTTAAACATTTTTTTTATTTTAATCCTTGTTTTTTTAATCGCCATGACAGTGACAAACAGGGAGCAGCCTGTAGCCCACCCAACCTTCCATCAAAGAAGCAAGCCTAGTAAGACATTTTATGTGTATAATACTGCACTTCCCATACAGCGATTATCAGATGTAGATATCTAAGGTGCAAATCTTACGGTTGATGTGCCTTACCTTTTTAAATCTTCTTGAAGTGTCAGTAAGAAGAAAGCTGGCCCACCCTCCCACCCCTTGTTTAACTGCTCCAGCCCATCCAACATCATCGAATAGTGAAGGTTAGTGTCCCCTCTATAGCAACGGTCCCCAACCCCCGGGCCGCGGACCGGTACCGGTCCGTGGGTCATTTGATACCGGGCCGCACAGAAAAAAATAAATGTATTTATTTATTAATTATAAATTGTTAATTATTTATAACTTACATTATTTCCGTTTTATTCATTATCTGAGTCTGAACGATGTTTTATTTTGAAAAATAATACATTTTAAAATAATAAAATATCTCCGTTACATCCGTCTATGACTCACTCTTGGCGCATAGCAACCATAGCAACGCTTGTCTCGGTCACGTGATACGTTACCGCTAAAAAATAAACCCACAAGCTAGCAAAATGAGTAAAAAACAAACGTCTCCTGTCTTCGCTTTTAAAAGAGTTTGAGCGCTACTACCCAACCACAAAAGACCCACGAACTGCCAAGCAATGGATTCGCGACCCATTTGTAAACAAACCAGGTGAATCCAGCATGTCTGTGCAAGAAGAAGATCAACTGCTGGAGAAGATCGCAAGTGACGGCGGCCTTAAAAGTATGTTCGAGACAACAACATTGCCGGTGTTCTGGATAAAAGTCATGGCAGAATACACTGAGATCGCCACAACAGCACTGAAAACCCTGTTGCCATTTCCGACAAGCTATCTGTGTGAAGCAGAGTTTTCGGCAGTGACAGCAACCAAAACAAAACTGGACATAAGCAACACATTTCGGGTGTCCTTGTTTCCCATTAGCCCTAGATGGGACCGTCTCGTTAGAGAGAAACAGGCTCAGGGCTCCCACTGATTCAGCGTTATGGTGAGTTGTATTTTTCATGCCCTTAATTTTGTTTTTGTGGTGTATCTATTTTGAAAGCATGTTTAAACGTTACCATAGTGACCAGAGAGCGTTAGGTGGCAGAGAGAATGTTACGGATGTTACTCATTTTTTTTTTATTTTTTTATTTTATTTATTTGGGTCCCCATTAGCTTCCACAATGTGGTTGCTAGTCTTCCTGGGGCCCATAAAAGTACTAAAACATATGTACAGTTAAAATACACACATATAACATACATAAATATAACATTCATATAACATTACCACATGTATACATTTATCCACATATTCACATTCACACTCATACAGCATTTGACAATATCAGTACCCACAAACAGTCACAAATTAACTGATGTAATACTATTAATTGTGATCTGTTTTAGAGTCTTCTTAAAATGACATATGTTGGATATACGCCTTGTTTTTAAATCTAGTTTATTCCAAGCAGATGACGATCTAAATAATACTGTTCTTGCCATACAATTGGACCTTGCAGATGGAACCACTAACACACCTGAGCTCACCTGACGCGTAACATGTCCGTGACAATATCCACTAAAAACTAATTTATCTACAAAAGATTTTGGATTGTTTTTAAATAGAGCATTGTGCATATAACTGAGAAGACTTATATTTAGTTTGTCCGCCACCTTTAGCCAGCCCAAACAGGTGTGCATTTTATCCACACTAGAGCGAAAAGAGCAACCAAGCGCTACTCTTGCGGCTCTATTCTGAACGATTTGTAATTTTTTCAGATGTCCCTGTGCAGCACTGGACCAGATTACTGGGCAGTACCCCAGATGTGACAGAACTAAAGACTGGACAACTGTTTTCATAACTACTGGTGGACAATAGCCTGAACATCTCCTTGAACAAGCAATACCTTTAGCCATTTTAGACACAATGTGATCAATCTGACCAGCCCAAGAGAGCTGACTATCCAGCTTCACACCCAATAGTTTAGTCTGACTCACCTGTTCTACCACAGATGTGTTAACACTTAGATTTAAGTTGCAAGGGTTGCCAAGCATACATTTAGTACCAAAGACTATACATTTAGTTTTAGATATATTGAGAGCTAATTTATTAAGTTTCACCCAATTTGTAATGGCATTAAGTTCATTCTGCAAGGTGCAACTTATATCATTTATTGTAGATGCTGCATAAAACATTGTAGCATCGTCTGCATAAAGTACAACATCTGCTCTTGAAACAGCATATGACATGTCATTAACAAACACAGAAAATAACAATGGACCCAAACAACTGCCCTGTGGAACACCACATGACAACTGCTTACAATCAGAAAAGCTCCCATTGAAAAATACCCGCTGACTTCTACCAGAAAGATAGCTGCGTATCAAGGACACAGACTGATGTGAAGAACCATAGCACTTAAGCTTAGACAGTAAAATGTCATGGTCAATAACATCAAAAGCTGCTGTGAAATCCAGCAGCACAGCACCCACAAGCTTTTTGTCATCCATAAAAGTCAGCCACTGGTCTACCATTTGTACCAATGCAGTGTTAGTGGAGTGTCCTGGCTTATAAGCATGCTGTGAACTAGAGAGCAAATCATTTGATACAAAATACTGCATCATTTGATTAAAAAGTAACTTTTCAAATATTTTGCTCAAAATAGGTAGAATGTTAATTGGTCTACAATTTGATTCAGTGAGACCTAATCTATCATCTTTCACTAACGGTATAATTTTAGACTGCTTCCAAATTTCCGGAAACACCCCACTTATCACAGATCTATTAAAAATGTGACTGATAGGCTTGCATAAGATATTAGCAACAGTTTTAAAAATTTTGCCATCCAAGTGATCTATACCTGCAGTTTTTTCCTCCGGGAGAGAGAGCAACATCCTTTCAACAATTTCCTCTCTAACTGTACCAAATGTCAATGAACAAGATTTATTCCTCATAATGTTCTTCACATTACTACAAGGTGAATCCTTAGGGTATGATAACATACTAGATCTTAAATTTGCAGTTTTCTTTATAAAAAAGTCATTCAAATGATTTGCTATATCCAAAGGTTTAGTGATTATTTCACCTACTGTTTCCAGATACATATTAGAACACTTTGGTTTTTTACACATTATTTCATTTATAACTTTCCACAATTGCTTGCTATTTGTTGATGAGTTACTAATCTTTTGACTAAAATATATTTTCTTTTTTAATCTATTTAACTTTGTCACTTTATTTCTCAACTTACAATAATACCTTTCATCTATATCACTTTTAGATTTTAGAGTTTCGGTTTTGGCATTATCCCTTTCCCTCATTATAGATTTTAGCTCGGCATCTAACCAAGGAGCATTATTGCCTTTTATCGACCTTTTTCTAATTGGTGCATGTTTGTCAACTATTTCCACAAACCTGTCCATAAAAATACGTAAAGAAGCGTTAACATCCTCCTCTTCACAAACCCCTGACCAAGAGGACCTTTCAACATCTTCCACAAACGCATTGGGATCGAACGTTTTATAAGATCTTCGATAGACAATCCTTGCACCAAATTTAGGCAATTTAGTTTTCTTTGTTGTGATGATTAAATTATGATCGCTGCATCCTACTCCAACTGAGATGACATTTGAACACAACTCATACACATTTGTAAAGATGTGGTCAATACATGTCGATTTCAATTTACCATTCAAAGAAATTCTTGTTGGTTGTGTGACAATCTGCTTAAGGTTAGAAGCATTAGTTATGGTAATCATCTTTTTACGTAAATAACACTTCTTTGAAAACCAATCAATGTTGAAATCCCCCAAAAGAAAAATATCCTTGGTTTGAGCAGATGCCCTCTCAATGTTATCACACATCTTTTCCAAGTAATCTACATTTGAACTTGGAGGTCGATAACAGCAGCCCACTAAAATGGGTTTGTTATACTGAATATTTAACTGTAGCCATATCATTTCAATCTCGCTGCTCATCAAATCCTCCCTTGGAGTGACTGCAATATTCTCCCTAATATAGAATGCAACACCCCCACCATTTTGATTTCTGTCTTTTCTAAAAAGTCTATACCCCTCAACAGCTAGCTGTGAATTTTCAAAACTGTGATCTAAGTGTGTTTCTGATAAGGCCAATACATGAATCCCATTAGAACAGATGTTTGTAATTTCATGAACCTTATTTCTGAGACTACAAATGTTCAAATGCGCTAAAACCAAACCTTTCTTAGACAAGTTTGAAAGTAAATTTGTCATCTTAATAAGATTAAAACATCAAAACAAAAACATCAGGTTAGAAATCAAAATAAAGGTCATGAACAGTTATTCAGATGCTTGCCTTTGTCCATTTGCCGGCCAAATTATAAGCTTATCATACCTTAAGCTGGCTCTTTCACCTTTCTCTCTTGCCTCTTTCAGTTTTGGCAGCAGTTCACGTCTCCTCTGCTGCACCAAATCAGAAAATTTTCAATGTAATCCAGCTTCTCAAACAGATCCTCCAATTCCTGCTTTGATTTTGAAATGCTGCTCTCAAATGATCTAATTTTTATGTCAATGTCATTCTTCTTAGCTTTCATCTCATCTCATGTTATGTTGTTGCCGCAATGTTACAAAGACGCTAATAAAGTTGCGAGTAGACCTACACAATGGATTCACGTTTATTATTATATTTAAAAAATAGCCCCAGTTTTTATGCCAGTCGTATCATTTTATTTTGATGTATTTATCCACCACACCTTAAAGGCCGGTCCGTGAAAATATTGTCTGATATTAAACCGGTCCGTGGCGCAAAAAAGGTTGGGGACCGCTGCTCTATAGTAAATGCATCAAATCCCTAAACTCAAGTAGACACAGTGTACTGCACAGGTCCACAGCGCATGCCATAGTTTGATGTTCCAGATATGGTTTTTGAGTTTATATTAGTAGTGTGATCAGTAAGCCAAGGTTTTCTGTCTTTCCAAGAGGCGGCAGTTCATATTCAAGAGGCGCCGGGACTGGAGGACTGGAGGACTGAAGGCTTTCCTGACTGTAAGTTATTTAAGACGCAGACAAAGAACACACTCACAAACACACACACACACAAAGACACATGGAGCACAGCACAGTTCTATGCAAAGTGGGGAATGACAGAAAAAGTTTGAGAATCACTGATGTGGAGTGACACTGGGTTAGCTCTGTTATTTTGACATGGGTTAAGATTAGTTGCTGCTGATAGAAATTAGGGATGTCAACGATTAATCGACGATCGATTAATTGTCGATAATACATTTAATCGATAAAACTTATCGATCATCAATTAAGCAGGATCATGCGCTTGCGTGCTGCTCAACCGCAAAACATGTAAGCGAGCGCGCTGGTTTGGTGAAGTGTTGAGTCCCACTGAATGACACACACCGGAGTTGTTTGGGACTATTTTACACCTTCATTACAACTAAATTTGCGTGTGCATTCGCAGCCTTTTGTTTTGTGCAAATGTAAGTTGTAATAGTTATATTTATTTACCAAATAATTAATTTAATTTATCAATCACATCAAAACATTTTACAATCCTACTAACCCTTTATTTAGATTAAAAACCATTCTTATTAATTTGGTGAGGAACATAGCTTTTTGAGCAGCATTTTCAGACCCTGTAATGCTGTTTGCCATTAATGCTAACGATTAGTCGATTAATTGATCGTTAATTTAAACGACGATCGATCATGGGAATTTGTGAAAATTGACATCCCTAATAGAAATGTGTGGCAATTACTCAGCTCACTGACATTCGTTTATCTAATTGTGATAAACTTGACTTGCTGTTCACTCCAATAATTTAGTTTTTATGTATTTTCTAGTGACACCGGATAATAACGGCCTGTGTGCTTTGCAGCAGCCTCCACGCCACCCTCTGCCAGGGATCCTTCAGAGGACTAGCGATTGTAAGATATTTTACATTTAGTGTATGCTACTGCACTTCTTACTCAGAACATCAGACTGAGGTAGTAAAAGTATAAATTTCATAGTAATTCAATAGCAAATTAATTAGGGCCATATTTTAAAATCAAGCTGGATCTGGGCCATTTGAGGCATTGACACCAATATGCAAGGAAAGCAGAAACCAAACTGTGTGTAACCAGCATTAATGTGTTTTTTCCATTTTAAGTGATTACATCTGTTAATGAGGACCTTCTTCTTACTGAATGTAAGTTTCCGTTACATATGTGATGTACTGGGTCTTTAAATTACACTTGTGGCTGTAAGCGCACTTGAAAAGTTTGAGTGCAAAAAGCCTACTTCCTGTTTGTGTCACTTGTTAGTGACAACCGTTAATTGGCTGCAGGAAGCCGAATATGACGGGCTGGGCTCTCCTGAAAGTAAGTTATTAAGCATGCAGATGGAGAACACAATGAGACAGGCACACACACGCACAAAATACACAGCACACAGCACAGTCCTATACAAAATAGGGAATGACAAAAATTACAGAAACATTGAGAACCACTGCTGTGGGGTCACTTGTTTAGCTCAGTTAGTTTGAACTGGGTGATGCAGTTCTTTGTGTAATGGGCCTTTTTCTGTATTTCCAAGTGCCACAAGATGATTGGCAGCAAGACACACCCAGTGATGAAGGGATGTTCTCTCCTGAATGTAAGTTACAGGGCTTAAGAATAATTTAAGTCGCAGAATTTTCTGTCAGCAATGCATGACAATTAGTGCTGTCAACGTTAACGCATGCGATTAATTTTTGTCCATGTAAAAATATTGAACGCAATGTCCATTCTC